>JAEIGF010000383.1:3375000-3905000 GCA_018903485.1 Drosophila littoralis | reverse complement strand
TGCTCTTCTTTATTTTTACCAGCCTCAGAGCCGCACTCAACCCCAAGCGCATTTGATATTTTCTTCGGTTTTTTTTTTTTTATGCTTCGCATTTTAAATTAAAAATACGGAAAAAACACTCCGGCGCACACGCACAGAAGGCGCGGCCGGGACTGGCAGGGGGCCGGGCGGGCGGAGGGTTGGCCAAACTTAAGGGTGAGAAAGGCTGAGAGAACTAAAGAAAAAATTCTTATTACCGCCTCTTGGCTGCGGTGTCCCTTGGCAGTCGAAGAAACAAAAAACAAAAAAACAAAAAAAGAAAAGAAATTAAGGCGAAAAATTGAGTAGGTTGAAAAAATTTGTGTACCCGTTACAGACCCGCCCACCTATTGACCTAACCGAACCGCCCACCACCCTCCGCCCTCCGCCCTCCGCCCACTCCCCGGACCAGTGCAAGTCCAGTTTCCAGTTGTGTTCTGTGTGTTTTTTAAAAAAAGAATCTTTTTTTCTTCGACACGACAAAAATATATGTATGTATATGTGCATATATATGTATGTATATGTGCATATATATGTATATGTATATGTATATGTATTCATATATAAGTGCGAGGTGCGGGGCGCAGAACCTTCGAATAAATAAAAGAAATTTCTTGTTGTTGTAGCTGTAGATGCAAATGGCTGGCGCCGGAAACGGAACTACGGGGCATGGGGCAGCAGCGGTTGGTTGCTTGAGGGGAGGAGGGGAGGAGGGAAGTGGAGGCATGTAAAGGATGCATGATTGCTTGGAAGGGTTGCGGGATTGCGGGGGGGTGCTGGCTGCTGCTGCTGGCGGATTTTGTGGTCGTTGCCGCTGCTGCGGCTCATCAACGCGACGGCGGCGCCCACGTCCACGCCCACCCGGCCACACAACGCCTTATTTATTTATTTAAGTTAACAAAATAAGAATCAAAAAGAAAACAGCAACAACAACGTTAATAAGAAGGGTAAAAAACAAAGAAAATACATAACAAATTTACGCAACTTCTTCTGCAGCTATTCGCGCTTTTCTTGGCCCTTTTTGGCCAACGCCAACGCCAACGTCTCGCTCGGCACTTTATTAAAAATAACAAGAAATTGCCAACAACAAAAGCAACAACGAGAAAAGGTAAAAAATTGTACACAATATTAAGTAAGAACTTTTCATCAAGCCGAATATTAAATATCTTAAGAGTCGGTTGCAGGCGTTTAATCAAACTATTTGCATTTAAATTCATTTTTTTGGATCAACTAAAAAAATATTCTTTTATTTTTTTTCCATTTGCAAAGCGACTCACTTAAAATCTATTTTTAATTTTATTTTATTTATCTTTAAATAAATAAATCAATAAATTTCTGAAAACTGCAATTATTTTACCCAAATAATATGGCTATGGAAATTCAGCTGATTCTCGGCCATATATATATATATATATATTTATATAGCCAACTAAACTTCGATTTGTGTAACATAAATACTTAAATATCCAATTCTATATTTAACGTGGGCTTTTCCTTTGATCTTTACATCGCGTTGGGTTGGACTCCTAATAAGCCTCCGATCGTAAGCTTTTATATACATCAAGAAGAGAATTTATATCCTAGTCGTAGTAGGACACAGCTTCGAGTTCGGCCCTATCCGAGTGTTACATAATCTCTTGTTTTAATCAGTTAATTACCAAGCGGCATATTCTGCTCTGACAATTATCCAGATTACGCTTAAGTAACCTGAACAATTGTGTTTTCAAATCAATAATCGAACTCAATAATATCTATACTATGTTCTGACTGTATGCACACATACATAAATTAAATATTTATTATTTATTTAATTTATATTCTAAATAACTTTATGTCCAAATTCAAGTATCTGTCTAGCTAAATTGTGTTACATATTTGCACACAAAATCCTAATATCCAAGCACGCAGAGCATTCGACGAAAAAAAACAAGTAAGAGGTTCTAGTCGGGAGCTCCCGACTAGGGGATACCCTGAACCCAACACCAAATGCAGCGCTTATAGATAGAGAGTAGCGGGGAGGTGGCGATAGGTATAAAATTAAAGATAATCGATATATATATACTTTTCTAGAAGCTACTTGTCAAGTTTTGTGACTCTAGCTCTTATTATTTACCAAAATTGCTTAAAATCGGGATTTCGATATACATTTTTATCGATTACTTGGAAACGGGGCAAGTTATCGTTTATCGGAAACAAACTCGATCTGCGCAGGCACTAGGAGCACCTACATCATTTCAAGTCTCTAGCTCTTAAAGGTTCTGAGATCCTTGCGTTCATACATACGGACGGACGGACGGACGGACAGACAGACGGACATGGCTAGATCGACTCGGCTATTAATGCTGATCAAGAATATATATACTTTATGGGGTCGGAGATGCTTCCTTCTGCCTGTTACATACATTTGGATTTTGCACAAAAACATAATACCCCTTTTACCCATTTTTAATGGGTTCAGGGTATAAAAATGGGCAGATAGAAAAAGAGTTTGGCGCACAAAATTTAAATAAATTTGCGAGCCTCTCGCAGCAGGATGGCTAGAAGAAGAACTTGGCCAGTTTCTTGGCACATTTTTTCTTGCCTTCACTTCGCTCGTTGCTTTTGTTGTTGTTGTTGTATTTTTCTTGTTTAGCATTTCTTGTTTTTAATTACGTTGCCGACGTCAACGTCGACGTCGACGCCGGGGCTCTAATAGCCCGAGCGAAAAGGGGCTGCAAGGGTTCTTAGCTGAAACTTGGACTTGGGTTTATGTACAGCAAAACAAAAAAAACGCAAGAAAAAAGGTTGCAAGAAAATCTTTAAAAAAATAACAAAAAACGACTACGAAAAATAAAAAAAAACTGTTACAAATGGCAGTTGGCCACCCCTTTTGGAGAAAAAAAAAAAAAAAAGAAGATGAAACGAAATCAGAGCGGCAGGCCACGCCCACCGCCTCGCACAGGCTTCGATTATCAGCAATGGAATCGAGCGTCGAGCGAGTTCCAATTAAAAAATCTGCATGTGACCAAAGTCAAATCAATGCGTTCGGGTTAAGCTCGCCGAGCAGAACAGGAGCAGGACCAGAACGAGGAGGAGCAGGAGCAGGCGGGCGGGCGGTGGGAGGGTCTGTGACAACGGGGGCACAAATCTCCATTGAAATTCTAACGCAATTAGTGCATGAAAATGAAGCGCCAACGCTGCGTATGAGTGATATATAGCTTAAATGGCACAATGGCCAGGCCAAGGCAGAAACAAGTCGCAGCCAACAAGGCAAATCCTGCCCAGGACCAGAACAAAGCCAGCTCACACACACACAGAGAGAGAGAGAGACACACACATATATATATATAATTGAAAACCGAGCTGACAGCAACAACAAAGCTGAGCCACAGCGTAAAAAATGGCTGCAAGTTGAGGGGCGGATGCGGCTGGGGGTGCGGCTGTGTGCTTGCCAGTTGCTGCGGAAGGAAGCAAAAAATTGCCAAGAATTGACCAAAGGCAAAATCTGTCTAAGCCATAAATGCAGCTGCTCTGCTGCTGGCGCAACGGTTAACAAAGGTTGCCAATTGACAACTATTTGATTTCCAGTTGAAATCAGGCTCTGCGTAACTCTCTACAAATGTCAATAGCTTTCTTATCGGCCCACTTGCTTAGGATTCCTGCCAGAAGAGTTATCGAATAACAAGCGGTAAGTAAAGCCTACAGGGTTTCTTTCGACTGATTTATAATGCTTTTAGAGGATATGTTCACCCAATAGGCGTCTGTTTTAGGAGAGTTCTACTGTAGTTCTTTTAATTCTCCTCTATGCCAACATATGTTGAACCCTGAATCAAGCCCTACATTGTCTATGGGCGTAACTCAAATAAACGACTGTTGAAGTGTTTTGAAACTATTAATGATAGTTTTCGAATTAATATATTTAGGTATTTCATCATTTAGATATATTTATCGCTTGGTAAATGGTTATAAAGAATGCTGAGATAAGAACTCTAATTAAAGGGAATACCATTAATGACTTCAAGATTGGCTGCCTTTTAAGATTCAGATATAAACATTCCATTTTAATCTTAAGAATCTGATTAGAATTCTAGCTGAAGATTTGAAAAGAATATAATAACATTATATTATACAATTTTTCAAGACAAAGTTATTCAAATTATGCAAAAAAGAAAAAAAATCAATAATTACCAAATGTAACTAAATACAATTAAAAAACATAAAGAGTAAAAAAACAAACACTGAAAAAAACGCGGGCTGACAAATGAGCGGAAGGAAGATAAAAATATAACAAAGAAACGGGGTACAGCAAAAAAAAAAAAAATAGAGTAAAAATAAAGAAGAAAAAAACACAAATATATGGTTAAAAGCGCTTACTTACAGCCCAGTTGGCAAATGGGCAGTGGCTGAGGTAAAGCGGGGTGGCATAAGGTGAGCGGGGAGAGGGGAATGGGACGTAACGGTAGTGAAGTGTAGGTAAATATGGGCAGCACAAGTTCCCAGGAACCGCTCGGCACAGACCTATCAAAGACAATGGCCACATTCAAGGGTTTAAAATTTCAGCATTTGCATCCTGGCCACATAGAGCAAGAGCGACAGAGAGAGACGGAGAGCGAGGCGAGCGAGAGTGGGAGAGCGGGAGAGGGAGAGAGGGCGAGAGAGGTGGAAGAGGGCGAGAGCAACTGAAGGTTCGGGCGCCATGGAGCATACCGTAATTTCATTTCATTTCATTTCATTTAGCATTTTTTTTTTTTTCTGCTGCTTGCCCATGTACTTCGTCTTCTTCTTGTTCTTCATGTTTCTGGGCTCCTTCAGAGTTCTACAGTTGCGTGCATTTGTCATTTATGTGCTTGAATTTTTTTCCAAAAGCTTTTGCTTTTCTATTTGTTTTCGTTTTTTTGTTTTTTTTTTTTGTGCTTGTGCTGATGAAATGTGCATTGATGCTGATTTTTGTAGCAAATTACAAGGCATCAATATTGAAATTCGAGTACATGTCGCTGCGGCCGAGGGGGGGGTGGGGCGCTTGGGGGGCGTCGTTCATAAGGGAAAATAATTGCATGCAAATGAGCTGCTTTTGCGTGGTGAATTTTTACACTCAGATTATTGGCATCTACACACAGCATATGTAAGGGCGGTGGGCGTGGTCGCATAGAAGAAAAAACATGGTATTTGCATATTGACACATTTGTTGCATGCCACATATGTGTGTGTGTGTGTGTGTGTGTGTGTGTGTGTGTGCGACTCACATTGATACATTATGTTAATAACTGTATAATGAGAACTTAAAGCTTTAAATAAAAGTTGATTTGTGATTATGTGCAAAAGCTTAAAGAAAGAATAGACCTTGGAGAATACACGTGAAAAGAAGAAGAATACCAGAAAGTTTGTTGGCTTTCACCTCAAGGCCTTAATATTATCTGTATTATATCAATTTGTGGGTCGATTTAAGTATACTTTAGTTTCCATCCATAACTTAGTAAGTTCCCACATATAACACCATATATCCCATAGTCAACTATATGTATATAGTATACACCCCTTCAACGTGCACCCCTTTAAAACCACAACTCAATTGGTTTTCTCTCTGCAAAACTGACGTCAGAAACAGCCAGAAAAAAAAAGAAGTGCTTAAAATTAAACTTAAAAGTTTGTTGGGCTTTCAAAAGGTCTAAAAACCCAACTCAAAAGTATTTACGGCAAATAAACCAATTATACAAATATTTGTTGCTCGCTTGTTGTAGCTGTTGTTGTGGTTGTTGTTGTTGTCGATATATTTACCTGTAACGAGACAGAAAAGAGAAAATTTGCAAATTAGTTAAAAATGTATATATTAATTTAAGACAATCAAAAGAGGCCTGATATGTTTGTGTGTATTATAAATAGGCATGCGTGTGTGTGTGCGTGCGTGTGTGTGTTTAAAGAATTCCAGGGGTGCACGCTGGTTGTAAGCTTTTGAGTCTTTTTCGAAAGCGGAACCAAACCAGTTGCCCCGAGCCCCGATGCTGCTGAGCTTGTGAATGAGCGCATCATCAACACGCGACAGACAAAGATCGACGGATCGTCTTGGCACAAGAAAGCGTGTGCGAAAGAGATGGCGCACAAGCGCGAAGCAACTATTTCAACGGTAATTACCAAAGCAAGGCAAGAAATCAATCCTAATGACAAAACGAAAATTGTAGCAATTGAAAGCTCTCGGCTGTGTCTGCACACATTTGTATATATGTATGTATGTACATGTGTACATGTGCATGTATGTCTGTGTGCAGCCTGGGAAAATGCGATGGTCAGCGTTAATTAAATTAAACAACAGCTTAGAACGCACAACAATTGAGATAAAGCGGCGCCCTTTCGAGGAAGCGTTTTGTGGCAAATAAAAAAAAAAGCTTAAATAAAATACAGCAACAACAACAACAAAAACAACAACAACATCTATCCACCAAATGGCAAACGAACAACGAGAAATTGGTGCGCAAGTAAATTACGAAATCGCTCAAGTGCTGATTGAGAATTACACGCGAGGTGAATTTACCAATGGTAAATGAAAGAGTGAAGAGTGTAGAGACAGAGAGTGGAGATTGTTGAGTGTAGCTTTGCTGCGGGTGATTTTAGGCGACAGCGACAGCGAGAGAGAGAGAGAGTTGAAATGAACTAATGTCCAAGCAAAAAATGAAGAAGAAGAAGAAGAAGAAACAGCAACAGTGGTCGATGGCGACGTTCGCTAGCAGCAAAAAGTTTATTGAACTTTTTTCGACGTTTCGTTTGCTTATATAGCTTCATTATGTGCCTTTGTTGTTGCTATTGTAGCGACTGGAAAGGTGTACAAAACTACAAACGCATATTAATGAGCTTTGCATGCGTCTGTGTGTGCGCGTATTTTTGTAATAAATTAACAGAGTCGGGTACTATGGCGTGCCAGTAAAGAAATGAATTGAAAGCAAATAATCAACTGAACAAATTGCAAGCTTTCAAGCTGCGCTATTAAATACACATAATTGCGCAGCACGCACACACACACACATACACTCGACGTATATACATACCTATATATATACATATGTGTATGTGTGTATGTATGTACCTACAGTTGGCAATTCACAGGTGCCAGTGCGCGTCGCAATGCATGCCAAACTGTTTATAGGCTAACTGGCGTGCATAACTAGCAATGTCAACAACAAATTGGATGTGAAGTAGGTAGAGGCAAAAACAGGGCAACGCCAACCAACGACCTTCAATCATAAAAAATGAGAAGTAATAAAAACATCAACACACAAAAGCAGCAGCAACGGCAGCAGCAGCAGCAGCAGCGGCAGCAGCAGAGACGGCAGCGCAGTCATAAAGAAAGTCAAACGAACGAAAGCGTTGGCAAAACAAACGAACATATAATAAAAAGGGAAAAACGCAATTTTAGATTGAAAGCGGCCGGCGAATGCTTCACACAGAAACACACACTCACACGCACACGCACACACACACACACACACACACACATGCACGCAAGAAGGGAAAATGTATGAATGAACCAATTGTCGGGCCGTATGTGTGTAACGTCGTAACGCAAACAAAAACGCTACGTAGAGCGTAAACGTAAAACGCGACTTTTGATATTGAGAGAAATGTAAAAAAAAAAACGAATAAAATGAATAAAAAAAAAACCCAATTCAATTGATAGACAGCGAGACGACAGACAGAGAGAAAAAGGAGAACACTTGCCGGCACAGAAAGTGCGGCACAAAGCGAAGCGAGCGCTAAACGCGACGACCAAAACAAAAAACAACGCTATGAAAAATATATAAAAAGCAACAAAAAAATATAATCATAAAAAATGCTCAAAGTCAAACACACACACACACACACACGCGCGTAAACAAGCGACAGAAGGCAAATACATAAAAGAAAACAAAAAGTAAAAGTTGAATTTTTCCAAAGAAACTGCCGAGCAAAACACAGAATCACGCGAAAAATAATAATAATAAAATACAAGCAGAAAAAGCAAAGCGACAACGGCAACGGCAACGGCGTCGACAAAACAAATAACGTGTGGGAAGCGTGTGCGAGAAGATGAGATAAAGACGTAAGAAGAGTCAGGGTGGGGTAATGTGGAAGGTGAGAGGCAGGCGGCAAAGGCAGCCATAACAACTACGCGCCAGACAAGCAGACGCAGCAGCAGCAGCAGCAGCGCACAAAGCGTGGCGTAAAAAGCTTTAAGAACTAAGCAATTTTTATAGCCTTGTCTACGAGCTACGAGAGCAAAAGAAAATATAGAAAACGGCACATAAGACGCCACCGTCTCAGACAGGAAGACGTTACCAGCAGAGGGGTATGGGGGTCAACAGCACAAAAGAGAACTGACAACATGTGGAGTTAAAGTAGCAGCAGCTGAGAAGTTGCACAAGTGCCGATTTAATTCACACACACACACACACACACACACACCAAACACATGAACACACGTAGAGAGCAAATATATGTTAAGCAGCTGTTAAATGAATAGCTGTAGTAGCAGCTGCGTCGGAACGCTGCTCCCACGTAGGATAACGGTACCGGCCACTTAAGTCCAAAAATAAGTATTTTACCGTTTAAATGTGTATGTATGTGTGTACTGCTAAGCGAAGAGAGGGAACTGTAAAAGTCGAACTTAAGCTTCACTTGTTGATGCTGCGACAGGAAATAAGCATCAAAGCAGTTGCTGCATTTTAAAGTGGAACTAAACATTTTTGAGGGAGATAGCGAAAAGGCAGTTAAATCTTAACGAATGAAATCAAGGCAACAGCTGCTTTTGAGTCACATTTAAAAGGAAGCCCTACAAAATGTCGAATATTTAAATTGGCCTTTGCTAGAGGACACATTTACACATAGTTGAAAGTGCCCTCTGATAGCCGGACAATGCAATTTTCGGAACCCCATTTTGGGGTTTTTTATTCACTAAATAAATAAAAGTTAATTGTAAGAATAATAGTTTTAAGCTTGCGCTAAATACATACATATATAAGGCTCACTCTAAATTTAATTCCACATGTCGTGAACATTTTAATTTAAAGAGAACGGCACATGCCAATGCTAAATATAAGAGAGGGCTGCCACTCTTTTGCCCATCCATTCCCATAAACGCTTTCAACAATTTCAAATCAAAGCTCTTCAATTATGCAAAGCTTAATATATGCAAACTCAATGCGGCGAGGGGCACAAGGAGAAGAAGAAGAACAACAACAGCAATGGCAACACCTCGGCCATAAGTGAAAAAGAGTCGGCGCTTCAACGCCCACAGGAAGTGCTGGCCATTCAGTCATTTAGTCATTTGGTCATTTAGACAGGACAGAAACAGACAACGTTTAAAACGACGGACATTGGCGTGTTTATTGAAGACGATGGGAGAGGGGCGCGAGACCACAGGGACGAGCTTGAATTGAAAACTTATAAAACAGAATCAACTCAAACTGAACTGTGAAGCTCGCTGAACTGAACTGAAATTGAACTCTCACATATCTCTACACACACACACACACTCACACACACACACACACACACACTTGCATACAGTCAGAGGGAGAGAGCGCTACAATGACGCCGACGACGACAGCGTGTGACAGGCAAGCAGGGCATTTGGCGAATGCAGCGCAGGCTGACTCACACAGACAGACAGACAGACAGACAGACAGAGAGACGGGGAGAGACGGACGGCGAGGCAAATACAAATCGTGAGGCTTAATATGCATGGCTGGATAAATTGCTAGGCTGCCTGCGACGTCGCCATCGCCGTCGCTGTCGACGTCGCTGTCGTTGATTGAAGCAGCGCCAGCCAGCAGGCCGAGGCCATTGCTGTTATTGAACATGCCAAAGGGGCGGCGACAGCGACGCAGCGACGACGACGGCAACGTAAGCGTCAGTCAGTCGACGACGTCGCTGCTTGATTGGACTTGGACGAACCTCAAAACGTGCCATTTTCAAGCTGCCTCAGCTTGATGTTTATTTGTACGTAAGTGAGTGTGTGTGTGTGTGTGTGTGTGTGTGTGTGGTTTTTGTGTTGTAGCTGTTTTGTTTGTGGCTTCACTGGCAGAAAGGTTTTGCACACCAACACACACACACACACAGGCACACGGTTAATTTGCCATTTTTATGGTTTCATGCCTCTGGATAGCCGCTGTTAGCCTAAATAGAATCCACTAACTCAAAATCTAAAAAAAAAAAAAAAAAAAAAGCTCGCGATGAATTTCATAAGGCAAACTAAATACGAAGCACAACAAAAAATACAAAAAATTCCAGGCTGGAGAGCGACTGGAAACTGGACAGATGCCGCTTATGCAAAATACGAAACTGGATGTAGCTTAGAATATGTCTCTTGGGTATGCTTGAGTATGACATACCCTACAAATAGTTGATGTAAGATAGTTACCAAAAAGTATGCTACGAAAATAGACGATTATTTTATAGTTCTTGTAATTTAATGAAGTCTTAATAAATGAAAACTTGAATAGAAACCCAAAATGCATTGTTGTAATTATAATTAATCTTTAGGAAATGCTAAATAAATAGAAAAAAGTGTTTTTCTATTTATATTATTAAATATCTTATGCATTGAATGAGTTTATACGTTCTCCTCAAGCCATAAGTTCCTGATCATTTCTAGTCTCCTTCAATATACCCCTTTACCGAGCAGGTTACAGGGTAAACGAAATTTTGAAAAATAAAAACAAATGACCAAAATTTCAATGCGTAAGCCAAAGCAAAGCAAAACTCTCCCTGGGGCCGTCATGGAGGACCTCCCTGGCAGCAGCAATCGCAATCTCTGGAGCCCATTTTGGAGCGATGTGTATGCAAAATATATTTCACATTTATAAGAAGTTAGAAAAAGAGACAACAAACAAGAACTCAAATGACGAAAGCCAGAAGAGAGAGAGAAAAAAAAACGACAAGGAAAATAAAATAAAATCATCATCATTTATGCAGATTTCAAGGCAGAGATATGGAAACGACAGACATATAGCGTATATAGAAGTCTGTATAAGCCAAAACTAAGATATGCATAAATTTACATATGTAAAACAACTGACTGAAAACTGAACCGAAAAAAAAAAAAAACATAGGAATAAAACCAAATGCGTCCCGTTTTGTTGGGTATCCCTCACGTCCCTTTTTTTTTTTTTTTGGGGTTTTTTTTTTTTTTTTGGTAGGTTTTAGCATTGCAAATTGTAGTTTTGCCGTCTGCCCGAACAGATTTTTGGGCAACAAAATATCTACATAATATAGAAACGCACAGACATGCTATATACACAATATATATGTATGTATATGTATACACATATATATGTTTATACGCATATATGAAACTTTCTTTCTTTTTGAAAGTAAACACACGCAACGCAAAAGCCAATATATGTATAAACATATAAACATACATATACATACACATACACACACATACACACACATGCATAAAAAATAAAAGTGATTGGAACTTTTTCTTGCTGATTTTTATATGCGATATCTCCCCACATATCCAAGCAACGCAGCCCCAATGAAATATTTATAAAAAGAAATTTTGTATACTCTTGCCAGGGGCATGATGATATTATAACTAAGTGTGTAACCTTGCCCCATCACCTAATAAATATACAATATATATATATATATGTCTATATGGTCTTGTTCAGGATCAACAGTCTATTTGAATGCCTGTCTTTTGTTGAGTTTATAAAAGTAACAATATCTTTCTATAAAAGAAGGAATTAGTAAAAAAAAAAGGCTTTCTGTATGAAGTATTAGTCAGGATTTAAATGTGAAGAACTTGAACGACTTTAAAGATATGTTGTTTACGTTCAAGAAATATAAATTTTATGAATATTGAGTAAATTTGAGTATTTTTCTGGCTACGATCCTTAAACTATATTCTACAAAAAATGTATAAACTAATCTTACGACTTTAAAGATATATTTTGGTTTAATTCAAGAAATATCAAAAGTATGTAAATAATGAGTTAATATATAGGTTTTTCTAAGCTCCCAATACTATATATTTCCACTTTCATTTCCCTGCAAGGATATCAACTCTTCGCCAAGCTGCAGAGCTCGATATATATCTAGTTGCTTATATTACATATTCCCACTTGCATCTCCCTGCAAGAGTATCAAATCTTCGTCAAACTGATATTTCTTGTATATTTTTTTTTTATATATTTTATTTTGATTTGTTCTCTCTTGTTGAAGCCGCCTGCGCATAAGTTGAACATTTTCTGATTACAATGCAAACTTCCTGTGGCAGCTGATAAGGCGGCAACTTTACAGCCGCTTATCGACTATGCAACGAGTTCTAGAAGTCCCAAAGAGTTGTAATTCAGAGTCAAAGGTATTGCCAGATACCAGGCCAGTTCCTAGAATCAACAACTTTTCGGTTACAAAACCGATTTCTCAACTAAAGCAACAACAACAACAACAACAGCTGCGAGCTATAACGAGCTGAAAGACACCCACAAATTGCCGCAAACTGTGCAACACCCCCGCAATACCTTATCCCCCTTCCCCTTCCCCTCCCACTCCCTACCTTCCCTTACAACCAGCTTGTTGACCAGCTAAAATTGACGACAAAGACGACAACCAAAATTTGCCAAATTTGCTAAAACTTAGAAACTGGCGACGAGGCTGTCGTGATAGCTGCCGCTTCTTCTTCTTCTTCTTCTCCACGTGCCTGTGTGTGTCTGTGTGTTGTTGTTGTTGTATTGGTAAGTAAATTATGTTAATTGTATGCTTTGACAGTCACACCAGAGCCACACACAATCAACCCAGGCGAACACCCAGGCCACAGACCAAGTCGTTGGCCACAAAAACAAAATACGAAATAAATATATAAAATAAAAACTTGAAGCTGAACGAAGCTTAAATACTCTTCTTAGTTTTCACACACAATCAACATTGAAAATTAAAGACATTTTGATCATTTTTGATCGATTAGTAACTATCGATAAATGATTTTCAAAGTGAATCGTTCGTTTTAATTCACATTTATCGATAATTATTGAATGTGGAGTCAAGTTACGTCGATTGTTATCGATACTGATCAACATTCGATAACAATTAGTTGCAATCGGTAGTAATTTTATAATATGCGTTAATTTCTTATCATTATACAACTATCGATACTTGAATTTCGAAGAGAATCATTTGTTTTTAGCTACATTTATCGACAATTATCGAATGCAGAGTCAAGATATGTAGATTGTTATCGGTATTAATCGATGTACGATAACCAAAAGTAACAATCGATTCAAATTTTATACAATTCAAATATATTTTATCGACAATGAATTATAGCTAATCGAACATTTACCATTTATCGAATACGAAGCCAAGATATGTAGATTGTTATCGGTACTCAACGATGTACGTTATCCACAAGTAACAATCGATAACAAATTTTTTTGCATAAAGGTTCGATTTTCGATCTTTTATCAGGTTCATGGATAGTTAAATTAATATTTGAACACCACATAACTCCATGTGTGGATATTAATGGATTAGTACTGAGAAACTAACCATAATTGTAATACATGGACTTGTTATCGATAAATTTATAAAGGCTTTATAATATCAACAAATTTGTAAATTGATTATCTCCAAATTCGAGCCTCGCCGAACCCGAAAGATCTTTTCCACAGTGTATAATTTGAATTTATTTACAATGTTGTCTTGTAAAAACATATGTATACACATGTGCACATCTGTCTGATATATATATGTATATATGGGTTTATATCTGCATATACATATGTTGAGCTGAGCCGAAAGAAATTGAAATTCATTTGGTGTGCGACCAAAAGCAGAAATCGGAACATTACGAATCCAGAATATGTTGAAGACAAGGGTTAAGAAAACCGCCAAAGTAATACAATAAATTTACAAAGATTTATATATATGTATACAGATATATATATATATATATATATATGTATTTTAGTTTTTTATAAAGAGCGCACATTATAAACCGAAACTTCCGTTGCAGATAATATTTAATAGACTTATTTCCAATACAATTTGTTATTAACAAGCTGCGAGCGGAAACGTTTGCTTTGTGTGTGAAACGCTCGGATCAGATCCAGAAATCAGTCAAAGCTTTGACCAAAATACAAAATGAGATAAAAAAAAAAAAAAACGAAGAAGAAGCAGAGGGAAAAAAACGTGCGAACTAAACTTACAAACAAGAAAAACGCCGGCCACAAGACAAGCGCTTGAGAAACTTTATTTTATTTGACTGTGCTTTTTTTTTTTTGGCCACAAGAAACTGGTTTCTAGAAGCCGGCTGGAATAGTGTGAGTGTGTGTGTGTGTGTGTGAGAGTGTGTTTGTGTGAGAGAGTGTGTGTGTGTGTGTGTGAGAGTGTGTGTGTGTGAGACTATGGCTAAAACGCATGACTTCAGCTAACCACAGCGACTCGATTTCCCAGCTCAGCAGCTGTTTGTTGACCTCAAAGTCAGAGCCAAGTCGAGCCGCGCAGCAAGGCGGCAGAAGTCATGGTTATGGCCAGCCGTAAAAGAGAAGCCAAGCCAAGTAGCCAAGTTAATAATAGGCAGCAGACCTCGCCAGCCAAGAGCAGAACGAACCTTACTGGTTTTTATTTTCTTACCCGCACCCTCTCTGCCTCTGTCTCTGCCCCCCTTCAGTCTACGCTCAGTCAAGTGTTGGCTTACACATTATGGCCAACACAAGGCAACAACAGCAACAACAACAACAACAACAACAACAACCGGCAAAAGTGTTATTTATAGCATTTGTTGTTAATTCTTTTAAGCTACAATTGAGTAATCATGCGCATAAAGTGAGTGAACTCACGAGTGCTTCGAGTAGAGCCCAAAGGCCTCTCTAGAATTAAATAGCATTTATACGAATTAGTTTTTATATAGAATATGCCATTCGGGAATTTTGAGCTTATAAGACTTTAGTAAAACAAATAATATAATACATATATAATAATATATATATATGATAATATCTTTATTTAGCTGGCTGAAGCTAATATCATATAATATTGAATCTTGTCATTCTATAATTGTTTAAAACTCAACTTCATTTGAAGTCAAATTTGAAAAAACTTGAAAATATAGTTTTCGAATAAAAATTGAGAATATATTTTTAGTTTTTTCAAATTAAATTTAGAAAAATGCGAATTTATTTTAGATTAAGGAAATTGCAACCAAGAAATTTGTTCATTATTTTGTATAATTACTATTTTATTATAATTATTAAATATAACAATTATTTGGATGCATTATAATTATTTCTTTTATTTTATTATTAATATTTTATTATATTATTAATATTTATTACATAATTATTATATTACTTATTATTAAAATAATATTATTTTTTAATTATTTCATAATAATTAAACATACCTTTTATTTAGTTATAATTTTTATAGATAATTATTGCAATAGTTTAATTTGTTGCTACCAAGCTTTTTAATCGAAAATAAATTTCCAATCAGCAAATAGTGTTGGACAACGCCTAATTGTGGCACTCTGAACACATGTTGTTTACTAATTTAAGTTATTTCTTGCAAATAGTATAAATAACTAGCCTGAGCAACTGCAAGCAGGTGACTTCATTGAGGACAACTTTGAACTGGAAATATTTGAAATATGCAGGAAATACCATAAAGAGTCCCCAAGAAGAAGCGGCAACAACAGCTTGCAACAAGCGCAACAAACATAAGAAGAAGAAGAAGAGGGGGAAAGAAATGCCAACAGGAATTTCAACTATGAAAAATGCCGCATAAAGAAAAAGATGTTTTGCCCAGGCGGCGCGGCGGCGACCCACTTAAACAACCAGCTGAACGACTGCAAGAAAACTGGGCGACAAGAGGAAGAAGAGGAAGAAGAAGCAAGAAATAACAACAAACAGAAGAAACCAAAAAGAGCTATAAACAAAATATAAAACGAAAATAAGACAAATCTTCAAGGACGTATTCAAGGTAAACATATGCGAGAGGCGCACAGCCAAAGCCAAAGCCAAAGGCAAAAGCAAAAGACAAAGAGAGCAAAAGGAGGAGACAACGGGAAAGCGGCAAAGCCAAAGAAGAAAAACAACAAAAAAAACAACGCTGAAGAAAACGCGACCTGTTTGATGTGCAGCAACAACAACAGCAAACACACACAAAAAGGAGATGTGAAAAGCAAGTGCAGGAAAAACTCGTTTCAAGCAACAGGAATACGTTAGGTACACAGACACACACACCCACACACACACACACACACACACACCCCCCTTCCCCCCTCAGCAGCACGCCCCCATTGTTGGCCAGCTCACCCACAGCCACTTAAATGTAGGTAAGTGTGCCCATAAAATTTAATCAAAAAGCAAAACGTTTGAAAATGCGCCAAACGTCAAGGAGACCAAAAGAAACAAAAACAACAAAAACAAGAAGAAAATAATAAAAAGAGAAGAAAAAGAAGTCACATAAGAAAGAAGCACGCGAATGGAAGCAGTGAAAGAACCAGTGAAAAAAGCAGTAAAAGTTGTAAAGGGGTTCGAGCCAAAAGACGTGCGCATATTGTGAGCAGCCAGTTTGATAACAGGGCCTAGACACACACACACACACACACATGTGTGTGTAACCCAGATTGCCAGACATAAATTATGCAAGATAGAGCAAGGCCAAACGCAGGAGCTGAAGCTAAGTACATATACATACATACATAGGTAGCCATAATAGTGGGCAAAAAGAGGAAGACGAAATTTAAGCCAAAGAAATAGGATCGCAGGCGCCTGCCCAGACAAGGTCAAGGTCTAGCTCGTAAATGCGTAGACATATTATAACCTTGAAACTGCAAAAGGCAGCAGTCGGCAGTCGGCGGTCGCAGCAGGCGGCCTCGCTCGTATCTAAGACGCCAAACAAGGACTGGCCGAAACGTGTTTGGGCCCGGCTGGAACAGGTTCTGCAGCCAAAACACATATCGCAGCGCTGCAACCGTCTGCCGTTGGCCACTTCTAATGTCCAGTCTAAGGCCTACACTGTGCAGCAGTAAAACGCCTCGATTCGGCACAAGTGAAGAGTTCGTTTTGTTTTTCAGCAAGAAAACGTTTACGAATGTGACAGAAAGAAGAACTAGCAAACATTACTTCACGAGAGCGCAAGGGCGAGACAGTTGTAGTTCTAGTATTATCATAACAAGCGTGAAAGGGACAGCTAGAGTTGGAGAGTGAGAGTAGTAGCCAGAGAAGTAGAGGGTATTAGAAGAGGGTATTACTGTATAGTGTAGAGTGTAGCAGTAGCTATATTAGTGGAGTGTAGTAGAGCATAATAGATAATTTAGTAGAGTGAGAGTAGTTAAGTTAGTATTAGATATAATATTAGTAGCTAGAGTAGTAGACGTTTGCAAGGAATCGCAACACAACCTTTGCAGTAGCTGTTTGAAGAAAAACGTTTACGGATGCGCAACAAAGAAGAACGCGAAAATGAGCACGCAATAACTTATATGCTATAGAAAAAGGAAGCGAATCGAATTGCCTTAGATTGTTTTTAATGGAGTAGTTGAAGATTGTAAAATATCGCAACAGAGAACATACAGCAGCGTTTACGGATGTTAAACAAAGAATAACGAAAAGTCTACCAATATGTAGAAGCAAGAGGCAGAGACAGACAACGGCTTTGATTGAGATGGACGCCAACAAGTTAGTGTATGCTTTGGGCCAGAATACATCAAAACTGTTGCACAGTGTAATGCCCATGAGAATAAAAGGCAATAACTGAGCTGTTTGGCTACCTGCCTCAGTTTGAAGCCGCAACCTGTTGCAACCACAAGCTGAAAACTGTGGCAGTAACATAAAAAAAAAAAACAAAAACAACAAGTAAAATTGAAAGTCATTTTTTGTTGGGAAAACGATCGCAATCAACGAACAAAAGACACGAAACACACGGAAGATTCTATTTTATAAATTGACGTCGTCGTCGTTTTGTTGTTTTCTTTTTTAGCACCTAAGCGGCTTGTAAAGTCAATGTGCCTGGCCATAACCACACACACACACACACACACACACACACACTGGCACACTCGCACACACATCTAATACACCTCTATAAATGCTGCTACCTAGAAGCATGGACTTTAATTGTCATGGGAGCCGCACTTTATTCTATTTCTATTTATTTTATTTTTATTTCTATATTCTTATTTTTTTTTTTTGGTAATTAATTCTACGCACTTGCACAACGAATGTCGCTATAATTTTCGGCCTAAACCGTGGGCAAGACAAAAAAAAACCTATATATATATATATATATATATATATAGGATTTTCAAGGTCTAATGAGTTTGTTGGCAGCGAGAAAACCATTGAATATAACGAGCTGTGGGCCTAGAAAAAATTATAAACATCATTGTATTAAATGAAGAAATGAATTAAATAGTTAATGATCATTCGAGGCGAAACTACGCTTGGGTTAAAGACAAGTTCAAGGCCCCGACTAGGCAATAGATACGCGCACACACACACACACAGACATACATATAGTTACACACTGAGGCATTTGAAAATGTTGCAAATTGATTTATTTTTGCCACTTAAAAAAGATTTCGCCAAATATTTCGTGTGATTAATTAGTATTAATTATATGTCGTCTATATGTATTGGAACCAATCAACTTTCTGCATTCAAATATTTCGTAAAAATTATACAATCTTTTTTTTTTTGTTTTTTTTTTTTGAAAACCAAGAGAGAGCACAAAAAAACAAAACAAAGCAACAAATTGTAAAACGATTACATAAGCTTATGAATTTTTGGGTTTGGAATCGCTTTTTGTGCTCACAATTTGCCATGCGGGAAGCGATGGGAACGGGGGAGCGAGGGAACGACGGTGCGGGGGAACGTTTGACGGGTTTGGGATGAGCTCATTTTGGTTTCGGGGCATACAGAAAAATGATTATTGAAATATAATAGGGGTATTTATCATGCATATACACACACAAGTATAGCCCATACACGATCGGTCCCCGTCTCGTTTACCTGATCAGCCAGTTCCTTGGGAACTGATTGGTTTTTGGGATTGACTGATAAGAGCAGAACAAGCGAGATATGCGATAAAAAGGCAAGAATTAACTATAGAACTTACAGTTTGATTCAAATACTCATAATCACATTGTATGGGATGCAAGTCTCTAAATCTTAAAGCCATCGTCAGTCTATTTGTTGCAGGAAGTACATATATCGAAATCGAATCAGAACTCTGAATCATATAGCTTCCATAGAAACAAACGGTAGAAAAGTGGGATCTTGTTTGAAAAACTTTTATGCTTTATTTTGACGAAACTCTGCATTAAAAAGTTTCACTTATCTGTTTCTCAAACTTGGCATTTATGAACTTCACTATTTTCACATATCTGCAAATGTTCACATTTGTTATTAAATCTTTGTAACAACAATTTGTACAAGTAATTTTCCTAATATTTGAGTAGAAAATAATTATTATCGAATTAGTATAGATTGCTTGAAACATGAGTTTTAGTGTCAAAAACTTTTGTACTTTTAAAGGTATTTTGATTCATAATACACGACTTTTATAAAACACATTGCTTAAAAAACAAAGACATAATCATTGAATATTCGCTCGTTAATTGCTTTATTGACTTATTTGTTTATGTACATATTTTATGACAATATATGTAAGTGCATTAAAACTTTTGTGTCTTGTTGTCTTCGCAATCAGCAAATGTTAACTTAAAGATCATTAACTGCACGCATTAGATGAAATTTGTATTAAATTCAAAGACTAATTACCAGCTAATAATAACTAATGGCAAAGCCATAAGAGAGACGATCCAAAGACATGGAGAGGCTGCTCGAGAGAGAGAGAGAGGGAGAGAGAGGCAGAGAGAGGCAGGGTGCGAGTAGACCTCAATAAGAAATAGAATGTGAACATAAAAAAAGAAATGAGAAAAAACAACATCGCACACTAGAGAATCTTAATTGAATTTTGGTTTAGCAGCAGCAGCAGCAGCAACAAGAGGGGCAACACGCATTGCGGCGTGTTGCAGCAGGGAGGCGGGGCGCTAATAAGTTGATTATAAAATAATAATTACAGAAAAAGCAAAGCAAAAATACAACAACAACAAAAGCAGCAGCAGCTACAGCAGCAGCAGCAGCAACAAAATTAACGAGAAAGTCGTTGCACGCTGATTAGCTTTGTGGTGTGTGGCATGGCGGCGACTGCAGCTTTAACTGTTTGCCAACACTGGAAATTGGAAATTGGAAGCTGAAAGCTTGGGCCATGCGGCCAGCTGCTGTTGCTTATTAAGCTGCCGCCGCCTGTGGCACGTACGCAAAAGTGTTAATTGCAAATGACCAGAAGAGTGCGAAGAAGAGCATGGTACGTGGAGGAGGGGGCATGGGGCGGTTGCATGTGCAACCCCGTTACGGGGCTGCTGTTGATTGAAAAAGGCGGCTTCGGAGGCTGCCAGCGCAGGCGCCACAACGTGCAGGCTGTGGCAAAGTGAAGAGAAAAGTGGGGTTATTCGATGATCGGAGCCAAATGAACAGCAATTGGATTATCGTTAGGCGCGCCAAAGTGGGCGAAAACAGGGGGCAGGGGAGTGGCTCAAGTACAACAACAACAGAAAAAAGCAAAAAGAGAGAGTAGTGCGCCACACGCAGACTACGGACGGCAAGCAGCGACGTCGGCGTCGACGTAGACGTCAATGCGAGGCGTCAATGAACCGGTTTGCAAAGGGTCGAATGGTCGAACGGACGACGCATACGCGTCAGCAATAATTAATCAATCAATAATTGAGGCAAGCAGACAATGTGCACAGTGACAGGCAGCGAGAGCGAGAGAGCGCCATGCAGACTAATGAGCAGCAAAAGAAGAAAAAAAAAAAAAACAAAATGGCTGGCACATTAGCCGGACACATCCGGTGATCGGTTGGGTCACACAAGTGCCGAGACTGCGCGCCCTCTGCACTCAACCAAAGGCACGCTCTCTTCAGCTGACGCGCCCGCTCTCTCTCGCGCGCTCTCGTTCTGCATAGCTGCAGAGCGCAAATATCCCCAAAATATTCCCAAAAATATCCCCTTGCATATTGCAGCATAAATGGGAATTGCCAAAATAAACGTAACGAGAATATTGTGCAAAAAAAAAAAAAAACAAATTCAAAATAAAACAACTGAGCGAGCAACTTACTTTCTTTGACTTTCTTTTGATCGCACTTTTAGCTCTTGTTGTTATTGTTGTTTTTTATTGCTTGCGCTATTTCTTTTGTTGCACTTGTTGTTGCTGTTGTTGCATATTTTGCTTTTGCTTGCACTTTTTTTTTTGTTTGAAGGTGTTTTTCGTGTATTCGCGCGACGACGACGACGACGGCGACGTTTTCGAAAAGACGCAGCGCGAAGGAGAGCAAGAGGAAGAGGAAGAAGACAAAGCGGCAAACACAAGACAGGTACACACGTACGTTGCGACTGTGCATTAAAATCGAACTGAACTGAAAACCAAAGAAGAGCAAGAGCAAAAAAATTCCAAAACCCAACTTTTTTCCGTTTCGTTTCTGTTCGGCGACGTCTGACGACGGCAACGACGACGACGACGACAAAGACTTTCAACGACGACACGTCCACGTTGGCGTCGACGGAGACGGCAACGTTGTTGGTTAACGCCGCCGGCGGAGCGGCAACAGCAGCTTAGCGTGGCCCGTTCGTTCAGCTTGGCTTGACTTTCGCAGCGGCTCGTGTGCGAGCGAGCGGGCGAGCAAGAGACAGAGCGAGTCTCTTCCAGTCGGTGGCTCTCCTTCGCACTCGCACTGTGTATATCAGCGTGTGTGTGTGTGTGTGTGTATGTGTGTGCATGCTCAGGTAGGGTGTAAATGTGTGAGTCCCTTAGGTAAGCGACGATGTGGAAGAAAGAAAATGTGTCCAACTTTGCGAACAGGTAGACCGACGACGGCGTCATCATTGCCGGTGCCGCGATGCCGATGCCGGTGGCAGCGACTGAGACGGCGGCGTCGTCGCAAACGCTGACTTCGTTTTTGCGGCTTAAATACACACACACACACACACACACAGACACAAAGACAGCAAGAGAGGGAGAGAGAGCGAGAGGGAGACAGATACTCGATATCAGCATAAGGGTGATTCAATGTATGAAAACAACATTTGCTTCTTTAAAGGTGCCAGCAGCTTAAGAGATTTAGGTTTCAAATGCACTGATCTAGAAAGGACGGGATAAAGCAATAAGCTGAGCTAAGTCCTTTGGAAGGTATAATATTTTTATTTAACGTAAGATCGCTGTATATTTAGATTTAGTGTAAATGGTAAAACAGTTAAGGAAAGCATATGGAATTATAATTAAACTCTTTATTTATATTAATATCATATTAATATGTATGCAAGTAGGGTACTTCTTTGTTGTTTTTTTTGTTGCAGAAAAGAAAAAGATTACCAAGGCGAAGCAACAAAATTGTTAAATCGTTTGTAAAATGTCTGCCCTAATTTAAAATGAAAATCTTTATATTTAAATTTTCCCTTACATTTAAAATAAATTGGCCTGAAAATTGTAAAATTAGCCAAGTTCTTTACAATTAAAATACCTTAGCTTATTTTTACTAAATTCTTTTCCAATTTATTGTTTATTTATCGCCGCTTCTTGAAGTATTTTTTTATAATATGATCAACTTGTGTTACCCTAATGCAATCGTACAGGTAAACTAAAGGTATTATGCATATTGGGGGGCAATGCATAAACACACAAATCAACAGATATTCAGAGGGTATCTATATACATATATATATGCATATACATATGTATATGTATATCCAGACATATAGCACCGGGCAACAAGAAAGCATACGTCATATACATATAGTGAAATTATATGTCGAGAGCAAAAAAAAACAAAACATGGCAACAACAATTTTTGCGCGTGAGTAATTTGTTGCCAATGGAACAACAACAAAAAGTCGCAAGCTGATGTTGTTGTTGTTGTTGTTGTCCCTTGTGAGGCTTCCGCTGCAGGTAGAGGTCTCCTGTGTGTGAGTGTGTGTGTGTGTGTGTGTTGAACTGGCTTTGGTAATTATCGGTTTTCGATGCCATATGCGGAATTGAGCGCAAAGCATGCAACTGCAACAACAACTATCGAACTGCTTATCGTTTTGGTGTGCAACAGCCCTAAGCCCATTTAAAAAAAAGTACACTCGAAGAAAATTCTTAAACAAATATTATCTTTGCATATGCTTAAAAGTCCAAAGAATATTAAAACAAGCATTTGGCTACTAAAGAACGTTCATCAGCTTTTAAATTCGGCATAGAAGATAAGTTTTGCAATTGAAAAAATTTGCAAACTAACAAAATTTGTTCCCAAGACAAGGTTTTCGTGCTAATTTTAAGCAGCTAAGCATGATTGTATGTACCTGTTTTCTCTCTGTTTTTCTCTCAGTGTGGCACCTTTGTAATGGACGCGGGGACCGTGGGGCAACTGTTTGGGGGTGTTATTTTCCACAAAGTTGCTAAGTAGACACAATATGCTGCCCCGTTGCCGTTGGCCTGGCTACTTAAGTATTTCGACATTTTTCGCCACTCACGAGTCATGAGTGTTGTCTACAACATGTTGTTGTTTTTTTTTATTCCTTCTTTTTGGATGCATGTGAGTGTACTAACTCAATTAGCACGTCGTGTAAGTGTGTGTGTGTGTGTGTGTGTGTGTGTAGTCGTTGTTGTTGCTGCTGTTCAAATGTCATATGCTAGAGATGTGCGCGTGACAACAGCTGTTTATCCTTTTAAACTGCTTGCCAGTGTTGTAAAAGTTACAGCAGATACGTCAAATGATCTAACGATAGGCACTCCGTCGTCCAGTGTTGGGAAATTTGCGATGATAAATAAAGATAAAGCGATTGCTTATTTTTAAAAACTCATGCTAGATGAAACTTTTTCATTTGTATTTATTAAAGTTGAAGATCGTCTCTTGTCAAAATCGTAATATGTACTTAACTATTAAATAAGAGCAATGTTTGTATCGATAGCGATTGAGCTGAGCGTATGGATTGACGAGTTTTTAAGTAAAAATATAGAAAATGAGAAAAGAAAGACTACAGACTTTTCCCATTTTAAATGTCTCAATATAATGACATGGTAGTTTTTGCCAAGATCTTAGCTCTTTAAGTTCTCATTTTGTTCGTGTTTTTTGCTCGTGCCTTAAAATATAGACACGCGCTCATCTCTAGCAAACAGACGACAGTTGGTTAAGTTCAGCTTCTTTTTTTTTTGGCAGACAAACCCCAACACTGACACACAGAACCAGAGCACACAAAGTACACGAAGTACTACATATGTTCAGGAGCTCAGACAACAGCTAAAACAACAACAACAACAACCACCAGCCAAGTCGATTGGCTCTGGCGATTCCAGGAAACTGGCCAAGACGACGATCCATTCGAGCGACCGACATCGATTCGACAATCGTGCAAGCCAAAAAAACAAAAACACAAAAAATATCAGCTCGAACAATGAAGCGGCAAGTGGCAAGTGGCCAAAAGGGGCAAGTAACCAAAGCAGGGCAGCGACACGCCCATTCCAACATGCAGAGCACACACAATGTGAATGCCACAGGTAATCTTTATATATACCCACACATATATACACATATATACACATATATATATATATATATATATATATATATATATATTGGGGAGTGTATCACGCTTTGATGCAACCCAAGGGCAGAGAGGGCAACTCTCAAAACTCTGATCGGCGGCGTCACTCAGACAATTGCTTTTTTTTCGCTCGCTTAACTACCCTGTTATCTTGCTTATTAAAGGGTATATATTGTGCGTCGTCATTATATACTAACAGGCAGAAATGCTAACTAAATATGTATAAATATGTATATCGATAACATTATCGATATTAGTTTTGCAGCTCTACTATGCATATCTCATATTTATTTCTTGGCCTATACAAATATAACCTAAATAGTTATCGATATAAGCCTATGGGTAACTAACTATTCTTCTTCTTATTGCATTTAGCTGTCAAATGCAATACTTAGTTTTAAAAACTATCGACAAAGAACTATCGATAACTAAGTAATCATCATTATAACAAATCACATGGAATACGCGTAAGTTTCTACGCGATTGAACACCTTACAGGATATTTAACTGTCGACTACAAAACTCTGCTGCCATATTTTGTATATTTTATTATTGACACAAAACTCAAGTCCGTTCAACATTTTTGCATTGTGATTCAGTTTGCATTTTTTGTAGGCATTTTCTCAAAATTGGAATTCGCACACACACACACACACACGCACACACATTCAAATTGAGCTACATATGTATATACGAATATTATATATATTTACATATATTTTTTTTAGTTACTTTTATATTGGTTACAATCTGTGGCCAGATCGCAGTGAAACTTACAGTTTTTACTTTCTTGCATTGCTGCAGTTTTTTTCCCCCCTTTGTGGAGGGTTTCTTTTGGGCGTTTTACACTGTCACGACTTTTGCTTACCTGTCAAAGAGAAAGATAGAAAGAGAGCAAAACGAATTGAGGTCATTAGTAAAAGGTACCACAAAAATGCAATGGAAAATCACTTTAAATAAATGTAGATCTTAAAATGCTAAACGCGACTTCAATTGGCCCGAAGTTGGCTTCAAGTTTGAATTGAATAAAAACTCAATTAGGGAAATTTTCTCTTATTTCGTAAATGTAAATTGGACATAATCAGATGTTTCAACTTGGGTAGTTTTATGGAATACTTTAATGGGGAATACTTTAATAGTTTTTGAAGAGAATTCACATAGATGATGTACTTTTTATACCCTGAAAATAGGGTATAACGGTTTTGTGCAAATGTATGTAACAGCAAAAGGTAGCATCTCCATAAAGTATATATATTCTTCATCAGCATCAATTGCCGAGAGAATAAAGGATCTCAGAAACTTTAAGAGTCAGAGACTGAAATTTGAAACGTAATTTCCTCTAGTGCACAGTACGAGTTGGTTTTCGATAACCGATAACCGATAACTTGCCCCTTTTGCAAGATATTAATCAAAATCGATATCGAAATGCTGTTTTTTGTGGAAATATCTCAGTATTTAAGAGCTTGAGTCGCCAAATTTGACATTCAGCTTTCAGAATGCTTATACAGGTCAAATATTTTTAATAATATGGCTATCGATTAATTTTATTTTTATTAATGCTAGCATATCCTTTGGTAGAAGGAGTTTCAGGGCATTCACTAGTCGAGCACAACCGACAGGAGCGTTCATATTGGTTGTTAAAATGCTTTATTGTATTTTTTATTTTATTTTATTTTTATATATTTTTTATCTACGTTTTGAATATGCCTCGAATATAACAGATCCCAATCGATAGGCTCGGATGGTAAGTAGTTAAGTTAATAACAAAAAGTAGCTGAAAAGCCAGAAAAGTTTGCTCCACTCTGTCCGGACCAAATGGCTTTTCACCCGTTTTCCGCCAGCTGAGGTGAACTTAAAACTGCTTAAATATTTCATATTTATGTTCACAATAGCTTTAATAGAGCAAAGCCTCCCCGATATTAGATTCTGGTACTGGAATATTGAATAACTTTACGAACTGGTATTGCAATTGGAACTTCCAAGCCAATTTTAAATTGAAATATAAGAGACCCAGCTTGATTAACCTGTAGTCAAACGGAAATCATTTATGGTAAATAATTTCAAGTCAATTTTTTTCTTCATCCGCCCGGGCATAAGCCAAAATCAATAACCTTTGCAATGGCTAGAGAGATATACAAAAAAAAAAAAGAAAAACATAACACAGAGTTGAGGTTTGGGAGGAGCGAGGGGGAGTGGCAAATCAAAGGGAACTCAACGAGAAGGATATGCTTCATCAGAACGAAACTTGTGGATTAAACACGAGGCAAAATGCAGCAGAAGATGAAAACTAATTTTGACTAAGAAACGCAGCCAGCAGGAGCCTCAAAAGCAATTTTTAATTACAACTGAACTGAAATTTATGTGCAAACTTGGTCGAAAAACAAAAAAGAAAGGACCCTGGTGAAATACCAGTAGGGAAAAAAAAATGATAGAGAGGGAAAAAAAAAATATGAGAGTAAGAGAAGAATCTGTGCAAAGGAAATCGACATGCAGATTAAAAGGAAGTTCCATACAACACACAGGACGTGGACGTGGACGTGGACGTGGTGTGTGCAGGAAAAAATTCGATTATCTGCGAGAGGAAAACTGTAATTAAATCTATGGGGTTTTCCACACAGAGAACGCGCGCGCACGCCAAAGAAAATGCGAGAAAAAACCAAAAAAAAAAAAAAAATGTGAAAAAAAAATGGGGGGCAAACTAAAACCAAATTGTAGCATGCAAAAAAAAAAAAAAAGTGAAAAGAAAAAGGAATGGAAAAGAATACGAATGCAACGAAATCACGTAAAGCAAACTAATACCGCAACAAGGCGTGCAGATTGCAGGCGTACGGACACACAGGACGCCGGAGTCCTGTCCTGCGAGTCCTGCATTTCTCAGCTGCGAGCCTGCGCAGCACAGAAAGGCGGCTGCCGCCCATCCCACCCGCCGAGTGGGTGTGACGCCCTGTCGTTCTTGGTCTTTAGTGGCAGGGATTAACAGCGAGCCAAATGGCATGAGCTTAGGCCAGACCTGGACCCGGAGCCGTTGCCGGAGCTGGACTCGGACCCGCACCCAGACCCAGACCCAGACTCAAAACGAGGCCCATTGAAAGCCAGAGCCAAAGAAGAGGCTTCATTAGCATACACAGCAATTCAGGGTGTGCGTGTGTGTTGGTGTGTGTGCGAACCTAAAAACTAAAGAGGCAAACGGGTCTGTCGGTTGCGGGCGGCTTATGTATGTGCCACGCCTTCAACGCTCCTGCCGCATGCCATGGATACAGTTGCGGGCAAATGAACAAACGCCAAGAAGAATGCGGCGAAAAAAATGTGAAAAAAAGAGGAGAAGAGAGGAGAAGAGACAGGGCAACTGGGAAGGGTATGAAAAGTATGAAAAGACAGCGAAATAAGAGAGTGCAACGTGGCAGGATGGCGCCGGGTGGCCGGCCCTGCCAGGGCCTGCCAGGGCTTGCGCTGGTCGCAAGATGCCAACTAACTCAAACTGCAAGCAGCCCGATGCGCACCTGAGCAGTTGCAGGACACAGGGGTACGGGGAGCTGGCGGAGCGGGACACACAGGACGCAGCTTTGACTGCCGGAAATGAACATTGGAGTTGCCGCCTGCTCCCCCAGCTCCCCCAGCTCCGCCAGATCCGGCAGCTCCGCTCGGCCAACTAAATAACGTCGTAGCTGCTCCCCGCCAAAACACAAAAGAAATTAATTTCATTCCTTTTTTTTTTTCTTTCGCCCCGCACATTTGTGCTCTATGTATATATATATATTTTTTTGCTTTCCACAGCCACTCGATGTTTTGTTTTGCAGCGACTTTTTTTTTTTTTTTTTTTGCCAGGCTAAAAGGAAAATTTTTGCAGCTAAACCAAACATTGATTGTCAGCTGGGTGGCAGCTGTGGCAGTGCCCCCCCCCAAACCCCGCCCTAGCAACAAAAATGAACAAGAGGCAGCCAGCAAATGTTCTCCCGATGATAATGAACACAATCACAATCATGATCATCATGATGAGGTTGAGAACGGTATTCCGGCCCCTAGCAGCACAATAGTTGGCAGTTTAGCTAAGCGAAATGTCAAAGATGTTCGAGTTTTTTACAGATATAGGCAACTTTTGATGCACTTTGCTGATCTCTAAAAAAAAAACTAAAGAAAGGAACATAGATAGAACTGAAAAAATCCTTATAGCTAAAGTTTGCAGAACAAATTGTTTACAGTTCAACGCTTTATCTCCCGTAATTTTGATAAACTTCAAAAAACCGTGACTATGTTAATGTTTCCCAAATCTCAGCCTCTACAACTAGCAAAAGATAATAATTCGCCAAGACCTCCATCATGAGAATGTTCCAAGGGAAGAACTCTATTTTGAGCAAAAGCTCTATCATGCACATATTTAAGCAATAATAAATCTATCTTGAGAATTTGGAGAATAATCCATGAAAATCTCCATCATGAACACATTCACAGATTAATCAAAGCCAAGGTCTCTATTTTGAACATATTTAGAGAATAATCCAAGCCAAAATCTCCATCATGAAGATCCTAAGATCCTAAGATCAAATGACTATGCAATGTATAAATTTTCAATATAAAAATAAAATGAAATAAATATTCAATTGAAAAAAACAAACTCATTATACACATAATATAAGAAAAACATATTTGTCTTATAAAATCCAAGAAGAATGTTCTATATATTCTGTCTCCCGGTTAGGGTATTTAAATATGGCAATGTTGCGACGAGAACGTTTTACGTGGCGTATGCGCAACCAAGTAAAATAACAGAGCAAAAAAAAAAACAGGAAAAATTGCCTGGGCGCGGAAGTAAATGAAGATTCTCCGGCTATAAAGTGTCTCCACTGTGCAACAAGAGCAGCTGCAGCAGCAACAACAGCAACAACAGCAACAACAACAGCAACAACAACAACAACAATAGAGCAGCATTTGAGTTACGGAAATGAAACGTCAGGCCAGCTCCGAGCAGCGAGCTCCGGAACGCCACACTGAGTCTCTCTATATGTGTGTGTGAGTGTGTGTGTGTGTGTGTGTGTGTGTGGGCTCAAGAGTATCAGAGCTACAGTTACAGTTACAGTTACAGTACACAGCCGGGGCCCCAGTTGCAGCCATTTGAGCAATTGGGCGTTGCTGCCCGCCCGCCTGCTGCCTGTTACAGTCAAAGAGGTAGAGAAGAAGAAGCAGCAGCAGCAGCAGCAGCGGCAGCCGCAGCAGTTGCAGTAGAAGAAGCAGCATGCTTGGCAGACGTTCCATGTACGTGAATGATGTTTAGGTTAAATGGCATAGCCGTAGAGAACGCACAAAGCACTCACGACGGCCGCACTGTCCGCCATGTTGTTTGTTACGCAGCTGTAGCTTACGTGCACGCTGTCCCGCTCACACTCGCACATTGGCATGCCAACACACATTCGCAAAAAAAAAAAAAAAAACAGTAAAAAATATAGCCCACACTCGCTGGACTTTGGCTTTTGGGTTTGAAGCTTCCTGCTACGTGACCATCAGGCTGCCCAATCTCTCTCCCTCTCCCTCTCCGTCTCCGTTTCCCTCTGGCACGCTCTTTCTCCTTTTATTTTTGCATATGATGCAGGTGTCTGGCTCTTACGTGTATGTGTGTGGTGTGATGTGGTGTGGTGTGTGCGTGTGTGTGTGTGTGTGTGTGTGTGTGTGTATTTGCAATTTACTAACTGCTTTTACGCGCGCTCGCGCTCAGCTTTGCGAAAAACCGCAACATTTGTCGCCGTTGCTTTTACGCTTCTTCTTCTACTTCTTCTCTTTTTTTTTCTTCCCATGTTTACACAATTACAAAAACGGAGCTAACAACATGAGGACGACGTTGACGTGGCTGACGCTGCTGCCGCGCTGCCCCGCCCCTCCCCTCCCTCATCGCTTGCATTTTAATTAAAAATTCTTCAAAAATTTGCTTTGTGTTTGCACTTTTCCTCTACCAATAATATCCTTCAAGTAGTTGTTGTTGTTGCTGCTGCTGCTTGCCACCTAAAAGTAGACCACATATTTTTAATTTAACTGCAACAGCGTTTGACCAGCCACCACGCTTGCCACAGGATAACCAGGATAAAACAGCAGTTGCTTACTGCGGAAATTCAGATTAAGCGTCATAAGAACACAAACTTTGCTTAAAGTTGCTAAAGCTTAAGAACCGCAATAAATTCCGCTTTAAATCGAAGCTCTACAATCCTCTTCATACCCTCCTGTTCCTGATAATAGACAAGAGTTCGAACTGTTTTAATCAATTCTCTGAAAAAGTTTTCGCTTAACCAAAAAAAGTCTTTAAAGTAAAGACAATTGTCGCTCTTAGTACTTTAAAGACACCTAAACTAAAGCTTGTCCCATTAAAATATAAATATGTACATCTGCTGCTCTCTTCGCTGCGAATCAAAGACATTCAAACTGTTCGAATAGTTTCTTCTCTCTTAAGCACATGCATAACTACACATACATCTGCGTCTTTTCGTTTACTTAATCCACTTAGCGCTTGCGATCCCGTTAGTCGTAGACAAAGAGACGCAACAAAAATAAACGTCATATTTGAACTTGAAGACGCGGACTAATAAAAGAGCGCACGCAATGAATGAAATGAAAACTTAAAGTAGCAGCAGCAGACAAAGAGAACAACAGCAACAACAACAACAGCAACAACAGCAAAAGCTGCACACACAGCGACGGCGACGCGTAGGTGAAGCAGAGCAGCAAATAAAAGAAGTCGTCGCGTCGCAGCTGCTGCACATTGAGGAAGTTTGAATTATCAAAATACTCAGCAGGCACACACACACACACACACACATATATATATATATATAAAACAGACAGCGAGGGAAAAACATATGAGCGCAGAGAGCGGCGGCAGACAGCAGCAGCTGACTGACGAAAATAGTACGCGGCGATAGGATAGCCAAAGCAAAAATGGCAAAATTTTCGTCAATGTGTATATGTGTGTGTGTGTGTTGGTGTGTGTCTGAAAATCAGCCGCTAAAGCGGCCGGCATTTTTATTATTATTATTATTATATGTTATGTTATGTGTATTTTCGTTTTGCGCTCTTTCGCTTTTTTGAACTCTGCTTTTACACGCTTTATACTTTTTATTTACATTGCGCGTTGGCACTGCCATCAGCTGCCGCCGCTGCCGCTGCTGCTGCTGCTGCCTCAGCCAGCGTCGACGTCGCTGTCGCTTTTTGCTATTTTATTACTCGGTCGCTCGGTCACATGAGCGAGTTTTCGCGTCTTTCACTTTGCCACTTACTTTACATTACGTTACTTTACTTTAGCTTCTGCCACAGCTGCTTCTGCTACAGCTACAGCTGCTGCTGCTGCTGCTGCTGCTGCTGCTGCTTCTTCTTGTTCACGCTTTCTATCTTTGCTCTGCCGCCGCCGACGACTTGTATGTATGTATGTATGTATGTGTGTATGTTTTTGTTGTGTTTTGATTTTTCGTATTCGAGTCTTTTATTTTGATTCCCAACAACTTTACAGGTTTTCTTCTCTTTATATTTTTGTTATTGCTGTAGGTCGAGTCGCTGCGCTTTCGTTTTCATAATATCCCGTTGCCTATTTATAGGCGCACATGGAGAATATTATTAAATTTAATTTCAAATTTTCTACATCCATTTTATGTCTATGCAAAAACTTCAATACATATAAAGCCGCACAAAAAGGGTTGTACATAAGAAAAAGCCCAATCCAATCAGAAAAAAGGGCTTATACTTTGCGACACGAGAAACAAACGTTTGTCGGACTAAGCCAGTAAATGAAAAAAAAAAATAAATAAAAGGGACAACCCAACAACAACAATAACAACAACAAAACCAATTCAAATACAGCGCCGACCATTTTCTGTTTTCTCTACTCATAGACAATTTTACAACAACAATAAAAATTCACCTACTCTAAAAAGTCCCAAGGGACATTTGGACATTTGCTTCGATAATTATCGATAAATCAAGAATCAATTTATTTGCCAGCATTTCCATTGTGATTTATCGCCAGTAAGGCGATATTTAGATGGTTTGTTTATATTCACAGATATATTATAAATATTATAGATATTGTAACTAAAGAAGGATTTTTTGAGAAGAAAAGAAAGCATAATAAATATATATAGACAAAATATAGATGTATATGTATAAATAGATAGTAAACTTTAGACTAAACGAAAAGCTTCTCGAAACTACGGTATAAATATTTTTGAAATCTGCAATTTTAAAAGTTTTCTTTAGTGCACGATGCTTACACATTTAATTGGATGCATTGTGTAGGGATTCTTGTTAGTTTCTCAATTCCCTCTGTGATATACAGCCAACGATTGCATTTGTCAAGTCCTGTATTGATGATGTCTGTGCACAATCATTCGACAACCCGCCCCGGGCCGAACTCTACCCTCAGCCAAATAGACAACCGAACAATGGGGTATATAATTACATAAAAGTCAGGAGAGCTGGTGCAAAAAAAATAATGGGGGGGATAGATAAAAAAAAGGAGTAAACCCGAAACCCAAAAACTCCTGCTAAGCGCCAAATGGAAAAATCCCTCGTTTTAATTTCGCTTTAGCGCACCCAAAAAAAAAAAAAAACAACAAGAACAAACGAAACAGAGCGAGAAAAATGCGCCCAAAGCTTCCCACTCACAACTACTAAATAACCGATTTTTTTTTTGGATTTTCCTTCTTGTTTTTTTTTTTTTTTGTATGTTTCAACTCATCAGCAGTATTTATTTTCTTCTTTTTTTTTTTTGGTTTTTGCCTCGAGCTTGGCGGTTGGGTGGATTTTTATTTCTCAACTAATCCCATGCCACCAGACGTCGCGTCTCGGGGCACACCCAACGATTTCGTGACGCCCCCCGACCAACCAACCCGCCCGCCCGCCCTGCGGCGCGCCCACTTTGCCAACGTCGACAATTTTTGTGCTACGTTTAAATTGTTGTTGTTGGCTAAAAAGATATAGATTACATTTGTGTTGTTTTCAGCTACGAAATGAATACATATACATACATATATGTATATATATTCCACAATATATATATATATATTCTATATATATATGTGCTTTTACTGTACAATCTGCACTACATAGGAATATGTATGTGCAGGGCAAAAAAAAAGGTTTGCGTTTCATTTTTTTTTCGATGCGCCCCATTTTCGCCTTGCTTCATTTAGCGCAGCTGCCCCTCGTCGCCTACCCGCCCCGGCTAGCCCTTTCCCTGTCTCCGCCCCGTTGTCTTGTGCTCTGGCCAAGCAACTAAAAGCGAATCAGACCCAACCTGACGAAAGAACCGAGCATCTAACTGAACCCAATAGACCAACTGCCAATTGTCAACTTTGAACTATAGCAAGATACAACTGAAAAAGATAGAACAGAACGGAAACGTTAGTTCTGCACGTGTGTGTGTGTGTGTGTGTGTGTGTGTGTGTGTGTGTGTAGAACTTTCAATACCCTGCTGAGCATTGTTTAGAGCTAGCTTTGATTGCATTCCAAGCTAACCATGCTACCTCTCTCTTGCCCAGAACAGGGTATACCTGTCGAAAACTAACAGAATCAGACATATTTATACAAATGAACAAAGTACTCATAGATGCTGCCACTCACTCACACAGGCAAATCAACAAAAACGTTTTTTCGCCTTTCTATGCGATTCTCACGATCTTACGCTTTGTTGCCTATATAGTCAATGTCATGTATTATGAAAATATTTAAGCAAGAGATTTTTATAAAGTTTTTATTATATCAACTTATCCTTGCTCTCCCTCTTTTATAATTGCCTCTCGTTTCCGTTCGTTCTCTCTTAACAAATTTCGCCTAATTTCTTTCCTGTTCCCTCATTCTTTTTTTGATTTACCATATCTCTCACACTCTCTCTTTCTCTTTCTTTATTATATCTCTCTTCTGCTCTTTTCTTTTTTAACGCCTTTCTATGCGATTCTCATAAGCTCAAGTTAGGCATTTCATATTGTCTTGTCTCACTTGATTATTTTTTAAAGAAACTTAATCTAATAAATGCAGAATAATTTAAGGCGTTAAGCGCCAAATTGAAAAAGTTTCCAAGATAAGATTCAATATATAAATTCGCATTTAAGAGATGCTCAAGTGATAAGCACAAGTTCTATTGAATAATATGCCAGACATGTTGACGAAAAACTTGAGGAATTTTCCGGAGTGTGCATGTACGTGTGTGTGTGTGTGTGTGTGTGTGTGTGTGTGTGTGTGTGCGTGTGTGTGCTGTGTGCGTGTGTGTGTGTGTGTTGGCCTTTGAAGCTGCCACCTTGCTGCGACTGCGGAACTGTGATTGATGTTCTTGGACGCGTGCCCGTGCAGGCGTCACCCATCGACCCCCGCCCACAACAGAGTCGATCGATTAAAGGCCAAAGTAAAACCTTTACAGAAAACTTACAGAAAGCCACCCTTAAAGAAACAAGAAAAGAAAAACAGCATTGGCCCGGGCTGAGGGGTGGCAAATCTCAGGCAAAAGACAAAAAAATAAAAAAAAACAAATAAAAAGAAAAGGAAAATAAAAATAAAAATAAGAAAAAGAAAAAGCTTTGCCCAGTTGTTTTACATTTCTTGTGATTTACTTAAATAAATTTGCCTGCGACTCGCTCGCTGCCCATTACAATTTCAGGGCGCTGCTGCGCCGGGGGCGGGGCGGGGGCGGCGCAGAGGCAGGGGGCTGGAGCGGCAACCCTCGACAGCGAGCAACTCATTTAAGCGCTAAAAAGAAATTAAGAAGTAGCCGCCGTTTGCAGTGCAAAGCGCAAATGAATGCAAAAGGAAAATAAATACAAGCAAAAGAAGAAAGCGAGGCACGAACAAAAAAAAAAAAAAGAAAAAAATGAAAACCAACTTCGAAGAAGAAGAAAAAAACAAATTGAAAAATATAAAAATCACAGCCTCGGAAATACCCTGATTACGCTATCTGTGTGTAAGCTGGACGCGTATATGCGTGTGTGTGTGTGTGTGTGTGTGCTCAAGTGTAAGCTGCCCCCCACAACTACAACAAACTGCACACACACACACACACACACATATGGAGACCGCCCACAATTTGAGTTCCATTTCCATTCGCACAGCTCAATAGGCCTTGTGATAAGCGCTTTGCCGTACCCCCAACAGCCACCCCCCCCTTGCCACCTATCAGCCGCTGCCCAGCTGTATAACTGTAAGAGTGGGGGATGGTCGAGGGGCGAGGTGCGGGTTTGTGGGCACAATGCACCCGCACTGGCCAAACGTCGGGTCCGCGCTGTTTGGGACTTGATAACCCGCTATTGTATACACAAAAGCTGCAGAGCAACCGGCGCATAATCGTTGTGTCCCCCCTCTATACCCGTTAATCCCCCGCACTGCCGGCGCCACTGACACGACTCTGCTTGATTTTACTTGCGCAACTTAAGCGTTTGCTGCTGCTGCTGCTCTTGTTCTTCTTCCTCTTGTTGTTGTTGTTGCATAGTTTGCTTGTGCACAGCTGCGGTCGCACTAGTAAGCACCCAGTTCCGAGCCGACCCTACACAAGACCCCTGGCCCCCCGTCACTGCCTCTGCCTCTGCCTCTGCCTCTGCTTCTGCCACCCTCACCAGACACAGGCTCGTTCATGTCAATTCATGTCAGCTCAGACAAACCGATTTTGGCTTGACTCGGCGGCGTTTCAAAAAGCCGTTGGCTTTGTTTTTATATTTGTAGTTGTTGTTGTTGTTGTTGTTGCTGCTGATCATTTGATTTGCTCTCGCGATTTGCATACCCTGCAAACTAGGGCCTAAAAGGAGTTTATGCGCAGCATTGCGAACAGCAGGCAGCTAAAAGAGGAGAACTGAATTAAAGAGTAATGCACTTGACAAGCTAAATGCGCTCGACGCGCAGATACCCTACATAACAATCGTTAGTTTAAAAAATGCCTTTGATATTTGTCTGCTTTTTCTAAAACTATTCTCACAACAAACATTCCATCAACTTTTTACAGGGTATCTGTATGGTCTTACCCAATGATTTACTCAAACGCTTTTCTATGAAGTTTCTTACATATTTCAAATTATTGTATGATACAGGGTATCTGCTTGGTCAATCAATCATACATTTCTGATAAATTGTTTATAAAGGCTTATCTAGTTTGTTAAATTATATAAAATTTGATTACTTGTTTATTTATTATATAAAGGCCTTTTTATGATTAAGCTCATAACAAAGATATCCACAAATTTTGTACAGGGTATCTGCGTAGTTAGTCAAACGGTAGTTTCTTGTAATTTTTATATAAAGGCTTTTCCTCTCTTCGGTTAGTTGGCGAGTTTTTGTCGGCAGCTGGCAACCACTTGGTAAACTTTGACGCTTCTTGATGGCTGAACTTATTTTTCTGTCTTTTCCAGCACTGGCTGCACTTGGCAAATATCGATTAACTTGCGGCAAGGCAGCAAGAGCCAGAGTTTTAGTATTGAAAACTCACTTTGCGATTGGCATACGATAAATGCTTGAAGATGCAATCGAGTTGAAATGCTTCAGCTACAGGAGAACAACCTGCACATAATAATGCAATAGTTGAGTTTAAGATAGACTAGTAGATACCCTGTGTTTAAGCAAGAATATTCATTTATAACACACAACAAACGTTCTCAGCGTCTGCTCTGAGCTGCGACTTTGAGAAAAAAATCTACTCAAATTAAATTTTAAGAAATTTCTTTAATTTATTTTAAATTTCTTTAAATTACATTACCTTTTTTTAAGTTTATTTTTTTATCAAATCTGATAAGCTTGAGAAATAGCATTTTATTATTCTAGAGTTGAACAAAATTCTATCGATAAAAATATCGCAAATTTATCGTTTCTATTTTTCGTTTGTTTACTAACACTTTTTATTTTTCAACGAAAAGGGAGAAGCTTAATATTTGTTTGCCATTTAACACATATTAATTGTGAATAAATGATAATCACATGTTTTTGAAACAAATTTTGAATATATTCAAGTTTTTACAAACAAGCAACAATAGTTATTGGCTGCTTGAGCCTTGCTCTTAAAGTTTGAGCTGAAACACTTTTCTTGACGGAAAAACTTCCTAATGACATTTTGTTTTATTATTTGACATGCTGCGAAAGTTTTTAAAAACAAACACAGAGACATTTTTGCCATGCTAAGAGCCTTTCATTGTGCGATTTTTGCCATTATGCTAGTGGTTTAGTGGTCATAACTTTCACATTATGGGCCCGAAAAGTTCAGAAAGCGACCGGGCGTACTCAATTGGTGGCTATTGGAAAAACCTTAAGAAAAAACTACAGCAACAACAACAATAATAAAACAAATACAAATACAGGCACGGACGACTATGTAACTTTTGGGTGTGCCAGCAAAAAAAAAAAAAAACAAAACAAAAAATATGAAGGGAGAAACCGAAAGAAAAAAATCGCTCAGTTTCATTGGCTTTCACGTTTTTTAAGCTTTTATTTTTTTTTTTTTACTCTTTGCCCGTTATTATGTCTCAGTTTTGTTTCTGATGGCCGCTAATTGCGAGCGAGCGCAGCTAAGAGATTGGGTCGCAAGGCCTGTGCGTGCAAGAGAGGCAGAGAGTGCAGGTTATTAAGGGTGTGGTGTGCGTGTGTCTGCCTGTGTGTGTGTGTGGCTAATTAATGGCATTATTTGATGGAACATTGCTAAGCGAACCAAGCCCTTGGAAAGGTGCGTAGGGCTAAATGGGGAAAAGTAAAGAACAAAAGTCGAAAAGTAAAAACTTGAACTTGAAAAGCGCCTGCGGATAGGCAACATTTTTATGGGTATAAATACAAATTACCCCGCTTAAGCATAAATTCCCAAAAAATTCAAATCAAATTTCCCTTCAATTTAATTGATTACGACTTCGATGGGAAATTATCATGGGGAAATTCTAGTTAGATTTAAAGCACATACCTTATGCAATACAATTGAAAATCCTTGTGGCACAAGCCTTTTAAGATCGCAATTGTTGTTGTTTTCGCTTTTAGTTAATATCGCAGTTTTGTAGTAACGATTGCATTTGTTGTTGTAGAGTAGGTTGGACAAATTGTAGTAGACGACGTGACGGAATCAATTGCATACAATATATATTAATTTTTTGTTGTTGTATGTGTGAGGATTGTGTGAGACCCAAACAAAAGAGAAAATATATGTGCACACCAAAAACTTTGCGCTGCTTCTTTATATATTTATTATAATATTTATATATTTTAATTTTATTTAAATAATAAACAATAATATATGTAATTATAAGAACAACACACGCACGAAGGATTTGATCAAAAGAGAATGAGCAAAAAGGACGCAATCGTTGCGATTAGTTGTGAGTGTATTAAAGAGCGTGTGTTAGAGCGAGAGAGTGTGAGTGAGTTGAAAGCGTTATGTATTTTATTGATGTTTGGGAATTTTAATTTGGGAAAATGTTTATCAACACGTGACGCATTTGCATAGGATTTTTATGTTTGTTTTTTTTTTTTTTTTGTTGTTTGTAATTTGTTTATTGTGGCCTGTTATGCTGCGCAAGAGAATTGAAATTGTATTAATGTGAAATGCTGAAAAGGCAAAATCATTAATTGTACAACAAAAAAGAGACAATGCACAAAAGCTGCGGCAGCATCTGGCAAATACAAAAAAAAAGGAAAATAGAGCACGCCTAGTTCAATAAACCGTAATGCGAGGCTGGAGAGCTGGAGAGCTGGAGAGCGGCGCGCAAAGTCAAAACACACGCGAATAACGCGGCAAAAGGCAAATGCACATAAAATAAATACGAAATATACATATAAAAAATAATCATAAAAGTAAAGCGCGCAGTCAGCAGGCGGCGGCACTTGTCACACTCACACTCACACACACACACACACACGCAAACGTCAAAAACTTGCAAAGCGCAGCGACAGCAGCAGCCACAGCAGCGACAGCGACAGCGGCGCAACGTCAACGTCATACGAAAAGGAATGTTGCGGCAGCGACATGTGTTTGATGTATGCATCCAGGCCGTATGATTGTGTGTGTGTGTGTGTGTGTGTGTGAGCGCGTGTGAGGGAATGCCTCTTTACGTTTACTACGTATGCCGAAAAAAACGTAAGCCCAAGTCGTGTAAGTTTTGCCCAGCTTGAATTTTTATACGTTTCGCGGCATTTCTTTTCGCCTGCTGTTTTGTTCTTATTGGACTGCTGCTGCTACTGCTTGTTTGTTCTTATTGGGGGAAGCCAGACAGCGGCCTGTCTGCGCTGATTTTGCACTTGTAAATGTGTGCGTGTGTATGTTTTTGTGTGTGTGTATGTGTGTGTGTAAATATTTATATGTGCATACGCGCGCGAACTTGAATTTATGTAAAAATAAGCATCTAAGAGCCTGCATATGCGGCGCAGGCGGCGACACACTAACGGTGCACGAACTGGGGACCGAGTTTTATTTTTAAGCACTTTTGATTTTTCGGCCTGTTTTAATTTGATTTGGTCGCAGAACTGGCAGAATTTGCACGACTGACAGCCGCGTTTCGGGTAATTAAAAGGGACTGACTACGAAGCGCGGGGAGTCGCAGCGGTTCAATTGGCGATATTCGTCCAATTGGGAATGACGTCGACGAGCAGACGCTGGGGGCAGACGGGCGGAGCAAATACGCGATAATTACAGCAACGTGGCGGCGACCGAGTGTCCGATCGAAGCAAGACCCACCGAGTACAAATGTTGTCTGATGGCTGGCAACGGCAAAGTTGGCAGCATTGACCGTCGTCGCTGCCGCTGCGGCGCAAAGAAAGAAAGAAAAAAAAATAACACAAGAAAAGGCAACGGCAGCAGCGGCGGCCGCGACGGCGGCAGCAGCGGCAGCGTGTGAGCGAGCAGACATACACACACACACACACTGATACGGCGTACACACATACAGTTACATACATATGCGACAGAACGATGAACGATGATGATGAACCGAATTACAAATAAAAGATGATGCCAAAAGACGACGAAGTCTACGTTGACTGCGACGACAACGATTAGCAAACAGCCAGGCGCAAGGAGCAGAAGTATACACACACCCACATACACAAGCACACACACACACACACACACATATATACACTCAAAGTAGCAGCGGCAGCGAAAAAAATCGGTCGCAATCGGAAAAAATTGCAGAGCGTAGCCGCTCTCTGCACATATAAAAAGAGAAGAAAAAAAACATAAGCAAGCCGCAACTCACACAAACTCACACTCACACACACACACCGACACAAACGTACTCAAGCATACAACAACAACAACAACATAAGCAGCAAGCACTACAAAAAAAAAATCGAAGCAGCGAAAAAATGAGAAGAAACACTGAGAGCAGCAGCGCCGGCAACAACAGCAACAACAACAAAGTGCTCAGCAAGAAAGCTTGAAAAAATTGCGGCACAGCACGCGCACCGTGGTCCACGCTAGCGCAATACGTACACGAAACTCTTGCAGACAACAACAATTTGCATTATTGATGAGCAGCGTGAGGCGTAGGCGCCACCCAACCCCACACACACATTTCTTAACAAACTTGCGGCAAACTTACAAGTGTGTGTACGTATCTTTGTGTGTGTGAGCGCGAGTGAGTGAGACAGTGGCGTCAAACGAGTAGCGCATACATAAGAGGACCCACGGACACCACGGCTGAGTGGGTGGCGAGCGGCGGGGCCAAGTATATAACACCCTTAGAAAATGACCAACACTGACCAGGCCACCAAATGCGACGATGTACGCCCATTAACTGGAGATGAATTCGCATGGCCATGATTTGTGTTGGGTGTCACTCCGGTGGGTGGCGGTTGGCGGGTTGGCGGGCTGGTGCGGGTATGAATCGGCAGATTTGGTCGCTACTAGCGGGACCAGTAAAAACAATGGAACATTTGAGCGACAAAAGAAAAAATGCAATTGCAGCAATTGATGGACATTTCTTTTTTGTTACTCTTCTTGTCGCTAGTTTGGCTACAAGCGAGAACAAGCAACATGGATGTTCCACTGGGTGTGGACATGTGCTTAGAAACTGGTTGGGGATAGCAAAATTGAACAATTTGGATCCAGGTGTGACTTTCCTTGATGATCAGTTATATAAACTAGCTTATGTACAAGGTTTCGCAAGCATTATGAAATATAAAGTAAAAACCACATTAACAGAAAAATATCTTATAATTATCGAAGCTCACTTTATATCCATTATATATATATATCTTCATTGTATAACATTTAACAAAAGTCCTTGTTAAGAAAATTCATTTTCAGGTTGACAAACCCTGCACCACTGTGCAACAAAAACAATGGGCCGCAAAGAAAAAATTGTGCTCTCTGGCAGCAACAACAACAATGGGAGCCTGACCAGCAGGCGAATCTGAAGACAAGAAACAGGACGAAAAATACGAGAAAAAAATGCATGACGGAACTGGACAGACGCAGCGACGTCCATGGAAGCAGCGAAGGTAGCGCAAGAGGAGGGGAAGCTACTTGGACCAGCGAGGACTGAGAATGAAAGTGTACTATGAGTCCAAGCTCTTACACACACAAGCCCGCAGATGTGTGTGTGTGTGTGTGTGGAGCAGCTGGGCCATTGTTGGCGGACACTCACACACACACACACACACACCGCACGTAAGTGTGTACGTGTGAAGCATTTTTTCTTTGCGCCTCACTCAATTTCGAATTTTTTCTTTTATTTTGCCTCCTTTTCGCTCAGCAGCGGTTGTCCTGTGCTGCTGTTTCCTTCAATAAGTTCAAAGTGGCAAGCCAAAGCGCGCTCTCACTCACAGAAGCGGGGCGCGCTCACACACACACACACACACAAACGGACACACATACACTGAGACACTTTGGCGACGTGCTGCGGGGTAAAAAAAATACTCAGAGAGCCAGCAGAGCAAAGAAAAAGGGCAAAAAAAACGAAACGAATTCTGCACAGAAAATAAAAATTGTTTGCAAGAAAGAATGAAAGAAAAAATCGGAAAAAATGCAAGCCAAGTGGTTGCTGGGCGCACTCAAAGGGGGAGTGGGCGAAGGTAGCAGCATGCTGGCTGTTGGGTGTGCCCGCTATGTCTCCAACACCACCCCCCTATTAACTGGGTTGCTGCTGCTGCCACCGCTGCCGCTGCTTTCGCTGCTGCTGCTGCTGCTGATGTCCAACGTCGCGGCCGCCGACGTCTGCCGCTGCTGCTCTGCTGCGCCCGTGTGTGTCAGTTTCAGCTGCTCACATAGTTGGCCGAAGATAAAGGTGACGTTGATGGCAAGGGGGAAACAATGCAATGGGGCCAACAAGGGGCCGGGTACGGTAGGGTAGGGTAGGGTGCTGGCGATGGGAAGACCCTCAAGTGTTGGCATGCAAAAAAAAAAACACAATAAATATAGCCAAGCACATGGCGTCGTTGTCGCAGACATACATGCTTGTGTGACACACATACATATACAAAAACACATGCATGCTCATATGCTTAAGCACATGTAGCGTGTGTGTATATGTAACGGCTTTATGCCTGCGTGTGAGTACGTCTCGCTGTTAATCATCTACGCGCGTATGTGCTTGAGCGAGTGAGAGATAGAGCGAGCGAGCTTGACCACATTAGCTAAAAGCATTCCACGCAGAGCCCAGCATAATTAACGTTTAGCAAAAATCGAATCTAAGCTTAAGGCGAAAAAAAGCACCAATGTTCAACAAAAAAAAACTAAACCAAGTGGCAACACTGCCATCGCCGCGTTCGAAAGAGCAAGCAATAGCACGCACACATACACAGACACACAGCCAAAGTCCAGTTTGAGGTCCAGTCGCAGTCAGCAGCCATACAACATTTTTCAAGGCGATGCAGACGCGCCAAAAAAAAGGGGGCCACCATGCAAAATCACAAAAACAACAACAACAACAACAACAACAGCAACAGCAAGAGAAGCAGCGCCAAAATACGACGAACGCACCAGGCGCTGGGCAAGACGAAGCGACGTCAACGTTGACGTCCGCAAAGCTCCACATACTAAGCGACGCCATTGAAGTTGCGGTCGACGGCGACGACGACGACGACGTCGCAACGCACAACGGCAAAAACATTCAAAAGTACAAGGGCAACTACAACTACAACAACAACAACGAAAGCAGCAGCAGCAACGAGACAGAAAATAAAAATGGGCGAAAAAAGTTTTATACATAAAAGTGGTGGCAAGCCGAGACGAGAGCAGGAGCCAGTACGAAACTCCAAGAACATGTGCAGAAACAACGGCGACGACGATGACGACGAAAGAGATACAAACAAACACAAGCTGTGTAGCTGTGTGTAGTTGCCACCTTTTCCCCGCTTGCTCCTAGAGGCGCGTGTGGGTTGGGGGTCGCCCTCACACAGATGGCCGGCAAACTTTTGCAGCGAAAATAAAAATGGAGCGCACGTTTGTGACAAAAACAAAAAGCAAAAGCAAAACTTGCAGCATGAATGGGAAGTTGTCGCCGTCGTCGTCGGCTGCCCGGCGTCTGAAGCCAGCGCGCGCTCTGCCGACTATGTGTGAGGGTGGGCAGCCGTTTGAGCGTTGCGTCAGCTTGAGTTTGAGTGTTTTTTTTTTGTTCCTCTGTTGCTGGCCAACGACTCAAGCCGGCTTCGCGTGTGCATTGAGTGAGCGGTAATATGCTGAGTATGGCAGGAGCGCAAAGAGCACATTAATGCCAGCCACCAGTGTAAGCAAACGGTTGGTGACTTGGCTAAGCAAAAATGGTTGCTGCTCAAATAAGTTAATGCGTTAAGTGGATAATTCGTTAAATAAACTTCGTTAAAAAATGTCTTGTTGCCGAATATTGAAAGTTATTTAAGAAGATTTTACAGATTACAGTTTATAGTTTAGAAAAACTTGACATTTCGTACACAAAACCAGCCCAACCTCGCAATTATTAGAACGTGGCTGCGTTGATAACTTTAAAGCAATAACTGTTTTTGCAATGCTTGAAGTAAAGAGCTGCATAAATAATCAATATTAATTAAAAGCTGCTCACATTCTTTATCAAAGGCAACCAGCAACAACAACAATAATAACGAGAACAACTACAGCAATCAACGGTTAATGAAGCGCACAAATGACAATTACAATGGCGTTCGTCAAATGCAAAACAGCGCAACATCAATGAAGGCAGCAACTGGAGTGGGGAAGAGAGAGACAGAGAGAGGGAGAGAGAGTAACAGAACGAGAGCGGCAGGCGCAACAGGAGAGATGACAAACCTGCATAGATAACGACCCTGGCAATAACTGTGGGTGTATATGCATGTCAGTGTGTGTGTATGTGTGAGAGAATGTGTGCGTGTGCATGTTTGTATGTTTGTTGCTGGCGATCAATTTAAAAAAGATAAACACGCACACACACACATTCATACTTGCTGCTGCTGCTGTTGTTGTTGTCAATGAAATTGTCCGACCAGGCAGCCAAAGGTGCGGAATGTCTGTGTAAATGGCTTACATAAATAGTTACCGTTTACATACATACATATATGTATGTACAGATGTGTGTGTATGTATGTATGTATAAACAGACATCTATTGAGATATGAATAGGCAAGAATTGATAAAGATAATATAAAAAGGCCGCCGCAGCAGCAACAGTGTGCCAAAGGTGCGGAGCACATGCGCTTATACTTTCCACAGACTTTTCACTTGGCCAAGCAACCACAACAAATACAAATAATAAAAAAAAAAACTACACACAGAGCGATAACTATGAATGCACTGCGAGAAATGGTTGCGCGATAAAAACAACCCGTTGCAAGACATGCACCGAGAGAAATACTTAGTTCAGTTTCTAGCAAATACACTGAAAGAAATTTTACTCCCGTAAGCGTTAAATGCAATGCGCATATCGTAAGAAACAATACCCAAGACCAATGTATTTATCTATCTATTATCTATTTATAACAATTTGTATTTGTACATTCGGAGAAAAAGTAAATGAGCCCAAGATAAATATTTATCTATGATGCAATACCATTTGCACTGAGATAACTTGAAATACACTGACAAATACCTTAACTATATATGTATATGTATATATATAGATGATTCTCAAAGAATGAGAGAATAAGTCCCTAGAATTTGAATTATCCTAACAACATGGGTGAAAGAGCTTCCAGAAATTGGAGCTAAAACAATTGAATCTCAATATATATATAATTTATATGTTTGTTATGGATCCTTGACTTAATAATACAGTTTTAAGAGTCTTCACATGGATAATCCTTGCCTTATAGAGCATATAAACATACATAAGAATAGTTGTAAGAGTATACACATATGTATATATATAATCTCTGCTGTATAGTGTGGCATATGTTTCCCAAATATTGTAAAAAATTAACAATAAGATCATTTATGACTCTTTTTCCCACAACCCTCGCAGTGAAAGTCCTTTTAAAGAACAGTTCTTTGGGATAACTCATTTTGGGAATGAGGAAGCTTTCACTTTCACTCACTTCGGGAAGCTTTCACTGGACGTCAAATATCATTTGTTGAGCTCGTTACAGGGTATTTCACGGTCAAGCAGCGTTCGTAATTAGCTGCTAAACCAATTTCAATATTGATTTTCAATTAAAGTCAAAATACGTTTCAAACTGAAGGCATTAACGAGCCCCTCACGTTGTGTAGGACCTCTTCTTCATTATTTCGAGTCCACAAATGGATTACGAAGGTTGTACATTAAAAATGCGTAATTGCAAGCTTTTGGTAAAAACTTGGGCCAATTATTTATTTAATTATTCAAGACGCAGTCGGACAGTCGCACTCACCTGTAGGTCCGATTCGGTTACGTCGATTTCGCCGCGATAAACAAAATCGATAATTGTTTTCAGATCTGTGAATATGATGTCGGCGGGTAGTATAATCGTTGGATGCTTGCATGGATTCTCGAGCAGCAGCTTTTGAAAATACGTCGAGCAGGCGGATAAAACAACCTGTTAAATTATTGAAAAACCAAAACAAACATTTAGTACAAATGCATTCGTTAAATTTGTCTATCGATAGCTGCACATATCGATATCGATATACATATATATCAACAAGTTACCCACCTTGTGTGCCTTGAGCGAGCCATGCTCACAGGACAAGGTCACATCGACAAAGGAGAGATCCTCGCGCAGCTGCTGAAACACTGACGTCATCGTGTTCTGATAGTTATTCCAGCGTAGACTAAAGTACTGATGTCCCCGCACGGCAGCCATTTTGTATGTGAGAGTCTTTCGCTGTGCCTTGCAGTTGCAGTTATTATGATTGACGTTGTTATTGTTGCCCCCCTCTCTCTCTCTCTCTCTCGCTCGTTTTCTCACTCTCTTTGGCACTCGCTCTTTTACGCGTTCACTTTCGCTGCGGTGCTCAACACGCACAGCGCCAAAAGCTCAGTGCTATGATGACGACGACGACGTCGGCGTTGTCGTCCTGCTGCTGGCAGCGCTGCAAAGATGCAAATGCGATTAGTTGAAAATTGAAAGTAAATTTGTAGCTTAAAACAACAAAATATATATTTGCGCCTGCGCACGCACCACATTCCAGTTATTGCATACGGTTTTCGCTTTTCCAGCGCCCATAATAAATACGCACTTATTAATTATTCACACAGAAAATTGATCGATAAGCGCAGCAACAATAACAACTAACAACTAACAACTGTAGCAGCCCGTTGCAACCGTTTTTTCTGCTTCTATACCAAACGCAACGCCAGTTGCGACTGAGCCAGCTTTTTGAGGCAGAGTCTCGGATGCAAACGGCCGCCTGCTGGGGCAAGAGATGTAAAAGGAGTCCATTGTGCGGCGCATTACAAGTGGAGAGCACAGAGGAGCGCAAACTATGCCTGTCTCCCAAAAATAAAAACAGGTAGTCTCTAAGTCTGACCAGAGCGCGACTTGTGCATACCCTGTAAATAACAGTTCCATTTCGCTGTAAAAAAAACTGAACGAAAGGCGCAGCAAAGCCTCAGTGTTGAAAAACTCAAAGAAAATGTATGCTCCAGCTTCGGAAAGATATTTGGTATTATCTAAGATAGTAACTAGTGGTATTTTTATCATTTTTTTCTAAAAATCCTATTTGTATATGTAAAAATATTTGTATATTCCATATTAGAGGAACATTAAAAATATAATTCATATTTTGTTAAGGATATTTTTGCTATTAATCTACAACAGATATTCTATACCCTACATTCCACATAGACTTCAGTCAATTCAAATTAAATCACAGGGTATTATTGCTTACAATCTACAAGAGGGTATTCGAAACTTTAAATTCCAGATCGACCAGAGGACGATTAAGAATATTATTCATATTTTGTTAGGGATATTTTTGCTATTAATCTACAACAGATATTCTATACCCTACATGCCACATAGACTTTATTCAATTCAAATTAAATTACAGGGTATTATTGCTTACAATCTACAAGAGGGTAAATTCCAGATTGACCATTGTCAATTCAAATTAATTCAAAGGGTATATTTGCATTCAATCTACATCTTCATCTACACACACACACACATATGTATATACACACACACACACAGACAGAGAGAGAGAAAGGCAGAGAGGATACCTTGATCCCATCCAATTTCATGCTTAACCCTTGGCAACACCTCGCATTAGTCGATTTTTGCAATAAAACCTTTTGCATGTGGCCCATTGTCGTGTTGCGTTGTTGGGCTCTGCCCGTGGCTTCAATTCAGAAAAGTTTTTAGTTTTGTGCATGAAAATGTAAAATGCTGCCTTCTGCCCAGGCCAAAGAAAGAAAACCGAAACCAGTTTCAGTTCGAGCTGAAGTTTACACTCTTAACATTTATTTTTTATTTTTTATTTTTCGTAGTTCTTTTTACGGATTTCAATGGCACGTACAACGTCATGTTGTTGCTAGCTGGGCCATTGCTATTGTCAAAAAAAAAATAAATAAAAAGAGAAATAGGAATGCTGAAAAGGATGCTGCTGCTAGCTGCTGCTGCTGCTCTGCTGGCTGTAAGGACCGAGGCTGCGGTAACCAATGCAGTTAATAGAATTTAGGCGACGTGCAACGAGGGGGCAGAGGGGGGGAGAGGGTTGTGCTGCGGCTCCAGACATAGGCACAGACACAACAACAACAACAACAACAACGAGAACAACATACAAAACCAACATTGACTTGCAGCTTTAACGACCGCAGCGAATGCTACATTTTAAGCCCATCGAGGATGGTACGCTGTTCACGCCAGCTAGCAAAAGCAAATACAAACAGCAAACGCATTTAACTACATTTATATATATATTTACATATATAACTACTACTACTACTGTATAAATATATTCCATTTACAACTCTTTGCGTTTTGCATAATTAAACACAAGAATTTCGTTTGAGCAAAATATGGCCAGCGTACGCGCCTTCAAATTTGATGCCATGAGCGTCATTGTTTTTGTTGTTGTGCTGTTCGTCCAAAGAAACCGTATGCAGTTTACCAGAAGAAGAAGAAGAAGCACACATATAAAAAAGTAACGAAATCAAAACAATAAAGCGCGCACCAAAATGGAATGCCGAAAAACCAAAAAGAAAAGAAAGAAAAAAAAAAAAAAACCGTGCGAAGCAAATGCACACACTGAAAGTGCTGCCACCCACTTGCACACTCCACAAAACGTGTTGGATTTTGTGTGTGTGTGGGGGGGGAGAGAGAGCACAACAGAGAGAGAGCGAGAGTGGGAGAAAGAGAGTAAGAAGCAGAGAGAGAGCTTTATAATCAGTTGTGCATTTTATGCGGCCTGTTTGTTGTTTTGATGCCGTTTCTGCTTCTTCTCCATTTACGCGACCAATCCACGTTTTTTTTTTTTTTTTTTCTTTTCGCTATTGTTTGTTGGTCCCCTGTTGCTCGTTGTGTTCGTCGCACACGCACACGGACACACAACACACGCACACACACATACTCGCGTAAGAAGTCAAGTTGCCGCCTTTTGGAGCCTCAGCTTGCTTCGTCGTTTTCCTTTGCTTGTTTGTTTGCCAAATGGATTTTTTTTCGTTTCGTTTGCTCTTGAATTTTGTGACCAGTGTCATTTGTGTTTGTGTGTGTGTGTGCCTGATATGCCCTACACATGTTTCAATTGGGTATATAATGTTATCTTACATTTACTTTGTTGCATTAAACTAAAAGCTTCTTAAGTTCTTATTGTCTGAATGCTTCTTATTTGTTTTATCTATGCTTTTAATTCGCTATTCAAATATTAATGTACATGTCTGTGCGTGCGCGCTGCACAGTGGTACACGCTATTCGAAATCAAATTAATTATGCAGCCACATTATTGATAAAAGACAATAATTTCAACTGGCTCCATTCGTCGGGAAATAAGTTACAAATATTCTTACTTATAAATATTTGTTATGTTAATCGATCTAATTAGAGCACATTTTGGGTTTTAACAATAACATAACTGCTTTTATCCCACTGTGGGTTTTAGACATGGCAGCCGCTTCATTGCGCTTTGACTATGCGTGAGCAAGCGAGACAGCTGTTTTGCACGTTGACGCTTGCATAAGTATTGGTGTGTGAGTGTGTGTATGAAGTAGATAAAGAAGAAGCACAAGACAAATGACAGACTAAAACAGCGTTGATGCGGTGGGTGAAGAAGCAAAGAAAATGGATTTTAAACATTTTTGTTTTGATTATTATTGTTCTTGTCGCACGGCAACGAGGGGGCAAATTTTTTTGAAGTAAACTAGAGAGAGAGAGAGAGACAGGGAGAGTGCGAATGCGAACGTACGAGAGGCCGAAGTGCAGGTGGCATGGAAATTTGCACGGTATACAACCCCCTCCCCCCACCTCACCCACCCACTTCCGCCACATGTAAATAAATGTAATGCTTAATATTGTCGCAATTGAAATCAATTGAAACGTGTGTTAAATTTGTCTTTTTGTTGTACCGTTGCTATTATTATTTTTAGTTTGTTGCGTTATTGTTGGTTTACCTTTTTGTGTTGTTGTTGTTGTTGTTGTTGTTGCTGTTGCTATTTATATTTAAATTTAGCGCTTTGAAATTTGTTGCTGCAAGTGTACATCAGCGCTGTCGTTGCCACAGTCGTTCAATTTGTTGCTTTTTTGCATAATTGGTTGCACACATGGCGCGCACGCAATATGTCGCCCAATTGTAGAATAGTCAGGTTTTTCTTTTGCCGCCTTTGCTGCTTTGCTGCTTACGTTAACGTTACGTGTTCCTGTGTTACGTACTGCACGCATAGAGACCACGATTACAGTAAGCGGTGTGTTAGTTGTTGTTTTTGTTGCGCAGTTTATCGGTTATTTTTATGCACATTTTAGGCACGCACACTAACAAAAACTGACAAACACACACGCACACAGCTTCTCGAGAGAGACACACGCATACACATGCACGCGTGCAGAGTTTACCGCCAAGTTTTATTTCGTACTTCTCTTTATTTTTTTTTGCGCTGTTAATTTTTCGTTTTATTTTTATTTCCTTTCGTTTATTTGCTGCTGTCCGCCGTCCCGCTAACTTTCTGCTCTACGATGTTCTTGCCCGCTCACTCACACACACTCACGTACGCACACGATTGTAGCCACACATTCGACTCAATTGGTTTTTCAGCTGCTTTTTCGTAATTTGCAAATAGTTAATTTATTCTATTTAGTTGGCCATCAATGCACAACCAATTGCACTTTGGTCGTTTCATACTTTAAAATTGCATTGCTTTTTGTTTTGCGCACTTTTTTTTCATTAGCTGACTCGCGTTGGAATTTCGCTGGCAAAACGGAATTTAAAATAATAATTATTTTTTCCACTCGTCGTTCATCGGAGGTTTGCTCGTGTTCGCCATTTTCGTATTCAATTGGCCTTGCCAGACTGTTGTGCTATGTTTACGATGCCAGAGAAATCCAACAAAATGTGATTCTTGTTTAGCAATAACAAGCAAAACCTAACAATAATAACAATAACCTGCTTATATCAATTTAATACAATATAATTGCTGGTCAAATTTTAAATATATTTCATGTCGCGCTATCAATGCCAGCAGCTGGCAACGTTTCGGGCTTCGAGAGTCTACCTGTCTCGCTTGTTCGCATTGTTATTGCCGATTTACTTTTGTGCTGTTGCGTTACACACGAAACAGCTGGAATGAAATGTGCGCGCACAATTTGAATTTGAGAGTAAAATAGAAAAGCGTTACTTTTGACCATTTCGTTACATGGCAGCTATATGGCAAAAAAAAAGCTACAGTGTCTTACGTTTATTTTTATATGTATTAAAAGTAATTTAATCACAAATGTTTTGAGGTTTTAATAGATATTCGCTGTGTACACAGTGTCAAGCAGCATTGCCAGATGTGCGATGAAAAATTAGCTCCAGCACAAAAGCTAAGTGCTATAAAACGAACAATAAGTTTTGACTTGTATATCGATAAGTTGGCGCCTTTTAGTCAAATTTAAATTTGTGAACTGAAAAATAACGAAAATTCATTAGAAAGAGACTCAACAATTTGGGTACTTCCCATCAGTTTATGATTCATTAGCAAGTTAACTTGACTTTTGTAGCTCGATTTGCATGAGTTGGCCTAAGGTCAAATTATGCTCCCTATGAAGTCATGCCAAAATGCTGTCATAGAAAGTCTGGGCCTGGCAATCGCAGCAAGACTTGAATTATCTTTATGTATTTATAATAAGCAAATAAATATTCGTGGCCAAAAGTCGACATTTGCATAATGAAGGCGAAACAATTCAAATGAGTTGCAATTTTCTGTTGCTGAATGCGAAAGTGACTTGCATATGTGTGTGTGTGTGTGTGTGTGTGTGTGTGTATGTATACGTGTGTGTGCATGTCTAAGCATGACTTGTGGGTGCGGAAGTGGGTGGCGAGACCATAAAAACGCGCTCAACTAACGCTATTTGAAGCTTTCGATGGATGGGCTGTTGGCGCATACAAAGCGACTCATTTGCAGAAAGAGACAGAGAGAGAGAGAGAGAGAGAGACAGACAAACAGAGAACGGGTAAAAGCGTTGCCCACGTGAGCGCAATTTGGAGTATGGGTACTCGCTCTCTCATATGCATTAAGCTAATTGACATTCATGAGCATCAAGGCTGAATACATTAAAATAATTGCATATTCTCACTACTCGCTCTAGCTCTAAACAACAACAACAACAACAGCAGCAACAACTGCTTGACTTGCATAATTGTTACATTGATCGTCGCAGTAGATTAATTTCAGCTATTAGTTAACATTAATTGACATTGTTCAAGCTTTTCACATGTTGTTGGAAAAATCGATCGAAATTGAAACTCACATTTCAACCGAATGCGCAGGCTCGCGTCGAGCGGAGCTGGAGACAGAGACGAGGGCCGACCTCGCTTGCATTATGCACCTATGCATTTATGTAGTACACACACGCACATATATGCACACACATGCACACTTATAATTGCAGCTAAACATTCGCCCCCAACGCCCACATTAAGAGAAGCGTAAACAAAATAAAACAAAACAAAAGATCCCCCACGCCAGAGCAACAACAGCCCTGGCAGCGAGCTTCGTCGCCGACAGCGCAGCTTTAGCCATGCGTATGCTTGTGCGAGTGTGTGTTTGGGATCAAAATTAAAGCACGAAGTATTGTGCTCCATAAAACGAAAGCTGTGCATATTTAATGCGCGTGAGCATGACCCAACAAGAGAGCGGATAATATGCCAGTGCATTAGAACAGAAGCACGCACACACACACACAGCGCAGCACAGAAAAGCTTCCCCTAGTTTACAGCTGCTTGAAACAATTAATGCATATTAAGGTCAGCAGCAGCGGCAGTGACTGCGGCAGCGGCCACCCTTTTTGACAAGCTCGGCCGCTAGGTGGCGCCATCGGTTCTAAAACGAGCACACTTGAGGCTGGTTGATGGCCATACAGACATAAAAACATACATGCATACATTCATATACACGTACTTGAACATTAATGCAGCAAACTCTGGCCGCTAGCTGGCGCCAGCAGTCCCAAAACGAGCACAAATCCGGCCTATTAATGGATATACACACATTCATACATACAAGTGCACATCCATGCACACGTACTTGAAAATTAATGCAGCGCACTCTAACATGATGTGCAATAATGACACACTCTCACATGCTCACAACCTAAACTAAAATTGAAAAGAGAAAAAGTTAGCAACAACAAAAAGAGTAGACACTTTATTGGGCAGCAATTGACGTCATTGAAACGCTTTTCTATGAAATTGCCTGCTCGCACACATGCTAAACATGCGATATGCACTTGCAATTTGAAGTGTGAGTGTGTGTGTGTGTGTGTGTGTGTGTGTGCGAGTGGGCAGCATGCGCTAATGTATTGGTGCGCGTGTTGTACGGCATGTGTGCATTGCATTATTCTTGTTTAGGCTTTCCATGCGCACTCACACTCACTCACTCACTCACTCGCTCACCTACTCGCACTCCCCCCCACCCGGTGCTTGGCAAAGAGAGTGTGCCAGGAAGCTTTTGTGCATGAGTTTGTGTTGGTGTGAGTACATAAGAATTTAATGTCATAAATGCATAAAATTGCAACCATGAAATATTTGTGTTCACATGATAGGATTTATCTATTGTGCGTATGTGTATGTACATACACATATACATCGTCGTATATAGTATATTATAGTGTGCCATATTCATTCACTCTCGCAGCGCTCGTGAAAACCTGCCCTAGAACTGTTGATTTTTTTTTTTTTTTTTTTAGCGACATTGCGAAACCTTAATATGCAAAAGTTCTAAGCTGCTGCCAGGTGTTGGCTTTCGACTGCCAACTGGCACGCCCTCGCCCTTTTTTAACTAGCCATGGAATGTGCCATAGAGTAATAAACAGACCAAGAGGAGGCATTTGGATCAAAAGCTCTTTTCCAAAAATTCTGAAGCCAGATACAGAGGTTGCAAACACAACGCTCGGCTGTCTGCAGCTACTTCTGCCGATGCCCAAAATTCAAAGACAACTTCAAAACATTTTCCATAAGAACCAACAACAACCATAATCAAAACAAACGACTCGACGATGAAAAAAGCATACCACAAATTCTGTCTCTGCTATCCCTTTTTGTTTGAGGCTACAGGCTATGATCTTAGCTTCTGCACCCTTCTAACTCATTGTTGTGGTTTCTAAGCACTGCTATGCCTATAATTCGCAAAGTCATGTCTTCATCTTCTCCACTCACTTTCAACTTGCAAGCAGCCCGGCAGATTTTATAATTTTTCATTTTTCGATCAGCAAGGCACCCTTGCTCAAAATAGGGTATTTTAACTATTCATAAGTTCTGTAACCAAGTACCACTAACCTTCTCATATAAACATTTTTATCTAATCTCTGAGAAATATATAATATCTTATTTAGTGTGCAACTATTAGTACAATCAATAATAATTGTTTTCTTGAAACATTCTATACAATTTCTATAAATAAGGGTATCAATGCCTCGACGCGCCAAATAGTTGTTGGCATGTGTGCCTCATCTCACACACATTGGCAAAAAATATGCATGTGTGTGTTTTCGAAGCCAAGGGAAGTATATGAATTTAAGAAGATTGCAATATTCTGTTGCGCATGTGACGTCACATATTCTAAGCATCACAAGATATGAAATTCTTTAAAACGTGACGTAATAGTATATGATGTTGACGCGCCGTATGCGTAACCCTTTGAGTTGAATGGCATGGCATTCAAATTTTCTACCTACTTGCGCCGAGACTCGGCTATGCAACAACAACATTAGAACCCAAATAGTGTTGTTGTTGTTTCTACGCGCCGCCTTGTTAGAACGACAGAGAAACCCGCAAAGCACACAGTGGCATTATTTGTCCCTTTTCTTTGCACTGAGTTTCCTATGTCCTCTAAATCTTGCTTCAGAATTTCATAGATCACAACGGGGGACGAAGTAAAAATGGGTTTTCGAGCGCAATGTTGTTGTTTTGCTAGTGATTTGTTGTTGCTTCCTATGGTAAATGAGCTTTATTTTTTGAATTTGATTTTGCGTTTGCGGACCAACCTTAACGACCTGGCTTCAGAATTAAAACGGTAATAAAAGCTCGGAGCGAATCTTCCGCTCTTTGTCTGTTTATTACTCTATGGGAATGTGCTAACCAACAACAACAACAACAACAACGATAAACGCCTACTTACAAAGCTTTTTCGCTAACATGTGATGCGATCTGCTTTGCTCTGTTGTTGCTGGTTTGGCTATTTGATCTTTAGCTTAACGATTCGAAGCTTTTGATGCTGTGTTGGTGTATGTGAAACCCAAACCCTTATGGGATGTAACTACGTATGTATGTATGCATGTATAGATGTTGATCTAACGGAAGTGAGAACATACGCAAGGCGTAAGTAACAACAGCAATTATTCATTTATCTAATTTTTTGTAACAGATAAGTTTTATGGTTTGCAGAGTGCAACGTTAAATACATACATATACATGGTATATATGTATGTATGTATGCATTGTACGGTGTTTAGTTTAACTTAGATACTGTGTGCAATTTTAATGAGTCACATTTAGTAATTTACAGTGAAACACTTTTAACTGTGCTTGCAGCTCATTATCATTAGCACATTACATGAACAACTGTGGGGCTTAAAAAAATAAATAAAAATTGCTGGCAGAGCTTGCAATTGTATTTATGTCTGTGCATGAGTGTCTGTATGTATGGGTGTTAGTATTTATGATCATCTAAAAAGGGTTTTGCGTGCAGCTGCTTATCTATTCTAGCTTGCGCTTGAGCTTTGGCGACCATTTGCAGCTGACGTGAGCTACATACATACATACATACATACATTACTGAAAAGGAACTGGCCAATGGGAAGCCAATACACTTAAACAAATTATGCACTCGATTGTATTAAATGAATAAATATGCAAATTTAAATAGATTTATTTTCGTATGATAATGGAGGCTACTTGATTACTAGATCGGTGTCAATCTAACCCAGAGGGGGTTTCTTTGTATATTTACATACATACATATATCTGTAAGACATCTGCCCAAGCTAGCCGAAGGCACTAATATGTAATTATAATATTATCTAAAAGAAGTTCTATATATTTGACTTGTTGAAGGCAAAATTTTGTTGAGTGTTGCCTTAAGTTTAAATATGCTCGAGCCGAAAGCTTCTTATTGCAATCCAACGGTAAGATGTCTGATTCAGCTTAACCCAGCTTCAGCTTTTATCTACCGCTGACAGCAGCAGCAGGCGCAGCGCAGCAGCAGCGCAGCGGCAGCGCGTTAACCACGAACTCTTGTTGTTGTTGTCATTCTTGTTGTTGCTAGAAGATGTGTCACACATCAAGCTAACCACATCATGAAATCGGATTTAGCTTTAACCGTTGTTCGCCTTGCACATGACATAATGCACGTACATATTCGGAGTTTCAGTCCAAGCAGTTATTTACATTAATTCATTTCATTTTGTGCTCTGTTTCTAAAGCTTTTAACTGTAATTCGGCTTGGACCTAATTAAGTAGCGTACGCTAATTTAAGAATATGCAAAGCCATGTGAACACATAATACCTTCGTCCCTCTCTCACCTGCACACTCACTCACACACACACACACACACACGCACGCACATAAGCTCATGTAGCAACAGAAGAAAAAAAACGCACACATACTTCGTGGCGCGCTCACAGCTTGCGCTCTCTCACGACGCTCTCGTCCGTTTTAATGTGGATCTCATGTCTGGCCCAGCGCCTCCCACCCGACGCAAGGCGTTTACATTGTACACAATAATGCTGCCAGCGACGTCGCCGTCGTCGCCGTCGTCGCCAACGCTACCCTAAGCCTAAGCCTTAGCCCAACGCCGCCGACGCCATCGCCCTCCGCTCGATCTGCTGCGTCGACAATGTTTTTAGGGTAGGTTTTCTGGTTTTCTCGTTTTCTCGTTTTCTGGTTTAGCTGTGCATTGTTGCTGTTGTACACGTACTTTGGCCCTGAAGCTTTATTTGCTTCAATCGATGCCGCCCCGCCGGCAGCAACCCCACAATTTAGGGTGGAAACTCGTGTGTCGGATCATGAGCCAAGCCGAACGTTGCGTTTAGGGTTTCACAATTGTTGTTGCGGCTATTACTGTTTTATTGTTGCCATTGTTGTTGTTGTTGTTGCCATTGTTGTTGTTGTTGCTGTTGTTGCTGTGCGCTGACATGACAACGTGAAATTCGCTTTATTGCCTGTCCGCGTATTTCATGTCCAACATTATTCGATGCGCCCTCGGGCCGCGCCCACACACTCCCATTACCATGGGATCGTCAAAGCTCCCGCGCGCACGGCCCAACATGAAAATAATATTATTTTTTTTAGGCACTTTTTGTTGTTGTTTTTCACATGCAACTTTCTATGTGGGTATAAATCTTTTTTATATGTAATTAACTTTTTTTTCTGTTTGCAAAACTTGATTTTTGTTTAAAAATAAACGCTTACGGTTGCCTGTTTCACAAACCGGCAACAAAACAACAACAACAACAACAACAGCAGCAAATTGGCAACCATAATTGAGCTTCTAAAAATTGTGCACAATATTAGCAACTGCGTCGCTGCCGCTGCCGCTGCTCGCGCTCCGCCCGCGCCTGAGCGCGGTTTCGAAAGCTACGCTGCGCCGCGCTGCGCCGCGCTGCTCTGCTCGTCGCTGCTCTGCTCTACGCGAAATCAGCCAACATCAATGTTGAAAATTGTGCGCCATGACAAAGAAAATATTCCCTGATAAACAAAATCAAAAAAAATAAAATAAAAGAGATGCCAAGAAATGACGGCAGATCCGAAAAAAAACTCGTTTTGGATTTTTGGATTTTTTGGCAACACTATTTTTTTTTCGAACGAGCAAAGTGAAAATTTATGCCGCACCCGCTTACTTAAGACGGGCAACAACAACAGCGTTGAGTCTTAAGTGACTCGCACTCGCACTCGCTACGTGATTTCGTAGCAACAGCTACACAAATTCCATTCCATTTCAAAGCCGCCAGCAACTACTACAACAACAACAACAACAACAGCAGCTAGATTCAATATGTAATTGAGTTTTATTTTATGTTTTCGTTTTTCAACGATTTTCGTTGGCCGTCGCCAACTTCGAAAGCTTTCATGCGTTTGTGTGTGTGTGTTTTCGCATTTCGTAGCCCAAGCCCCAAAAATATTTTGTTGTTGTTTTCTACACACTTCAATTCGGTTGGCATGCCAATGTACATACATACATACATATGTATGTGTGTGTGTGTGCGTGTGTATGTGCGTGTTTTGGTTATGTTTTTGTTGCTGTTGTGTTTGATTTCCATTATGATTGCGCTTCTTTTTCACAAATTCTGAGCTTCGTTTTCATTCGAACTCGAAAACACATTTAGCATGGCTGCCGTTCTGTCTGCGTGTGTGTATGTATGTATGTATGGATGTGTGTGTGTGTGTGTGTGTGTGTGTGTGATTGATGGCTCTCGGATTTTTCAAAAGAACGCTCGCAATCGGCAGCCACCGGTCTCGCTCTGCTCCTCTCTCTCTCTCACACACACACACTCTCTTCGCGCCCTCATCTGCCCCAACAACAACAACAACAACAAGAACATCAGCGAAGACGACGCCGCTGCCCAAATGAGGCTGCCAAAAATATTTTCGTTAATGGAACTTTCTGGTTTTCTTTGGCTTTTGGGCTTGCAAATTTATGTACCACATGCATATACATACATGCGTATGTATGTGTGTACATAACTATGCATATGTATTTCTTTTGAGGTCAATACGAGAAAAATGTTTAACAAATATTCTGTGCGGAGAGTTTTTGTTAATCAAGTGAAAGGAAGATGCTCAATGGAGCTGGATTAGGGGCATAAACAACGTGAATTCATGCCAACTGCCAACAGTATGGGAAGTATGTATGTATGTGATATACATAAATAGATCTTACAAGTAAACTATGTAAATGTGTACATATGTATGTATATTGATAAGCGACTCAGATTCTTAGTAGAATTTGGTATGCTGAACGCAAAATGTTGATACCTTAATTTGACAATGGGAGCAAAAGTACTTTTGATAATTTGATAACACATCAACACATTCATGCAAATCGATAAGCGATAACGATAACATATTGTGAACATCAAACTCGCAGCTTTTGCTCCAAGGAAAGCTTTTGCTGGACTCAAAAGCTTAATATAGTATCATCCCATTCAAACTAATATACATATATATCGGCATGGGGATTTGCCGCTCAACTCTAGGGATGCTGCGTCCGTAAAAGAATTATATTATAACTACGTTAACAACTGCACACATTTTCATTTCTGATCCGCCCCATTTTATTGATTTACTCCAGCCCTAAAGGGCACGAAAAACGAAGCGAAATTTCCTAATACGCACACAAAACAAGGGCAACTATCTGAAAGGGATGCGAGGGTTGGGCGAGGGAGCGACCGAACGTGCGAGCGAGGGGGTGGTCGGGCGTCGGGCGTCGGGGTGGTCGGGGTGTTCGGGCGTCTGGCAGGGACAGCGACAGCGGCGATTGTGACGGCAACCAAGCATGATCCCCTCTGTGGCAGCAACCGCATTTCAACCCTCGGTTTTAATGGGGGGGTTGCTAAAGCAACGGAAATGTACGGACCAGAGAGCTTTTGCGTTTGACAAGGACACGCACCAAACAAACAACCCTAACGTGGAGCAACAGCAGCAGCCACAGCAGCCACAGCAGCCGCCTCAGATCACAAGCAGACGCTGGCGGGTGGTCCTTGGTCCTTAATCCTTGGTAGGGCTGTTCGTGTTCGTTAGGGTGCGAGGGTGGCCCCGGCCAGTTTTTGCTGCGTACATTTGTGTTTTGGGGTGGAAAGCTGCCGCATGGAGATCCGCATCTGGCAACGGGGGTTGTTTAAAAGGCTCCACAAAACAACAGAACAGCAGACAAAAAAACCTTGACAACGTGCGCCAGCTGCCGTTGATCAACAGCAAATGGACTTTGCACTGGGCAGGCAGAAGAAGAAAAATGGCCAACAACAACAAAACTTTGCATTTCAACCCCTAAAACTGCAAGCGTAGGGGAGCCCTGACAGAAGAAGAAGAAGAAATAAACGCTGAGCTGCATATATTTGCTCAATTGAGCAGATTAAAATAATATATTTTGATATATTCTGATATTTTATGGTACAGTAAAAGCTCTCTTGAGCGAAAAAATATGGGGCTTAGGTCTCTTTGTCCTGCAATGTCGAATTCGGAATCCATTTAGAAAAGAAACAGAGCTTCTTCGAAAAAGTAAGCACAGCTTACGAAGAGATCCGTTTAAGTAAGAGAGCTTTCACGTAACTAGAGCTTTTTGTGTAAACAGCCCTTATTCTCTTTCAAATGCTACAAACTTTCGATAACATTTGTTTGTCAAACATACCCATTTTATTTAGACGATATGCGATACCAACTTCCTTAATTGGATACCGCCAACGGTTTAGGCAATCCTGTCTCTGTGTGCGTGCGTGTGAATGACAGCAGGCCCCGGCGCAGGGTCCTGGCGTGGTCGTGGTCGCTTGGTGCATTTGGGTTTTTCCTACCCCCAGAGGGCAAACATAAAAACAAGCACACAACAGCTGCCGAACGGCAACAACAGATGCTCCCTCCGTTTCGGTTAGTGGCCAACGAGCAACCCCTAAGGCCCCGCTTGCATGGTTCTCTGATCAAGTTGATCGATCAGTTCTACCCTTGGCGCAGACGCCCATTTTCTGGCCCAGCCGCCGCACAACTCCATTAAATTCAATTGACAAAAGGAAATGAACATGAAATGCAAAAAAAATAAGAGAGAGAGAGAGAGAGAATAAAAACCCAACAAACACACACACACACACTGTCACAAGCGAGCGCATACACGAAAAACAGATTAATGTGAAACAAAAAAAAGAAGAAGAAGAACAACAACAGTGGAAGAGAACGTGTGCACGAGGGGCGCATAAGAGGAAAATGTTAAGAGGGGAGCCCATCGTTTCACATCTGCTCTTCTGGGCGAATGCATAGAAACGCAGCCATGTGCCGTAGTTGTTGGGCTTTTGCATTTCAAAATTTACATTTGCATGCATGTGCTGCAACGGCAAAGGCAACAGCAGCGGCAGCGGCGGCGGCGGCGGCAGCGGCAGCGACAGCGTCAGTGGCAGCGAACGCGCGAATACAGAACAAACAGAGAAAAGATGACTTCAAGGTTAAGCATAGCCGAGAGTAGAGTTGACGTTCCCCTCCCACGCATGCCGTTGGCGTGCGCTCTCCCACTCTATCTCCCTCTCGCTCGCTCTTAAAGTTTGGCTGCTTCCTTTTGCTTTTGCTGCTCGTGTGTTATTGTTGTTGTTGTTGTTGGTTTTTGCATGTGTGCATGTAAATGAGTTTGCACAATAATAAAAATAAACTTTTTTCTTACATTTTTCCCTCTCGTGCAATTTCTGTTGCTAAAATTAAACGTTAAGGAATTTTTATGGAACAGCTGTGTGCGCCAAAAGAAGAAGCAAGGCACCAAACAACGGCGTAAAAACCCAGCGAAGTTTCAAGAATAAAGCAACAGGCAAAATCACACACACACACACACACACACAAAACATAAAGATGTACACACAAACATACATATGCATGCATGTGTCTGTCTATGCGCATAGCCATCCCACACCCACGCACGCATCATTGGGCCAGCAGGTGATTCATTTCGAAGTTCGTACAGAAAATCATTGAAAAATTGATCAAGCTACAGCATTTAACTATGGACAGCTTTATAGATTGGCATTTCGTCGGCGATCCGCTCAAAGTAATCGCCGCTGCTGCTGCTGGCGACGGGGCGCGGCATACAATTTTCACTTTGCCTGCTGAATGGGCAATCGAAAAAGTGTTGCCGAAAAAAAAACAAAAACAAAAATGAAAAAAAAAAAAACCCCCAACAACAATAACAACAAATCCAGCCAAAGCCAAAACGAGTTTTGTCGACTGTCTTCGCCTTCGGACCGCAAAACTTGAGCTTAACGATTATTTTCTTTGTCATGGCAAACAATTTTCAACTTTTTATTGTTGTTAATTTCTTGCAGCGCAGCTTTTTAAGCCGCGCCAAAATCTCTCAAAAAAAAAAAAAACAACTTCGCTCTGCGCGGGCGGCGCGCAGCAGCGGCAGCGACGCCAGCGACGCCAGCAGCGGCAGCACCGCAGTTGCTAATAATGTGCACAACTTTTAGAAGCTCAACGCAATTATGGTTAACATTTTGTTGTTTTTTGTTGTTTTTGGTTTTTGTTTTCTTTTTCGCTTTTAAACAAGTAATCATTTATTTTTAAGAAGCATCCAAATCAAGTTTGAGCAATTGTTAATGCAAAATGCCAAAAGGAAAAAAATCAAAAATGTCAGAAAAAGTGGAAAGATTTATACAGTACACATGTACATACATACATGTACATGCATATGTATGTATGTGTGTATGAGCGTATGTATGTTTGCACATAAGACGCTCCATTAGAAAGTCGCAAGTGTAGAAACAAACAGATTCATATGATAAGTAATTACATACATACGTACGTACATTTACAGGAGCGGCTTGTGCGAAGATCGGGTACTCCAAGGGGAAAACTAAGCTGAGTAGTTGATAATAGGGCCAAGTAGAAACTTAACAGAAGAGGTTAACCCCAGTTTCGGGAACACAAATGCATCCTTACTACGTCACATTTATTATGTACATATGAACATGTTATTGGGCCCCTGGCGAGAGTTTAACAGTCCGTCCCTGGATTAAAAATTCGATGGTTTGCTTTGAACTCTGCATTTCTTGACACCTTCTCTACTGAGGAATTTTTATTGTTCCGCTTAATGCTTATTATTTGATTAATGTACAAATATGCATATGACAACATGGTCTTTGTACGTATGGTAACATTACTTATTTCTTAATTAACATTATAATGCTCTTAAGATAAATATACATATATGTATGTACATATTGTATGTATGTAATTATGCATAAATCTGCATTAAGAGTGTACACACTCATAAGTTTACTCAGTAGTTTAACAAGTGTGTACATAGTATGAAAAAACAATATGCATATACAATACAATATTTAATTTACATTTGGATTATTTCATATTTCTCTGATACAAATATATGTAAGTCCGTAAATGCATTTGTATGTACATATGTACATATTTACACACTTAGAAACATACACGCATATGTGGTCACTCACACATACACATGTTAACATTTTTCTTTGCTTTTTCATTTAGCAGCACTTCCACATTCCCTTTTTGAAAAAAACAACAACAACAACAGCGACAAGCAAATGTCGCTACTGCTCTCACACACATTCGCACAAATATGCAAAGGTACACAAGGCAAAGTCAGCGCCTCCACTCACGAGCGATCTTCGTTTTTCGCATGCAGCGAAAACAACAAAAACGTCGAGCTTCGTGTATGCACACATATGCTTTGCTTTTCTGTATTTGATTTTTGTAGCTTTTCGACTCTTATTCTTTTTGGCTGGCATTGGCTTCGCACTCGCACTCGCACTCGCCGTCGCAGTTTTATTTTATTTCTGTTATTGCAGTAACAAACGGAACTCTCAGGAATAACGCGTTTGGCGGCTAGTGTCGCTCGTTTGATGCACATAACGTAACGCAAGCAATTTCCCCCACACCCAGCGTGGCAACGAAACACAGCAACAATAATAAAACACTTTGTTACTAGCTTACATAAAGGCAAAACAGCAATAAAGTGAGCTTGAAGAATAATGCAAAAGCAACAAACACAAAAGTCGTTCGATTTGGTTTATGGCCCACAGGCCGCAGTTGAAATATAATTTATTATAATTAAAAAGCAACAGCGAGCAAATAACATAAATATATATGTATGTGTGTATGTTTGTTTGTATGTAGATAACTGTCAGTGTTTGAATTTCACTTGTCTTGTGTGTTTATTTCTCGTGCAATCGCACGCGTGCGTGTGTGTGTGTGTGTGTGTGTGTGACGCAGCTGCCATTGCAGCAGGCGGCCTAGGTGATAGTGCAGCTGAAGCCGACGGCGACGACGCGCCGCTTGTCAAATGTAACAAAAGAGTCAAATGTAAATGTAAGGAAAAAGCTTCTACGTGACCGATTTGAAGTTTTTGCTTATTAACTATGAGAGGTGGTGGACACAGAGAGAGTGAGAGAGACTGAGAGAGAGAGAGCGTTGCATTGAATGCAGGTGAGTTAACTATTATGCGAAACGTGCTGCTATTTAAGTTATACATATACATACATATATAAAAATTACACACATACATACATATGTTTGCATCGTATACTCACGTATACTATACATATTTATGTATGTATGTTGCGCGTTTAGTTTCTTCGTCCTTTTAACAGCTGATCGCTAAATATTCGTACGGAAAACACGGCTATTGCCAAAAATAAAATTCGCACCTTAAACTGTCTCCATTTCGTCAATTAGTATCGCTTAGAGCTTTTCAATTAAGCGTGTAGAATTTCACATAAAAGCGTTAATTACAAATACATAAGGCATAAACGCAACACCGTTAAAAATTGAGGTACATACATAATTACACACAGACGCACACACACACATGCTTTTCAAAGGTATGGTGGGGGCAAGGGTGCACGAAAATGTTTCCGATGAAGTCATGCTGGAACCTAAAATAAATCAGCAATGTATGTGTGTGTGCATGAACGATCATTAAAAAAACAACTCAAACACACTCACAAAATAATTTGCACTTTTTAAGTACAAAATGCAATGCATACATTTTACATGGTATATATCCCCCCCTCACATTTCCCGTCATGCACACACACACACACACACATTAAACATCCATAGAAAAGGAGACACAGAGAGAGCGAAAGACAGCCCGCAAGAGAGAGAGAAAGAGTGAGAGTGAGACAGACACAGCTCAGCAACGGCAGTTTTTGTTCTTGTGAACATTATGGCTTCGCCTTGGCAAAAACTCATACACAAAATCTCGCCCCCTACATGAGCGAGCGACGCTGTTAGCAAAAACAAAAACAACAACAACAGCAGCGAACGAGCACAACGAATGATATTTTTGAACTCCACTACATAGACAGAGTTGCCAGCTTGCTGGCAAATACATACATAAACATACATATCTATGTATGTATGATTGTTGGTTTATTTATATCAATAGTTGTGGCGCTAGCTGTCAAAGTTGCTTCAATTAAACAAACTCTGCTAATTAATGCTGCCAAGCCTGCCTTTTTATCAGGCACAACAAATAAACAACAACAGTTTTTCATTTGCATGCGCCGCTGAGTTTTTCGTATTGGTGTTGGCAACTCTGCGCGCGCGCCAAGCATACAAAGCACATACTCACACGACGCACACATATTATGTACATGAACGCCAAAGTTACCCAGTTGGACAAATTTTGGTATATGTTATGTACATTGCAATGGCAAAATAATAAATATTCTAATGGGATTAATTACCTAATTGCATTGAAAACTAAGAATCTCTTAAAATGGGTAAGCATTAAATAGGAGAGCCAATGCTGCACATGAAATAATAAGGTGGTAAGCAGTACTCTTGTCATGCAGTGAAGCGCAACTGGGTAATTTATTTGAACTCACACTCACTCGCTTGCTCGCTCTCGTTCGGAACTTCGTTCGTTAGCGCGGCGGCTAGACCAGAAAACTTTTCGTGCGCGCTCGTCAGTCGTCAGTTTTTCTTCAGTGGCTCCGCGCGTTTCGCATTTTGTTGTGCGGGCTGCTACTCCGCAGCAGCAGGAAAACTACACATACATACACACAACTGAAAAACTTGGCTTTTTAATAAAAATAAATTCAATTTTATTGCTTCTTCTCCCGCGCGCTTTTACACATATATACAAATCGTGCGTATCTCTATCTCTGTGTGTGTATTAACATAATTTTGATGTGCAAAGCTCTTTAAAGAAAAAAAAAAATCTAATCAAAACGACACGACGACTATGTGCTGCCTGTGATTCTATTTCGGTGTGTATACCTTTAAAACAAGCAACTAAAATGCATTAGATCTATATGTATATATTTTTAAATAGACTTAGAACTGTACTTTCTAATATGTGCGATTGATTTACTGTCTCTCATTTACGCTCTTTCTGTGTGTGTTTTTGCATATAATCAATATTTTCAACGTTTTTTGCATGCGTGTATTAGTTTGGTGAGCGCCTCACTTTCATATCGATTTTTCATGCGTTTTTGTGAAAGCTTTTCTGCATTGCAAAAGCTTTTCAGTGCAACAGCAAACTAACACACGCGCATACATACACATGATGTGCATGTGTGTATGCAATTTGAAGTAATGACGAACAATTTTCATTAATTTAATGAACACACACACACATACACACACCCACAAACATGCATGCAAATGAGGTCAAGTGTCGCTGTGAAAAATTGTACGTTCTCTCTCCATTCGTATGCAGCCAGCCTGACGATAGTGTGAAAGAGTGAGAGCGACGACGACTACCGTTCGTTACATAAGCTTTTTCTAATTGGCGAATATACATATGCGCAGCAGCATAAACTTCTAAAGCGCGCTTTTCAATGCATTAACAACAACGTGTACATGTGTACGTGTGTATGTATGGTATGAATAAACATTTTAGGTAAATTGTTGAAAAGCACGTTGTCAAAAAAAAAAAAAAGTACAATCTAAAAAAAAAAATGTGTCGCTGTTTTGAGCTCTATGTACAGCCGCCATCTTGGTTTTTCCCCCCTATGGGCAACCCAGTCGAAACAGCCGTGGCAGCACCATACAACAACAACAACAATACAAAATATTTTTTCAATGCTACTGGCGGGCTGGCAACGCTCTCTTTTTACTCCCTCTCACTTTGGCTCACTTCGTCGGCTGCTGACTTCGTTTGCTTTTCGTTTTATGTTTGTACAAGACAAAAAAAAAGCGTGAAATTTTCTCTCTGCACTTTTCACACACGCACACATACACACACACACAACACACAGCAGCAGCAGCGCTCACAGGCGCTTTGGCGCTTCGTATGCTCTCTTTGTAGCTTTTCGTTGCTGCCAGCCGACGGCCGGACGGATGGTCGGACGGGAGGGACCGACCGCCCGCCACATATTTTTGTTTCCACTTTGTGCTACACTTCTACTTTGCTGCGGCTGCCTTCTGCTGTTGTTGTTGATGTTGTTTTATGTACATACATATGTACGTGCTCTACAGACACGTTAACATTTTCATTTTTCATATTTTCGGCCTGTTTTTGACTCACATACACAAAGACACTTTGCTTTGTCGCTTTTATAATCTTTCACTTTATGTGCACACGCCATGTTTAATACACATACAAACATGCATGCATACATACATATGTATGTATGCATATGCGTTAACGCTGCGACGTTGCCAAATTTCACGCGCGCACTGAACTTTTTGTCATGTAGCTTTTAAGTTTCATTTGTTTACATTCTACGCACATGTGCAGAATAACAAAAGTACAATAATAACAATAATAATGAGAGCCAGCACGCACAACAGCAGAAAAGCAACAACAACAAAAAAAAAAAAGCTTTTGCGCAACAAGTGCAAAAGGAAAAGAATATGGCGAATACACATGCGAAACAGAATGCAAAAACGCTCAAGTATCTTTTCTTAGTACTTGTGATTTGTTTATTATTTCTTTTTTGGGCCAACTTTTAAGAGACATACGTGTGTGTGCGTGTGTGTGTGCTTGTGCGTGTGTGCCTCACATTCTTGGTTGGCTTTTGAGCGTCGTCTGTCATCGAAATTTTAACCACCCACGTCTTTAACGTAACGACCTTGCATTTAGATTATTTTTTGGTCTTTTGTGCTCTTCAAATTCTACACTGACCTACACGTTTATAGTCGCGTGTGCCATAAATTCTTTGCCCTACAGAGTTTATTTTATAATTATTATTTTCTCGTTTAAGTAAACAAAAATATGAAAACGTGCAAAATAAAAAATACGAGACTTTTGTAGGCCGTTATCGTTGGCTGCCCTTTGCTTTTATTTTGTATTCATTTTTTTTTTTTTTTGCTAGTTTCTTGTCTCTATTGTTATTATTTTTGCGAGTGCCAATGGCCAAAAAGTTCATTGAACCTTTTGTTTTTTTTTGTGGCTTCAGTTAGTCTCTTCGCAATTTCACTTTCATGCGGCCTACTGACAATTTACTACAAAAAAAATTTAGTATTTACATTTTTTGAGTGTAAATTGTTGACTTTGAAGATTATTGAGAATAATTGCTCAAGGAAATTAAGTTAAAAGCTCTTGAAATAGGAATTGGACGCGTGAATTTAATACAATTTATTTAATTTAAGTTTTTAAAGAGATTGTAACTGAAAAATGAATTCTTTATCAGGCTAAGCGAGATATAATGAATAATTTTGAGAAAGATTGAGAAGGAGCCAACTTGAAGTTTCCTTCAGTAACTCGGCAAGAATTGTTTTTTTTTTTTTTAGCACTATTCAACAAGTCAAAGATCAAGTTTTATCTCTCCTCTTGTTACCACTTCACATCAATCATATATAAATATATATATATATATAATTTTACAAAAACCTATGCAAATGTTAATGTGTAAATACGCAACGCCCCAAACATCACCTGTCATATAGACACACCTATTTAAAAACTCGGCGTGACCACATTTTCAAATTACAACATGTCCAAAACAAGCGACACATGCAGATGGAAGAGAACATTGTGAGATGGAGTGAGGGAGGGGCACTGGCATAGGCGTAGAGTGGGCACAGTCTCGGACATCATCATCATCGTCATCGTCATCACAATCATCATCATCATTCGCATCAGCGCGAGTCGAGTCGTTGCCGCAGGCCCAATTCAGCAGCAAACAGACAGACACATATACTCTGATAGATAAAATCCATAGCTGCCCCCGGTACGCCGCCCCTGTAGCCCCCTTTCGATCCCGCACACCCATTGCCCATTGCCAGTTGCGAACGCTTGAGTTTTCAGCCAACTCACGCCGAGAGCGACAGAGACGCCCTTTACTCGAACTCGAAACACAAGCCCTTAACATTCACTTTAAATAGCTTGTTGAGGCAAAAAAAAAAAAATAAAATAAAACGAAGAAAAAAAACTGAAAAATATAATAAAAGCAAAAAACGAGTTTTCGTTTTTCTCTGTTGGCCGCTTTTAATGGCAAAAACGACATTTTCTGCCTTTGCGAGCATCGCAGAAAAGCAGAAAGAAAAAAAACCTCTGAACGACTTTGGGATTCACCTGTAAATGTCTGAGGAAAACGGAAAACTTTGTATATATATTATAATCGTATGCTAATGATGCACTGTTCGATTTGTGATTTATTATTGAGATGCGCATTAATTTTGATCTCAAAAAAGTCGTGCGTTTTGCTAAGTGGAATATTTAATTAGAATGAAAGACGGAATTTATGTGTTGGATGATAATTTCTAGATGATAATACAAATATCAATCGAACAAAAAATCAACTATAACAGGAAAAAAAACATTGAGAAAAGCTTGATTTAGTAAAAGTATTTAATGCTGTAACCCCTCTTAAATTGAAGAACTTGAGAAAAGCGTTTTTGGAACGATTACAGAGATGAGCTTTAATATTTTGGGAGATAAATTTCTCTGTAGAGAAGCGGCAAACACATTATAAAACTCTCGCGATTATTAATAGATATTTAAAGCAAAAAGAGAAGAAAAGGAGGGAAAACATGGAGGGAAATTAACGGAAAATATGGATATGGAACGTCAAAAAAAAAAAGAAGCATTTTCTAGAGATTAGATAAGGGCACACTTTTATATAATATTTTTGCAAAATGAGTTAAAAATCGAATTTACGACAAAACGGAATCATTTCTGCAAGCCACCTAAAATTGGATTATTTTGAAGTATAGCCCTATTTGGGCCCTGTATGCAGCATGCAGGGTATGATGGCATAAACAAATAAAAATCCATTCATATCATAAAAGAGCGCCAGACAACAACGATGAGGCCTGCGGCGACGCCTACGTTTTTAAAGGCGATTTCTTTTCGGTTTTTAGACTCTGGCGAATGCTACAAGTTCTGTCTACCTTCTGCCTGCCCCTCCTCCCTTGCCCTGTTCTCGCCTATTGCTGCTGTTGTTGTTGTTGTTGTTGTTGCTTTTGCGCTGCCAGAAATTAAATTATTGAAAGTCAGCAGCAACTGCGACGGCGGCGTTTATTTTAACGTCGTAAATATACAAATTTTATGTCTGTATTTGTGGCTGTGTTTGTGCACGTGTGTGTGAGCGTGTGAGTGTGTGTGTGTGTGCTGCTCAGGTTGGCAAGATAAATTCCACTTTATGCAAATCTTGTGGGGGTAACTTTTTTTTTTTTTTTTTTGCTCGTTTTTAGCAAGAACTCCTTTCTTTAATTTTTTCTCTTTATTTTATTTTATTTTTTTTTTTTCAAGTTATTTCCATTTTAAATTTGTTTTTCAGTCGCGTTTGTCGATTTTTCTGTGTCTGTGTGTGTGTGTGTGTGTGTTGTCGAGTGTACATGTGTGTGTGCGTGTGTTTTATTTTTCTTTAAACTGGTTTTTCTGCCAACTCGCAACTGCCGCCCGTTTTTCGAAATGGCACAGTTCTTGTATATTTTGCGAAACCGGTTTTTCTTTTGACTTTTTAGAACAGAACCAACCAGAACTTTTGTTCTCGCAACGGCAAAGAAAAGAACAAGAAGAAGCATTGCCAGCAGCAGGCTGCAGAAACACGTATCGAACGTTTTTTTTTCTCAGCTCCAAGAGAGTTTTCTTTACACATGCGTTTGTATGTTTTCCTCTACTTCTTCTTCTTTTATTCAATATTGGAGTCTCAAGTCCCAGAACTCAATGCCAAGCACATATACATATGTATATGTTATACTCTATACTCCCCTGTTTTGTGCCGCGCGCACTTCCTGGAGCTCGCGACAGTTGTTCCTTGACGCTGTGATCCCCTACGGTAGAGAGGGTGGGGGGATCTCTGGGCACACTTTTAGGGGTTGCAACCCCCAACAAATTTACCTCGCATTCGCATTCGCTCTTGCTCTTGCCTTAAACCGGCCTAACCAGTTTTCGGGGTTGCTCTGGGATCCTGGGACCAGGAACCGTCTGGCGCGTGCTTAGTATAAAACCTTTTTTCATTTTTTTTTGTTTTTGTTTTACATAAATTTATACACTTATTTTGTTTTTAACCCGATTTGCATCATGCACGGCACTCAAGTTGTTGGCATTTGAATCCCTGACTTAATGGGTTCTGTGCCCTTACAACTGCGATTCATTCAAGTGCCTAGATTAATATCATTGTATGGGAGAGTTTTTCGCTAACATTGCGTGACATTTTGATAACGCTTTAGTTTGATAGTAGATCTCTCCACAATGCAGTCTATTAAATATGACATAAGAATTAGAATATCAAAAAGGGATTAAATAAAGTTGTACAAATTGATGTAGCAGGAAGTAGGATGCATCTTATACCATATCATAGACCATAATATACCATATATGTTTGCGATCAAGACAACCGCCTTATAAAAACGCGTTTTTGGTTTTCGATAACTTTTAGCAGTTCCTCCAGAATAATCCTCCTAATAGATCTCTCTATTCCTCTTTTTGAGGTTATTAACTTTAAAACTAAAGAGAGAGCTATTTGAGCTTCTGGACTATTCTAATTTCTGGTATTTCTGCCATCTGTTTGAAAATATCTAGATATACTCATACTATATATACATACATATACATATTTTACTATCTTTCATCTCATTGTCGCAATTGCCTTTAATGGGGGTGTTGAGGGATATTTTATCCATATCTTAACATCCCAGGAACGGCAGCTGCTAAATTAATATCTCAAGTTGGGTTTTTCGCTAACAACGTACCGCATATGAAAATTTTGGACGTCGTTTGATAGTAGATCCCAATACATTATAATTGATAAGTACGCATTCACATCTATTCCATCATTCGGGCAATTGCATATGATACGATGTTTCGGAAATTGCAATTCCGTCGCATTTTAATTGCAAATTGCTAAAATAACCAAAAAAAAAAATTGAGATTTTCGCTAACAACGTTCCGTAAAGAAATTGTTTGGACGTCGTTTGATAGTAGACCTCAATACAAGCAAGCGCAGACATTACTCAAAATAATCATATGCTCATTCACAATCGGCACATTTTTCGACAACTCTATGCTGCATGGTTGCCACATTCGCTGAGAGCGCCCCCAAAGCGCAAAAAGTGCGCGTCATCTACAACATTTTCTGTGGGGTCCAACTGTACTTTTTCCATACAACGCGACATGCTCAGCAACGAAAACGCTTTGCTCTCTGCCTGCGTTGGGAAAAAAGGATCCCAATTTTCGTTATAATCCTCCACCATCTGCGCAAAAATAAAACCTTGCATGTGCAAAGAGCGTGCGTCACGAAATGCCCGTGAGGGAGAGCGGGAGGGAGAGCGAGAGAGATCCTTTTTCATGCTGACGCTGCTGCTGCGACTGCGACTGCGACTGCAGTCGCTGCATGCGTTGGCAGCGAGCCGCCCTTCCGCCCGTTTTTACCTACTACTCCTCGGCGTCTGTCGGTTGCTGTTGTTCAACTACAATAACAACTAATATAAATCCCTTTTGCTTTGTTGTTCTATGTGTGTGTGCGTGTGTATGTGTGTGTGGCGTAGGAAAAACCCTCAGCTTAAGGCGAACGACGGCAGAGCGTCGACATTGTCTAGCCAATGCATCATCTACGTCGCTGTCGCCGTCAACGTCGCTGCCACTTGGGGTAAGAGTTACTCTAACTAGGAACAGATGGCGCCACTGCGCATGACTCGCACCTTATGTACAAAGGCCACACAAGTTCGCACACACACACACACATATGTACATATGCATATACATATATGTATGTATACATACGAGCAAACGTATGTAAATAGAAAAAACTGATCCCTCACACAAAGTAACCGACCGCCTAACGGTGCCCTCCTGCGCTTGCATTTCTTTTTTGCTCCTCTTTCGCCTTGCTCAGCCAGCAACTCCTAACAACAAGCACAGCATGTGTTTTTCGCCATTATATTTTATATTGATCGGCTGTTTCCTTTTCACTTGGCAAAAAAAAAAAAAAAAAAAACCAACTTGTGAAAAAGGGAGCCCGAAGCGAAAAGCCGAAAGCCAGCCCTGCGCCGTCGTCGTCGTCTTCTGTTGTGCGTCACGTAGCGCACATCTTGCTGTCTCTGTTGCGCGCATTGTGCCCAGAGAATTGTGCATGGGCACAGTTAGGTTTTCTAAAGAACTTCTCTATGTCGGCCTGTCCGCCGCCTGCCTGATGAATGCCTGCCTTACCGCCGTCGTGGGCCATAAAAACGAACGAGCGAGTGAGCGTGCTGCAGCTGTCGTTGCCGCTGCTGCTTTCCACCTCTTTTTTATGCTGATGATTAAATTACGGCAGGAAACGGACGCACAGAAAACAACAACAAGAATGCACACAAGATGCAACTGCGCGCGCTCCCCTTTTCATTAAAATTTCCATGCAAATTCGCCGCGGTGGCATCGCATCAGTCTTCTTAATTTGCTTTTTCATACATACATCTATATTTTTCGCTTCCATTTTGAAAATTGAAAATGTGACCCAGCGGCGGCATCACTAACCGACTCCAAAAACTCTTGCCACGTTTTCTCTCTATCACTCGCTGCCTGGCTGGCTGGCTGGCTCTCGCGGCGAATTCAATTGCTCGCATTATGTTTATCTGTTTACCTGCTTGTGTGTGTATGTGTTTGGGATGTATTCCCGTTATATTTGCTCTGCTCTTTGGCACGCTCACTGCAATGCATTTAAAAGGCTCCTTTTGGCCTACCTGCCTTATGCTGCCAGTCGTCTGCCTACTTGGCAATTTCATAACGTGCCCCCAAAATATGTGAGGCTCACTCTCACTCACACAGGGACGCCGCTCGCTCTCAGCAACTTCGCACTGGGCGGCCATTTTGGTGTGTGCGAGTGAGCGAGCGAGCATGCCAAAACGAACGCGTCGAGAGCGAGAGCAGTGAGTGAGCGTCGACGAAGCGTCGCGGCGAAAATGAAAAAGGGTCTCTCAGTCGCCAGCACATTTACGTCGTTTCAGTTGCTTTCGTGCGCTTGGAGCTTTTGTTTGGTTTTAGTGTGTGCACGGCAGATCGCGACGCGTGCGGTGTGCTGGCCAAAAAATTACATACAATACATACACACACACACACATTGAGCAGCAGCAGCAACAACAACAAACGCTTAAATCATATAGAAAAACAAATTGTTTTTTCTCGTGCATTAAGGAATTTATTAAGTAAGTTTGTGAAGTGAAAATAAATATGGACACACAAAATTGTGAAATCATTTTTATGCGAAGTCTCCCCCATATGTATTATGTATGTATGTATGTGTGTTGCTTCAAACGAAAAATGTTCTATTTTTAAATGCATCATAAAACAAACGACGGACACACACAAATATGTGACTGGCAGCGATTGCTTCATTCTTCAACTTTAAAATTATCTGAAAATCGTAAACGTTTCTGTGTCTGTGTGTGTCTACTTGTGAAATTTTCCACAACGAAAATCCCACTGGGGGAAAAAAAAAAACCACACTGAAAACGCACACACGTTCATCTCGTTCACATATATTGTATATGTATCGTATATTGTACGCTTGTAGTTGTGCATGCAGCAGTGACGACGACGCGTACGTCGACTGCGACTGCGAAACTTCCCCTCTTTATGTTTCATGCTGCCTGCTGCCTCGTTAGCTGTCGACGTCGCAACGTCTCGTCGTCATTTATCGTTTCCATCGATCTCCAACACTAGCAACTGTAACATCGCCACAAAATCCGTTAGCCGAGTATTTGTACTTGCGCTCTCGTTGCTATCGCTTGCTCTCATTTGTTGAGTGAGAGTGGTGTGGTGGCGAGTGCCGTTCGAATGAGCAAAGTTGAGAAAAGAACATAAAAAAGAAGAAAAAAAATCGAAGCAAAGATAGAAGAAGTATTTGAAAGCAAGCGACGGAACAAGAATTAAAAAAATTGCATTTGCAGTTGTGTGCTTAGGCGTCACAGAGGGCGCTTTTGTGTGTTGGAAAAGTATGTTTCACTCGTGTTAGTGTATGTGCGTGTGTTGAAGCAATTGCGGAGCTGTGTAATTTGCATATGTAGATAAAAATAAATATATATATATACATAAATAAATTTGTGCTTATACGTATGAGGAATGCAAATAATAATCTCACTGAATTTTCGAGCTCTGTTGAGCGTTTACGTATGAATGTGTGTGTGTGCGTGTGTGTGCAAAAGAGACACTAGGCGGCTTTTTGTTGCCGTAGCTGAAATAAAACATGAACTTGACCTTGAGCGCTTGCTAGTTGCAAAACATAAAAGCGAGTAATTAATTGCTATTGTTGTTTGGGCTTTAAAGTGTATATGCGTGTATTAGCGTGAAATTTTGTCTACTTATTTGTATGGCAACAATAACTAACTGTTTTTTGTGTTATTTTTCCATTGCACTTGCAGTTAAACTGACATAACTACAAGCATTTGACAAAAACCAAGAAGGAAGATAACAGCCAGAAGAAAACGCAGACAAACCAAACAACAAGCTTACAACTAAACAAAAACAAAGCATATTTCAACTGCCTGCTACACTACACTGAAATTTCCTGATAGCTGCAAAAAGAAAAACGCGCCTGGCAGAGAGCACAACTCCAAGCGGCAGAGCCACGTCGAACGACGACGGTCGGCAAAAGGCTTCTTCCCTTCCTTCCTTTAAACTGTTTAACAATTCGGGGCAAACATGGACGACGATCAACAGTTTTGTTTGCGCTGGAATAACCATCAGAGCACGCTAATCAGCGTCTTTGATACGTTGCTGGAAAATGAGACACTAGTCGATTGTACGCTCGCTGCCGAGGGCAAATTTCTCAAGGCCCACAAGGTGGTACTATCAGCATGCAGTCCCTACTTTGCTGTAAGTAAACAAAGAAAGCATCTAACGTAACAAATGTATTTATGAATATACAAAATTTCTCATATTGTAGACATTGCTGCAAGAACAGTACGACAAGCATCCAATTTTCATACTCAAGGATGTCAAGTACCAAGAGCTGCGCGCCATGATGGACTATATGTATCGCGGCGAGGTGAACATCTCGCAAGATCAACTGACCGCGCTTCTCAAGGCCGCCGAATCGCTGCAGATCAAGGGCTTATCCGACAATCGCAGCGGCACCGGCCCAGCAGCTGCTGCAGCACAACAGCAAGCACCCAAACCGGATACACATCATCGCGTCAAGCTGAGTGCACCCTATACGCTGGAGCAGACCAAGCGTGCGCGCATCACAAGCGGCGCAGCAGCCCCTGGTGCTGGCATGGTGGATGCCGCTGATGTGTCCGGTTCGCGTGAAGGCTCCTCCAGTCCATCACGTCGTCGTCGAAAAGTGCGACGCCGCAGCATGGAAAATGGTTAGTAATCCAAGCAAGCAATGCAATCGTTGCAATTGTAAACTAATACAAATTTCCCCTTATACGTATAGATGTGCACGACAACTCCAATTCGTCAGTGCTAGCCGCCGCCTCCAATCAGTCAATCCTCCAACAAACAAGCGCTGGCCTTGCCGCCTCCGCACTGGTCAGCACTCAATTGGCCAGCGGCAGTGCAGCAAGTGCAACGGCCGTCAGTGCAACAGCCTGCGGCAACAGCAGCAGCAGCGGAAGCCAACTATCGAACCAGCCATTGACCACCAGCAGCAGCAGTAACGTTACCAAAAAGACTGAAAGCGCTAAACTAACATCGACCGCAGCTGCCCAGGGCGCCCCACAACAGCAGCAGCAGCAGCAACAACAACAAACAACAAGCGATGCCATTAACACCGACAATGTACAACAACAACAACAACAACAGAATCAAGGCGCCCAAGGCGATGCTGAAGATATGGATGTGGCAAGTGGTGCAGCTGGCGGTGCAAGTGGCGCCGTTGCCGTTCACACTGGCGTCGTTAAGCAATTAACAACGCTCGATAAGTCGAATCATAAACAGAAGATCAAAGATAATAGCATAACAACAACTGAAATGGTAATTGAGCCCAAGGCCGAATACGATGATGATGCGCACGATGAGAATGTTGAGGATTTGACTTTGGATGAGGAGGATATGACAATGGAGGAGCTGGACCAAGCGGCCAGCACCAGTCAGGGTGGCGAAGGATCTAGTCAAGGTTTGTTTGTTCAACATCTTCAAATTCGATGAATGTTCTTTATTTAATTTCGATTTCCGCCCTCCTCCCCTCCCCCTTTGTTTTTTTTTTTTTTGATTTATAGCATATGCAACATGGCAACACGACAGATCTCAGGATGAACTTGGACTAATGGCCGCACAGGATGCACAGCAACGGGATCCACAAGGTGAGTTTTTCATTGCATACTCTATACTCGGAAAGATAGTTGAAAACTATTCCAATATATATATATCTATACATAAATATATAATATAATACAAATGAAAAAGCAAAAACAGTTAGAAATATGGTTAGACCAGCCGAGCACGACGACCAGCTAAAATTTTCAAATGCAAATCAGTAGACGCATAAAAATGCTCTTATGAAGACAATTATTTTTCACACAACTCTCAATTCACAATATTTGTTTTTCGTTTTCGATTAAAACTAATAAATAACTAAAAGCATTTTTTGAAATCCAATAAATCATAACATAAAAACTGCAAAAAGTCGTGCTCCGAAAAAAGCTCTTAAACGTTTGAGAAAGAATTGTTTGTCAGGCAGAAAGTGTAGAAAGAAAGTAAAGATAAAAAACAAGCAACAAGAAATATGCGAAAATACTAAAAAGAAAAAGAAAAAAAAAAAAACAAACAAATTTCGAAGCGGCGGCACAGCAAACAAAACAAAAATTTAGAACAAACCATGTGACAAATGTTTCAAGTTTCATTAAAAAGTTAAATTTATGGCTTAAGTTTTTACCTCTATATACATTTTTTTTTTGTTTTGCTTTGCTCCGCTCTCGATGCTTTAGCCAAAAATAATTACCTAAAAACAAAAAAAAAAAAAACATAATTTGTGCAAGTTGAAAGTACTACTCTTTTTATTTATTTTGAGTTTTTTTTTTTTAATATAACTAACTTCAATTATATTTTTTTATGATTTGATCACACATAATTCGTATCACTCAATTTTTTTTCTGTATATATTTATTGTATTTATTATACTACATTAATTTAATTTTTAACACACATAAATGAAAACAAAAAAAAAAAAAAAACACAACCAACCACCAACAAAAACATTTGCTACTACTTCCCCAAGCCCCCCGATATAGCTATCCTCCACTATATAACTAACTATTACTATATATTAACAACTCACCAAACTACCATCAAATTCATTTGCGCTTTATGAAATGTGTTCAATGTATGATTTGTTTTAATATATATACATATATATATATATATTATTTTTTATTACATATATCATTTTATATATATATATATATATATATATATATGCTATTTGGTAATCATTTGGTTCTCTTATGTATTGGTGTTCTTTGTGCCGCATTTGGTTTTTAACATTTTGTTATGTATATATATTTTATATTTATTATTTAACACACAAACACACACACCACACACAAACATATATATATTTTTTTTATTTAGTTGCCATGCTATTTTAACATAAGCCGCAAGCTGCTGCTCTCTCTCTCTCTCTCTCTCTCTCTCTCTTTCTCTTTAAACTCATTCGCTGCCAGAGCGTTCAAGAAAACGAAGACACTTCAATTGCGCTCTCCCACGCTCAGCACATTTCCCCACACGCACACGCACACAGACACAGACAGACAGACACACACATTCATACAGCACACTGCAGCTTAAACTTTGATTGTGTTGTGTTAAGTTAGTTTTTAATTATGTTTTGTGCGTGAGTGTGTTGTGTGCTGTGTGTGTGCGTGTGCGTGAGAGTGTGAGTTGATAACAAAAGTTGCCGTCATCAATAGCAATACTCATACGTCACTTTAGTTATTGTTATGCCTGGTTGTGTATGTATGTATGTGTTCACAACGTTGCTCTCTCCCCACGTGTGTGTGTGCGTGCGTGTCTGCCCAAGGTTGCTTTCTCTGTCCCTCTCACTCTCTCACCGAAAGCTCTAGTGTTTGTTTCAAGTGCTGCTGCAGTCCTGTCAAAAGTTTTGTTGTTATTGTTGGTAAACCACTTCTAGCAATTTTAACAAGCAAAAAAAAAAAAATATATAAATTCCAGTTTAACTTTTGTTTTTGTTAAAAATCATACAACACACGCACATCATGTACACATACACATACACACATATACATTTCACAAACAATCCCCATTTTTGTTACATTTGCTTTTCGCCATATTCATAATTGCCAACATCTGTTGATTCGTCTTCGTTTAGAACTTTTTCCCATTTTCCCCTCTCCAGCGCGAGCTAATGTTTTTTACACGATTTTAGTTGATTTTTTTTGTTCTTTTTAAACTATATATATATATATATATATATTTATATAAAAAAAAATACGCATGCAGTTCTTAAATTGTAATTTTAGTACTATGTATATTTATCTATATATTATACATACATATCTATGTATATATATAATTTTGCTTTATTTTGGTTGACGGGACTTTTTTGTTTCATTTATTGACTTTAATTTGTGTTATCCATTATGTTTTATGCTAGTTTTTAAGAAATTCTCGTTTACTCTCTGAGTTTGGCAAATCTTTTTGACCAAACAAGGGCGAGCGCGCGCGCGCAGCTTTTCGCTCGTTTACCGTTTTGTACAATGCACGCGGCGCTCTCTCTTGAGAGCGCATTGCGCAAGCATAATCGCGATCCTATTGTAAACTTTAACAAGTCAAGTGAATCAGTGTACAAAGTAGCAGCAAAAGAAGCGGGAGATGAAGGAGAGAAACGGATCAGCATGGTTCAGAGCCGCCGTCGCCGTTGCCGTTGTCGTAAGCTCATCCGCCCGATCAAGTTAATGCCGCGCAATAAAAGCACGTAGCCATCCGGTGGGTGGTGAGGTACAGTTGTTGCTTGAGCGCTGGTACTTGATGGTGGCGTCCTCTACAGTTGGTGGTCATCAGATTCTCTTTTGCGCTTATTACCAGGTAAGTATGCTTCGCTCGACGGTATCGGTTGGGCGAAGTGCGAACAAAATGAAATAAATTTTGATATTTTAAGTTCGTTTTTTGTTTGTGCCAAACAAATCCAAACCAAATATCCTCCAACCCTATTCCCCAAAAGCTTTCCCACATTTTCCCAAACTCCAGTCCTTCCAAAGAAAAACAAAAAGCACTCATCATACATTTTACCTTCCCCGCCCCAAAAAAAAAAAGAATCATTTTTACAGAGTTTTCAGGTAATGTAGCAAACAGAGAGCAAAGCTTTGCCTAAAAATAAAGCTGTTCCACTCTATTTGAAGCAATTTTTTTTTAATATATTGCTTACATTTAAAACGCCGCCCAGGGTAAGCTATAAACTATCTAAAAAGTTACAATCATACTCCATTTATCTATTTTATGCTGCATTATTATTAAGTGTATACACATTAAATTACATTTATATATATATATATATATTTATTGTATATATATCATACATATCTCTTATTATTATAATTTATTCTTCGTCAATTTACATTTACCTTGCATTACGCTCCAGCCAATTGAGTCTCTGTTTATGTTTTAATTTTATACATGAAATCTTAAACAGAAATTGCTTGAAGCGGTGCCAACAAACCCCAATTTTTTAATGATATCTGACTTATGCCATATATATAACAAAGAATCGACACCAACAAAAATGAAAAACCCACAAATTTTCCTCGACAGAAAACCAAAAACAACACAAACAAAACAAATGTTTACTCTCTAATTTTTCAAAGTTATATTTCACAATTTGTTTTCAATCTTTTCAATGTGTTGTTGTTATTGATTATGTTTTGATTGTTGTTCAATTGCTTTCGGCAGGTTTCATTAGGTTGCATTTTGTAGGTAAACGAATAAACTATATTATATTACATGTATGGAAAAGTAATATAATTTTTTTTTTTTTAAAGAATAGGTCTGGAATTTCAAGTTAGATTTCTATAATGTATGTACTTTGTTCATATGGAACGTGCGTCATTTGTCTGGTCAAACCACTTACTTTCTGTGTAGGTCTCTATCCCTTGGCCACCCCCCCCCTTCCGTTCGCTCAAAGCTTGTTTTCTCATAATTTATAAGCGCCCCCTTCAGTCGTTAAGTCTCGATGCTAGTCGCAGCTCAATTCTGGGCTCTGTGGTACTCTCTTTCGTTCAACTCTTTCGCTGTCTCGCTCGCTCTCTGCTGCTGCTGCTGTTGCTGTTGTTAATTGTTAATCAACATCAAGTTGAAAGATTCGTTCAAGTTCAAGGTCGGACAAAGATTTTTCTACACTTTTGTGTGCTTTATGTGTGCGAGAGGTTTTTGTTTTTGTTCGTTTTTTTTTTTAAATCAACTTTTTGTAGCCATGATTGCGTCTTTGTCTCACATTGGAAGAAAATGTTTATCTCTGTGTGTATGATGTGCTTGAGCACATATTTTTCTGCTATGCATTCCCTCTTGACGCTGATGATAATTTTGTAGATGAGTGTATTCTGTTTTCATTGGTTAGTTGCATTAGGAAACAAGTTTCTTTTCAAGTGTTTTTTGTTTTTGGTGGGGTATTCCCGGATTCATTAGCATATTATTGTCTACAAATTATTGAAAGCGGGGAATAAAAAATAAATTAAACTTTGAACACTCCCACCATAGAAAATAATTCTTTGAATAATGCTTAAAATGCTATTTGTGTTTTGATTATTCACGGGATTTTGTCATTCCTCTTCGTTACATTAAGTTGAGGCATGATTTCAATTCGTTGACGCATTTTGTATCGAATATTTTTTCAACATTTGCCCTCTGACTTTTGCGGTTAATAATTGCGTTTTGGTTGCAGAAGTTGTTTATTTGGCCTTGACCCAATTCGAGCCAAGTGCTTGGCTGGCCTGCAAAAGCACAAGAATCGAATGCTTTTTAGGTTGCCGCTGTTGCTGCAATGCGAAAAAAAGCTTTTTGTGATAACTGTACAGACACGCACACATCTGTATGAGTGTATCTGTGTGTGTACACGCGAACGTTATAACGTAATTGGCATATAAACTAGTTTATACATTAAAAAAAAAAAAAAGAACAACACAAATTAAATCTTAGCATTTGAATGCAAATGTGTACAAATTTTATCGCTCTAATAATCCCAATTGAATTAAGCTCTCATATGTATATGTATGTTGTAGTGTACACTTTTCTCCATATCTATTTACTTTGTAGTTTGGTAATAGTTTTTTAAACTGGGCCTTTCCTTGCTTTCAACTTGTACAATTGCAATTTTTGGTTAAAAGGAAATTTGATATTTAAGCGCCAAAAAGACAAAAGAGCTTTTTTCATGAGGTCAATGTGTGAGCTTAAGGAACTAGAAGACAAGTTAGGATGTTTGTTAGGAATTTGTTTTTGCTTATTTGTGTGTCATACTCTTCCTCTCTCTCTCTTTCTCTATTTCTGCCCTGCCTGGCGTGCAGGCATGCTAATGCAGCCGAGCTTAAAGCTTAATGCGAATACCCGAAGAAAGTCCAGCCGATCGATGGCAATGCAACAGCAAAAACGCCGCCAGTCAGCTAAATCGATGTCCACGTCCTCGTCGCCGTCGTCGTCGTCGTTGCCGTTGCACGTGTGTCCCACCTGTGGTCGCATTTATCAAACGCTTTCCACATTGACGCGCCACATGCGCAAAGAGTGCAATCAGCCCAAGCTCTTTATATGCCACCTGTGTGGCCAGGGCTTTCACTATAATTTCAAGCTGCAACATCATTACAATCACACACACCGGCTCAGTGCCTGATCCTAAAGCAACAAACCTTTAATTTGTTTTAATGTACACAATTGCATATTTTTGTTACAAAAAAGAATGAAAAAACAAAAGACAAAAAAAAAAGGAAATAAAACTCAACTATTCAATTTAAATCAAAAGTAAATTTAATTCGTTTTGCGCGTACTTAGTCGGTTAACTGTTATTTGTTTTTGGCAGAAATTGAGAGCGAGAGCGTTTTAAGAGCTTTTTTCACAATTAGCGAGCTTTTAGTAAGGGTATATTAGTATTTCTTGATTTGTGTTTGTTGTTGTTGCCTAAGCCTGAGCCATGTTCTCTTCTATCTCTCTCTCTTTTTACATTGTGCGTGCGTGCAGCCGAAGTCGCCCCCGCCTCTGACACACTGTTGCCACAAATTGTTGCCGTGCGTGGTCGCTCAAGTCGCAATGCTCGAAGAAAGCCCAATGCCACCACCATCCAGTCCCCCTTTCAGTCGACGGCCACGGTCGCCGCCTCACGCAGCAAGCCCAGGCGCAAACGTAAATTGGGCAGCAGCAGCAGTAAATTGATTACGACGCGCAGGTAAATGTGTGCTTTCACTCTCTCTCTCTCTCTCTCTTACTCTCACACCATAGACACACACACTCAAGTTGTGCTTGGCTCTCTTACAAATCAGCCTTTCGTCCACTTTCGTTGTGTTTCTCTTTAGAAATGTATCGGCCATCGGCAGCGAGTCAGCAACAGCATCGACATCAACGTCGTCTTCTTTAGCGATGGCGGGCGGAGCTGGTGCGTCGGCGCCTTACGTCTGCCAGACATGCGGTCGCAGGTATCAGGTGTTGGGCACATTGACGCGCCACATGCGCAAAGAGTGCAACCAGCCAAAGAAATATGTGTGTCGCATGTGCGGACGCGGTTTTCACTATAATTTCAAGCTGCAAGATCACTACTATTACGTTCACAAGGGCGTCTCAAAGAGAGACTTAAAGAACGACGAGGAGAGCTTAGGCTAAGAGTGTACTGTACACATACATATAAATTGTTGTTTGTAAATCACGATGAAAAGCGCTAATAAAGCCACTGAGAGACGAGTGTTTCGTTCAATTTTGTATGTGACAAAGTATGTGTGTGTATGCGTGTATACAAGCAAAGGACAGGCCAGTATCCAGTATAGGACAGTGTTTGTGTGTATGTGTGTGCACAGGCTAGGTGTAGACAGTTTAATACGCGTATTATGCACATCAGAGAGAGACAATAGTTTCGTTCACTTTTGTTCGAACAGAGCAGGAATAGAAAGCTTAATACGCACAAGCAGAGCAGTTGAGAGTTGCCTTTGAAATATTTTATGCAAAGTTGTCGTCGTGCATGCGCACACAAATACGTAGTTAAAACAAGCTTTTACCTTGCTCTCTCTCTCTCTCTCTCTCGCTCTTGCCAAACATCTCATTGCAGGTCTTCTTGAGTTGAGCTTAAATCAAGCCTCCTCGTTTTACTATGAGCCCGATATACCGCTGCTACTACCGCCGCTGCCGCTGCCGCCGCCGCCGCCGTCGCCCCCTGCGTCAGGGCCAACGCTGCGACGCGGCAAATTGAGATCGCGTAAGAGGAGAAATAATAGCGCAGCTATCGCTGCGGCTGCTGCAGCTAAAAAATTAATGGCGCCACCGCCAATACCGCAGCCGCCGCTATCGGAGCGCAGCAGCTCGGCAGCGACAATGGCGCGCAATGCCGAGCTACGGGACGATGGCAAACTGCAGTGTCCGCAATGCCCGAACGCATATACCCGCCTGTCGGCGCTGAAGCGCCACATAGAGTTCGAGTGCGGCCAATTGGAGAATTTTCGTTGCGCGGTTTGTGATGCGGGCTTCAAGCGTAAAGATTCATTGAATCGGCATTGCAAGGTCAAGAAGCATATTACCAAATATTTGTATTAGGTTCTTTCACTCTCTCTCTCTCTCTCACTCTCTCTCTGATTACAAATTATATTTTAGACTGTTTTTTTTAATTGATTAAAGTGCGTAATCTATTGCTGCTTCATTGCAGTCGTCAAATTTATAGTCGAGTGTTTGTTTCAAGGATTTTCAACCGTAACACACACATACACACCAACACATACTCTTACACCTATAAACATACAGACAAACGAACAGTTCCAAAAAGTCCCAATCAACCAATATGAAAAGAAAGCCTAATTTTTAATACGTGTTATGCTCGTCGTGCCTGCGTGTGTGTGTCTCCTTCTATTGCTGCAACTGTTGTGCCTGCCCGAAAGCTCGTCTTGCACTCACACCTTCACACATATTCATGCTTATTATATTTAATAACAACAACAACAACAAAAAAACACTAATGAAAGCTCTCTTGCATAATTGAACTTACGCTCTTTTACAGAGAGGCTTGCGCGTCTCTCTTTTCCCTCTCTACTAGAACTCTGTTCTCTCTACTCCACACTTCTCTTCTGCTCCGTTCTTCTATTTGTTTTGATTTTTTCTTATTTTAAGTTTTACTTAAATTAACCTGTGTGCGCTGCTGTGCATTTTACAATTAATTTTGCCTGTTTGAAATTTGTTTTTGTTTGACAAAACGCGTTAAACCAAACCCAACAAACATTAATTTATTAATTTGAACGAATTGAAGAAAAACAAAAAAACTGAATTAAAACACGCTACGAAAATGGCCTTTTAACAAAATTAAAAAAAAAAGCTTACACAAAACTATTTTATTGTTAACGGCATTTTGATAACAACTAATTATTGCTTGTTTTGTGCCTTGAAATGAGAACTAAAAAGAAAAAAAAAACCAAAAAAATAATAAAAAAAAAAAAGCATGCCAAAACCAACCAACAATTATTAACGTACTCTGCTGAGCCAAAATATGAAGATTACATAAGAATTACAAAATTATTTCAAATTATGAGAAATATCAACCAAAACAAACAAAACAAAAACAAATTTCAGGCTACCAACAACTGCAACTGCAACAACACCAACAAGACAGCAGCAACAGCAGCTACAAACAGGACGACAGCTGCGATATGCATTTACACTATCAAGGAACAGCAGCAGCAGCAACAACAACAACAACTGCGGCAGCTGCAGCTGCAACAACAGCTTCGCATCATTTTCAAGCGCCGCAATTTGATAATTTTCAGTCTATGCTTAGTTCAGGTGCTGCCGCTGCCGCGGCTGCTGCTGCTGCTGCTGGAAATCCCATGGAGGAAAGTTTCACCTGCCCGCAATGTTATCGGACCTATCGACGCCATGGCACGCTGCGCCGCCATTTGCGGCAGGAGTGTGGCAAGGGCAAGTCGATGGTCTGCTCCGTTTGCGGTCATCGCACCAAGCGGGCGGATCATCTGCGGCAGCATGTGCGCAAAAAGCATCCAGAAATCGCAATGCGTTCGCTTTTCAAGCGCCAGCAACGCGCTGCCGCGGCCAGAGCAGCGCAGCCGGCAGCGCAGTCGCAGGGCAGTGAGGATATTGTTGATTTGGATATGTTGGACGACGGCCTGGATGAGCTGGCCGAGGAATCGTCACAGCAGCAGCAGCGGCAGCCGCAAACCTTTATTGTCGATGATGATGACGAGGATAATGACCAGGAGGGCGGGCTAACGGATGAGCAGCAGCAGCAGCAGCAGCAGCAGCCAGTGGATAATAATTACTATCAGCAACAGTTGCATCAGCAGGCATTGCAGCAGCTGCAAAAGCAACTGCATCAGCAGCAGCAGCAGATGCAGGTCCTGGCAGCAGCGGCCGCGGTGGCCAAGGCCAACAAATCTGGCAGCGATGCGGCAACGCTTAATTGTTGAGTGTTGTGTGTGCGGGGAGAGGAGGGCAGAGGAATCTCTGCCGGATTTGGGCCGAGGGGTTGGGGGTTGTCAAGTCCTTGGGAAAAGACGCGACTCTTGAACTATACTAATCAGATTAACCAAAGAAACGTGAGGGCGGCGGTTTTTAAGCCGTTGACCTTTGACCCGTGCGAGTCGATTTTTTCAGTTTGCATTTTCTTCAAAACTCTCAAAAAGTATTTTCACTTTGTTTCTCGCAATTTCTTTTAAAAGCAAAACCTTTATTTCCAGCAACGAAAATCAAAATTCAAGTTGAACTAAAAATTATTTTTTAATTAAAATAATGTATAATATATAAAACGACAAATTTAGTAACTAAAAAACTAAAAAAAAAAAAAAAAAAAAAAATTACATATTAAAAAAATACAATAATAAATGCAATTTTTTATATACAGAAGCTACAAAAATGCGTTTTTCAATTTTCAATTGCATGTCTCATACACACACACACACACACACACATACACACACATACATACACATACACCAAAAACAAAATTTATCAACAACAACAAAAATTGATTATAATTTTTTCTCCAATTTTTATCTTCAAAACTGGTAAATAACATTTAATTTAAACGCCTAAAAATTTATGTAAAATTTTGGTGTCAAAGTTTGTGTAATTAAATTAAGTTTTTTTTACAATTAATTTTTATGTGAATTTACCAAAAAAAAAAAAAAAAAAAGAAGGAAAACCAAAAAGAAAACCCAAACAACAAATTTGTGTAATTTAAGTGGCGGTCGTGGCGCGGTGTGCATTTTGTTTTTAAGTAATTTTAATTTAATTTCTGCTCCTAATTAACTACTCTAATTTAATGTGTGAGAGTTGCGCCTAATCATTAGACATTTAAGTAGCTGTAAATTATATAAAAAAAATCAAGCCCACACACAACACACACACACATAATCAAACTACAACAAAAACATAAAAAACAAAAAATCAGCGCAAAAGACGAAACAATTTTTGAGCCCAAAAACCACCCAATCCACAACTTTTTACAGATTTAAGGACGCTGTACTGTAATTTTGCCACGGCTGTTGTAGCGGCTGCCGCCAGCAAGGCAACAACAGCAACTAAGACGCCAGCAACAGCAGCAGCAGCAGCAACAATTGTCGACAGCAGCAGCAGCAGCAGCGGCGGCAACAATTGCCAAGCAGCAGCAGCAAGTGCGACAGAAATGCGTGAGGTTTTTGAGCCGGAGGTAACGATACGCAGAATGTACAAGTGTGGCAACAATAACAACAGCTGCAACAGTGAGGCCAATGCGCTGGCAACAATTGCCAACAACAATAATAGCAATAGCAGCAGCAGCAACAACAACAACAGCAACAAGCTGCACTGCAATGCCAGCAATTGCAGCGGCTGTCAAATGTCAGCGGCCGCTGCCTCGTTTCAATTGGCGAATCTATTAAACTCGAGCATGTTGCTGCCAACAGCGGCAGCAGCAGCAGCCGCAGCAGCAGCTGCTGCCGCCGCCGCGGCAACAACAACGACACCAACAGCAGCAGCAGCAGCGGCGACCACAACGTCGGCAGCAACAAAGCCCATGCGCAGCAGCAACAACAATAACAACAGCAGCAATAATAATAACAACAACAATCATTTGCTCAGAGTTGCCAGCGGAGTTGTTGTCGGCAGCAGCAGCAGCAGCGGCAGCTCCTCGTTAAAGAAATCTGCGAGCGTGCAATTCCATTGTGAATTTTGTAATTTTAGCTGCAGCTGGCGCTACGATCTTAAGTTGCATCTGCGTCAGAAACATGGCATACATCAGTTAAAGAAATCATAGAGCCCATAGAACCATTGTTGACCATATTGTTGTGTGTTTAAGAATCCCTCCAATCCAGTCCCGCCCCGCCCCGCCCCAACTCTCCCAGTTGCTGCAACCAGTCAAATTGTATATAACAAAAAACAAGAAACAATTCCATTTAATGTTGTTAAACTGAGCTAGCTAAGCTAAAATCTTAAAAAAAAAAAATGAAGAAAGTTAAATATATGTGTACAACTATTTATTGAAAAGAAACTTTGGTTTTTTGTTGTTAACTTTTTTTTTTTTTTATAAAAAAAATATTTATTGTATTTTTAACATTAAAAACTGCAGAATTTACAGCGCGCGCAATTGCAGCTACTTTGTGGATAAACGAAACAAAAATGACACACAAAAATAAACATAAATTTTTAATTCTTAAAAAATTAGCTATTATATAAACTATTTTTTATAACACAAATTATTATACTATTATTAACTAGTACATTTTGTCACTTTAGTTGAAACTAATTTAACTCAATTATTTCAAGTAAAATTTAGTTTACATATTTTTTTTTTCTCTTTTTGTGTAAAATTTGCCATGTAATTTGTTTATTTGAAGAAAAAATTGTATTTGTTTAAAACTTGTGTAGCCAAATTCGAAAAGTAGTTAACAAATTTGTTGTATCAGTTCAATTGGAACTTTGTCTTTGTCATTTTGTATTTTCTAGTTTTTAGATTTTAGTTCACTTCAACTTACAAAAAAAAAAAAAAACAAACAAAAGAAATCAGCAAAATCTTAAGTTTAGTTTAAGTTTAGTTTAAACGAAATTATTCTTCGGACAACAAAGCCAACAAAAAAGAAAAAAAAAAAGAGAGTATCTACCGCTTAAGGGATTTGCGTTTTATGATTTTTCACAATATTTTTTATTTTTCTTTTCATTTTCATTTCATAAAACACAAACAAAAACAAAAAATAAAAACAAACCCAATTCACAAATGCATCACATAATAACCTACATAATAATAATGAACACCTAAAACTAAATACGCACAACAACACATCACAATCAATCAATCAATCAATCAATCAATCAATCAATCGTTCGATCAATCAACCACAACGTAGACTCCAAGTATGATTTTGGCCACAGCGTTTTTGGCGGCGATATGGACATGGATCGCAACTCGTCCGGCGATCCGCACGAGCGTTTCCCCTGCGCCGTCTGCGGCAAGAGCTATCTGCGCAAGCGTCATCTGCAGCGTCACATGCGGGACGAGTGCATCGGCATACCGCCGCGTTTCAATTGTGAATTCTGCAGCTCACGTTTCCGTCGCAAATATCACATGGTCCGGCATCTGGTCTCCAAGCATGGCATACCCCCGGCCATTGCCCAACAGACGACAGGCAGCGGCTCGCGGACCAGCAGTCCGCGCAGCAACAATCTGGAGCACAAACTGAGCGCTGCTGCGGTGGGCGTTGCCGGAGGAGGCAGCAGTGTTAATGGTGGCGCCGGCGGCGGTGGCGGCGGCAATGGAGGCATCCACAGCGACAGCGCCAGCGTGGGCAGCGCTGGCTCGCACAACGGCTGCGAGAGTCCCATACCCGAGAATCTGTCGCTGCGCAAGGAGCACTATGAGCGGGATGAGAATTTGAATGGTTCGCGCTGCACAAGTCCCTTGCCGCCGCACATGATGCCCATACCCACGTATGGGCTGACGGGTGCCATTACAGCTATTTCAGCAGCCGCTGCAGTGGTCGAGGAGCAGGCAGCAGCAGCTGCTGCAGCAGCCGCGGCAGCAGCAGCGGCCGCAGCCGCAGCTGGCAACAACAATGGCAGCGATGCAACAGCGGGCAGCGTCGCGGAGTTGGCCGCTGCCGCTGAGCTGGCCATCAAGGCGGAGCCGGTGACGCCGGGCAAGGCGCAGCCGCATCATCTGCTCGACGAGGAGTGGAACATGAAGCTCGGCCTGCAGATCATATCGAATTCATTGCTCAAGGAGCGCTTGATGAATACAATGCCATTTGCGTACAACAATAACTGAAGTTGTCCAATTTTGTCCCTTTCTTTTAACCCTAAAGTAAACCAAAGTATATTTGACTTAAGATTAACAAGACAAACTAAACTAAACTAAAAAAAAAAAAAAGAATTATTTATATTTATTATTACCAAAACAAAGTCTTACAACTACTTTAGTTTCATAATTTTAATTTGTGTCTGCTTAAAAAAAACTGCTTTGTATGTTTAAAGAATCGAAAGTAAAAGTAAGAAATTTTAATTCCATGTATGAATCTCAGAACCTAGACATTCCAGCGCTTAACTATATTTTTTATTGATTTTAATTTTATGTAACTTATTTTAATGTTTTTCATTTTTTTTTTTGCGTGCTTTCTTTAGTCAGCGAAACGTGTCTTAAAAGAAAAAAAACAAAAACAAAAACAATCAACTGTATTACAATGTTACTTTGCGGTACTATTTATCCTAAAAAGAAAGAAATGTCAACTTAAAACCGAACCGTCACGAATTTGTATTGCTTAAGTCATTCCCAAAAAAAAAAAAAAAAAAAAAAAAAAAAACAAACCCATTTTTGTTAGAATTGTAAGATTTTGAATAAGTGATGCCATTCCAGTCAAATCTCTTTATTGCGCGTAAATTGATGTTGATGTGCTATGCAGCCCAAAGAGGGACGAAAACCAACAGAATACTCAAAAGACAAGAAAGCGAAATACTCATGAATTCCAAAAAACGAAAACTCCAAAAAAAAAAGAATGATGAGACGTTTGTTTTGAAACACTTATTCCAAATGATATGCCACCAAATTGTATACCTACATTTTTAAGTAATTTTTATACGTGTATGTGAAATATTTAAAATAGTATATAAAATATATATATTTATCTGATAAACAAAAGAAAAAAAAAACAAAACCAAACAAAAATTTATATTATTAATTAAATAAATCTAAAAAAAAAAAAAAAAAACAAAAAACAGAAAGAACAAACAAATTTATTGCTGCATACGTTTTAATTAACTATATATTTATCTTGTTTTTAGCTGGCTTTACATGTTCCACACAATATCCAATTTTGTACCCCCCAAAATTTGCCTCCATTATGTTTATTGTTTGCTTTCTTTATTTTTGTTTTGCGTGTTTCGTTTGCTGAAAGAGCAACCCGCAAGCAATTGTTGTACAGAGAATTTCACTAACCTATTTTTATTACTAAATTTCTTTTAGATAAACTCTTCTACTCTACCTACTACTACCTACTACTACTCGGTACTGGCTGCAGTTCTAGGAATCTATCTATAACCAGTACCTCCCAACTATCAGTATCAATCAGTAACTGTATGCGTATACTCGTACCAGTAACCAGTACAACATCACAATACAAGAAAGTCTGTCACTTACTATAATACATATATACTTATATATACTTATATATATATATATATATATATATATAGATAATCTATTGTCTGCGTCTATTTCTTGAAACTCTCTCTATATACTTTTATATATAAATGGGTTCTACTTGTTCTAGATGCACATATCAAAACTATTACAAACACACACACACACACACACACACACACACACACACACACACCCACACACATACAGAGATGTTTGTATATAGCATGCATAGAACGCCTGCTTGTATGCTGCATTAAATTGTAATTCTCAACTGGTGCGTGCATCTGTGCGTATGTATCTGTGTGTGTTTGTGTGTGTGTGTGTGTGTGTGTCGTCCTGTGCTTTTGTGTCTTGTCCTTGCGCTACTCACACAACAAATTTATTTTTAATATATTTAAATTTATTGATATATACATATCTATATATATATATATATATATTGTATTTGTGTCTTTTTCAAAAATAATAAATTATTTAACACTCGATGTTTTTCTTACACAGCCTCTCTCTTTAAAACCAGCTGCAATGTTCTGCAATTGATTTTCGCCGAAAAATTCGTCGAAATTGATTTGCAGAATCGGCGCTGGGGTTTTTATGCTCTCTATGTGGGTTTTTTTTAAATATATTTACATACTATATCTTTATGTGGGCGTGCCTGATGTTTTTTTCTTACTTATAAGCAAATATTTTTACTCTTATTTGTATTTATTTATATATATTTTTTTTTTACCCGTCAAATATTTGTAAGCTTTATGTGTCTTTATTTTTACTTGGAATGCATTTATATGTATATATAATTATATATATTTTTATGTCTTAAGTTTTATGTTGAGTTTCATGTAGTTTGACTTGCTCAAAAACGAAAAAAAAACAAAACAAAAACAAATATTAGTTAAAAAAAACTCAGTCAAAATTCAGTCATCAGCTAACTAATTTTAAGAATTTAAAAAGTTGCCAAATAAGAAAAATTATATCATATCATTATATTTAACACCCAAACCAAAAAAAAATGCAACAAATTCATCAACAACATCTTCACAAACACACACACACACACACACACACTCGCGCACTGCTTCATTCACTCTTTTGTGTTGTTGTTGTCGTTGTGTGGTGTTCTCTTTTTCTCTTTCTCTCTCCATCTCTTTCTCTGTTACCCTGTCCCGACGTGTGTTTTGGGCCAAACAAATTACTTACAGATTTCGTACTCACCTGGTATCAACATGCGTGCGATCAGTGCGGCAAATCCTACAAGACACGCAAAAGCTTGAGTCGCCACCGACGCTTCGAGTGCCGATTTACCACAGAGAGGCCAATTTTTCAGTGCCCCAGCTGCAATTATGCGGCCAAGCGCAGCGACAATTTAACCAAACATATTAAAACTCATTTTGCCAAAATGAAAAAGGATTTCCTGCCGCTGGCATTTCAAATGCAGGCAGCCAGCATACAAACCAAATGGGAAACGGCATAAACACAAAAATACTAAGAACAAAACGTTAAGAAACAGAAAGAAACTTCGGCATATGCCGAGGCTCAAATATTCTTGCAACAGCTTGACTCGGAAAATAATATAGATATAATATTAATTAGATGCTTCTTATAAAGCTGTCATTCGATCGAACTCTATGGCTTGATTATAGTTTTGACCTATCCCAATTCACAGTTTTTCTAGTTCAAGCAAACAAAAGTTTTTCCACACAAAAAATTATTCTTTTCATATGAGCTCTAAACGGTCTATGAAAGAACTTTATTAATTTTTCCTCTTGTTTTTCCAGTTAGCTATATAATATATAGTGCTCCGATTCGTCCAGTTGGGACTCAGGCATTATCTATCTATTTGTCACAATACCTTATAACTGAGCAACTAGATTTATAGAGCTTGTCTCACAGTCTACCCCTCTTTCATTCCGAGCTATTTTGAGCCCTTGCAAGGATATTCCCAATAAGCGAAAACTTCGTTCGATCTCTAAAAGTTGTCAACTATAAACTTTTAAGTACCGGGCAGCGCAACGCACAAAATGTTTCTACCCAAAAAATAAAAAAAACAAAAAAAATACAGCATACCTGAATAGCGCACACTTGATGACATTTCTTTCCGTTTACCTTAGTTTTGCATATTTAAACTTTCACTTAGTCGCCAGAGATTTGCATGCGAAATTTATTTTTTGCATAAATTTGTCTAATTTATGTAAATTGAATGCGGCAAAGTTTCCGAAAAAGTGCTGCGACTTTTGGCCGACATTTGAATTAGTTTCTATGTGCAATCAAATTTCCGTACTTTGTTTTGTGCGTTGCAATCCCAAAAAAAAAAAAAAAATCCAAAAAAAGAAAAAACCAGCAGCCAAAAAAAACACTTTATATTTACTCATTTGTTAGCCTTAAGTTGATCAAGAAAAAACCAAAAAAATTTAAAGCCTAAGTTAATTTCTAATATATATTTTTAGCACTCTAAGCCAAAAGTCCAAAGAGAAATGTAACCGAAACTAAGTCAAAAGCATTTAAAGCAAAAACTATTAAAAAAAGAGTTTAAAATATTTAACTAGACTACTGAGAGTAGTAACAGGTTTTACCAGGCAGGGGGGTTGCACCTAAGAGGCAATTTCGTAACGTCGCATTCCTAAGCAAAAATGAACAAATTAAATATATATATTTTTAAAAGAAAATCAAGTGAAAAGAAATGTTTGATATGTAGTTTAGTTAAGCAACGGCAACGCCAAATTCAAAAGGAAAACAAAGTATTATACTAAAAAAGAAAAAGAAAGATAATCAACTAAAAGCTTAAAAATTGTATGTAGCTTAGTTGGAGAGCTGTAAAATGTAAGTTCCTTGCTAGCGTAGAAATACTTTTTTTAAGATAAACATATATTTTTATTAATATTATTATATGATGATGTTCATACAACTAACAAACAAAACAAAGCGATCTCAGCAAATACAAATGAATGCAACCAACAGTACAATTTATATAAAAAAAAATAACAAACAACAACAAATACTTACAGCAAATAGTTCAAATATATATTTACAACAAAAAACAGCCAAAAAAATAAGGAGAAACAAAAGTCAATTGCCTAACACAAAAAGCTGAGAGCTCAGCTCTGGTCATTTAAAGCTGGCAAAATCTATGATATAATGCTTTGGAATTCCATCTAAAACTTGTGTGATATAGATTTTTCTCAGTTATTAACCGAACCAGTTGTGTACTTGGCTTAAAACAGTTATTAACCATGCTTAGTTCAAGTTTATAATGTATACAGTTTCAAGTTGATATTGAGCGCACTTAAGAGAGGACTTTAAAGCACACAAAACACTAAAACACATATAACTTTTTTTTTGTGAAAAGAGTATTTTGTAAAACATTCCAAATATTTTAAATAATTTAAGTTTGTGGGGATTTAAAAGACTATGTTCGAAATGTTGACCCAAATAATACGAAGGTTTCAAGTGTTGTGAATGTGTACAAATGATTCAAGCTATTTAACTTGTTGCGAATGAATCAAAGTATTTGAATTGGAGCGAATGATTCGAGCTATTCGAATTGGAGCGAATGTTTCAAAGTATTTGAATTGGAGCGAATGATTCCAACTATTCGAATGATTTCAAAGATTGAAACAAATGTTTTAAATGCCTCTGCTTTCATTTCATGTATTCATATTCATAAACCTAAAAGTCAAACAGTCACAACTTTCATGCCACACATTACTTCTACAAAATTTTCAACTAAATTTACTCAATTCACACACACTCAAACATAAATACACATACATACAAATACACTTGTATTTTCATATAAATTTTATGCTATCACTAAAAAAAAAAAAAAAAAAAACAAACTATTTTTATATACATTGTCAAAGAGCATAATTAAGTATTTTTATAAATATATATATAAACATATATACATATACACACACACATATACATATACATAAATACCGCTATTTTTGTATGTAACTGAATAAATTTGTAACAAAATGAAATTGTTATTTACTGTTTGTCATATATATATATATATATATTTAATTTTTAGTTTCGTTTAGTTATTTCGTATGCGGGTTGCATTTGCATTTTTCTACTCTTTTTTTTCGCCTACTAAACATGTTTCATTGCAGCAGCCATAAAAATAAAAAAAACTCAAAAAATATGCATCATCATTCACACAGCGTCTCATTTAAAGTATCGCAAGTATATCGCCTCCTCTATATATACGCGAAACGTGTACATAATCAAGCTGCCTCTATCATCAACCACTGCAACCGCTCTCTGCATCAGCTCAGTATGAGCCTCACGCTTCATCAACAAACAAAACCACCAACAGTCCATCAATCAATCAATCAATCAATCAGTCAACCAATCAATCAATCAATCAATCAACCAACAAGCAAATTGAACACAATAAACAGTTGCATACCACACACTAACTGTAAATATCACTTTTTTATTATTCTTATAATTATTTTTATTAATATATTAATATATAAATACATAATTTTTAATTTTTATGCCTAAAAACACTTTTAACAGCAAAATACCAAAATTAACTAAAATTTTAACTTAAAAAATGAAATCTTGTTACTTTTTTTTATTCAAAAAAAAAAAAAAAAATAAATAAATAAGAGAGCTGTTAAATCGATATATGATATTTTGAAATATATAGTCTACAGCTCTGTTATAATATATCGTAAACAAAAAAATATTATATATCTTTTGTCTAGTTGTTTAAGCTTTAAGAAACACAACTCTCGTAACTGATTCAAGTTTTTCTTTGTTTCTTTCCTTCCACTTCTTTTTTTTTTTTTTTTTTTATTTTATTATTGTTTTTAAAATATTTGCCAACGTTATTTTGATTTGATTATATATACTATTATTGTAGCGCCCGGGAGCTACGCCTCCAACTCCAGCCAAACGCCGCCGCCAACCAGTTCGGCGGCGCATTCACTGATCCGGGACTATTGGTATGAGCTGAAGTTTTCGGATTTATTCAAGTTCATAAATCCGGATGGACGCTATCAGTGCCCCAGATTCAATTGCCTGAAGAGCTACAAGGACGCCAGCTCATTGCAACGACATATCAGGTGAGTTGTCTCTCTCTCATATTTCCACTCCTTAGATACATACATATGTATATGTACATATACAGATACATGTCTGTCGCGTCTGTCTGCTGCAGTTTAACTAATGCATCTCTTTATCATATGTATACGAAACTCTTTCTCTGTAGATATGAATGTGGTGGACAGAAAAAATTTCGCTGTCTGATGTGCGGCAAAGCATTTTCACAAAGCTCCCACCTAAAGCGGCACCTTGAGTCCGGTGTCTGTGTCAAATATTACTTATGAGATAATGTATTCTTTAAAATCAAATAGAATAAGCGTTATCCGCATAGGCAAAGTGCAACATTTTGTTGAGCAAAACCAAAAACAAAAACCTAAATTCAAAAATAATTATATAATTCTATGAAAGCAAACATGAAAATTGTAACTACCAAAAAAAAAAAAAAACAAAAACAAGAAAAAACAAGAAACCCCAATAACAACAACACACTCACACACTCAAGAACAACAACAAAGAGAACAAACATAACAAAACAGTTAGTTGAAGAAAGCAATTGAATATATATACTATATATATATATATATATATAAATATATACATATACCATATATAGAGAGAACAAGTAGCTAAACCAAGAACAATTACAAATAACAACAACAAAACGAATTTATTGGATGCCACATCATTTATAAAGAGAAACAAAACAAAAACAAAGCAAAAAAAAAAAACTTAAAACAAAAAGCAAAAAACAAGCCCATATACATGCATATATACATACGATATATATATCTAGTATATACAATACATATTATGATGATATGAACAAGAACAAGTTGAGAATTATTGTTGACAACTGAGCATTAAAAACCAGAATTAGCTAAAATTAACAAACTGAAGAAAACAGCGTAGCTATTATAAAATATTTAACAAGCTAGACAAGATATATATACATACATATATATATATATATATATATATATATATACATATATACATGTGTATAGCTGCAGTCAGTGCAACATTTTATAGAATTTTAGTAAAATTAAAAAACATAAAAAAAAAAAACGTAAAAAATTACGAACAAAAAAAAATAATAATAATGAAGAGCTAGTAAAAATTTGTATTGAGAGGCCGTAACAAAGCACACAAACGTTATAGAAAAAGAACAAGAAGAAGACGAGCGAGATGATGATGAAGAAGAAGAAGAAGAAGAGAAGCTAAGAGCAACAACATTTTAGTCAAACTAACCAAAACTACGTAATTTTAGTCGAGAGTGCAAAAACAAAAAGAAAAAATAACAACAAAAAATACAAAAAAAAAAAAAACAAACAAAGAAAAAACGAGCAGCAACTTAGTAAAATTAACAGAAAGAAAAGTAAATAATAACAATAATTATAGTAATATATAGAAAGAAACAATTGCATTATATAAACAAAACGAAACAAAAACAAAAAACAAAAAAAAAAAAAAAACCTGAAAACAAAAATACATATAACAAAACGTACTGTGTTTATTTGTTGCCAAATATATATCTATATATATTTCTAATATATTATTGAAAAACAAAAACCAGAACAAAATAATTAATAATTAATTATAATAATTGCAAATTTCAAAGAAGCTAAAAGCCAATACAACAACAACAACAACAACAACTAAACCGAGAACTATGTTTAACTAAATCGATTACAGAATACAAAACATATATGTATGTTATGTTATATACACTATCGTTATATATTGATATATATATATATATGTTTATGTTGCAAGCAAAATCATACATACATATATATATAGCCACAGATATATATATATATATATGTATATGGATACACCCACACATGCGTATTGTATATGTCGAAATGTGAATGTTTGTTATAAAACAAAGTAAAACCAAACTAAAACTTATAACAGTGAGTTTTCGGCAAGCCGAAGTTCAGCATACCCTTGCAGCTTTTATTTTAAATATATATATATATATATGTATATTTTTAATAGTCCAAAACTATGGCAGCTTTAATCTTATAGCGATCCGATTCGCTCCGATTCATTTTCAAGTTTTATCCCTACTCAAGAATCAAGTTCTACCAAAAGCCAAAAGACTAGATGTACAGTAGAGCCTGACTATGCGGACTCAGCTACAGTCTTATGTTTAATATATATATACATATATTGTTTAACTTTAGGAATATCTTTAGCTTATGTCAGTCAATCATAATACTCTCTCCCCCTCCACCTGCAAGGGTATACAGATTTGTTGTGTTATATAGACGAAATGCAACCAGAATTGCAGCTGGTAAAAAGAAAACAAAACAGATATTTTTAGTTAGTTATAGAACTAAAATGCAAAGAGGCCAAACGATTTGTTGGTTCACAGAACAAAAGTTTATATACATACATACACACTACATATACATATTAACATAAAAAGTACACACATCTATTTAAAAGAAATGCTATGTTAGCAAATTTGTTGTCTGTTGTTGCAAAAATGTAAAGAAAATGTTATTACAAAAATTGTTTTTTGTAACTTGTACTCATTGTGTGTTTAAGTGTGCCTGTGTGTGTGTATGCCAACGTGTGTGTGTGTGTGTGTGGCAGCATTGGATTTGTGTGCAGAACGTGTGTGCCATTATGTAACTGGAAAACTCCAACAAAAAAAAAAAAAAAAAAAGAAGAAGATATATTTAAAAAATATATATAAATATTACACTCAGCCGTAACCAAATGAAATTACAATTCAATGCTGCCCAAAAGTAGAGCAAAGCGTGAGAGATCAAAACATATATACACATATACTCATCAGTTAAGCAGAATATATATGTATGTGCTGATTTACATATATATATTTTTGTTGTACAACAGACGCGTGCCCCGCCCACTCCGCAAAACTTAGTTTTTATTGGTCTTTTGTTGAACTCTTTTAGTGCAATCTAATAACAAATTATTGAGAATAAAAAAAAAAAAAAACAAAACTAGTTAATAGCTCTACAATTGCAAACTAAATTGTATTTAACAAGTACAATAATAAGAAGAAGATGAAGTTAAACAGTAACAAAAACATATACCGAACAATGTTATAAATGAAAAAAATGAAAATAATATTACAAAAGAAAACGCTAAGAGTGCCATTAAAACAATTTAAATGTAATAAATTATTGAAATTATACATATTAATATACATATATGATAATTGGATACATATATATATATATATCTATATATAAAAAAACAGAACTTACTAAGGCAGGCAGTTAAAGTGCAACTAAAAACACTTATATATACATTATACATACGCATGTATATATATATATTTTAATATATATATATGTGTGTTAGTTAGGTCCAACCATTATAACGTAAATAACTTGTTTTCATTATATTGTTTTTGTTTTTAATCAAATTTGCTTGTTAATAATATTTTATGTTATTATTGTAGTCAAATATTGCAAAAGATACAGACAGTACAATAAACCATAAAATTAGATTCAAGGCTGACGTTGCAAAAGGCACGAGAAGTGCAGAACAGCAAGAAGCGAACTTGATTCGTGCCATCAGCTAGACGAGAAGACAAGTTAGGAAAAGAGAGGATATCGTAAAAGTTCGTGAAAGAGTAAGCGAAGGGAGAAGCATGATCGCTCGTAGAAGTTCAAGCTAAAGGAGAAGCGCAGAATAAAATTAAAGAAGCGTAAAAGTAAATTCCTTAAGCTAAAATCTCGTAAAGCGCTAAGAGGGAGAAGCAAAAAAAAAAAGAAGTTGCACAAGCGCTTCTCGCAGTTGTTTGAGCGTCAGCCTACAACAGGCACGAGAGGCGCAGAACAGCAAGAAGCGAACATAATTCGTGCCATCGGCAAGGCGAAAGGAGAAGAAGTAAAGTGAAAGTGAAGGAAGAAGCGTGAGTCGCTCTAAAAAGTATAAGCAAAAGGAGAAGCGCCAGTAGCAAGCTAGGTACAAATATAAGGAAGTGTTAAAATAAAGTTCTCTAGCTTAGATTTCTTTAAAAGCTTACAAGAGTGAGAAGCAAAAATAAATAAAATAAGTTCCGTGAGCGCTTCTCGCGGTCCTTTGAACGTCAGCCCAGCAATTAAACAGCAATAGCAATAACAAATAGTTGAAGCTCGAATTGAATATAGACAACATAAACTTAGTAAAAGAGAACACTTAAATTAACTAAATACACTAACTAAACAATAAACAATTAACAATGCCAATGCAAATTTTCATAACTTTATAACAATTGATTTTTCGTCAATTTGGTTGTCAATTTGCTTATTTCAAATTAGTCCAATGAAATTTTATTTTCTTTTTGCAATTTGTCCTGTGTGCCAAATTCGTGTCAATTGCAAAGTACCAAAAAAAAATATAATACAAATAATATTGTTAAAAAATCTAATCAAAATAAAAATAAACTAATATTAGCACATACGACAAATTGTTAAAATGGTTTGGCTAAAAAAAAAAAAAAAATTAGGTAAATTTTTATATATAAAATATATTTATATAGCCTATACTAAAATAATTTGTTAAACTAATTAACTAAGGTTTTTGTTGCACGTTCATTGAATTAGCTAAATTATTATTATTAATTTTTTGTTTGTTGCGCTGTTAAAGCTTAGACTAATTTTTAAAAAAGCCAGAGCTATATATAAAAAAAAAAAGAAACATCAAATGTTTTTTGTTTTTAACATATTATTTTTTTTAAACATTTTTGTTGCATCGTTTTTAATATACACACACACACATATATACTGATAAAAGAAATTGTCTTTGATTTTTGTTCATTAATTTAACAACTAAGTTTTAACTTGTTATTGTTAATTAATATTTATAAAATAGTTTAAAAGAGAAATGAAAACAAAAATTAAAAAAAAAAAAATGTTAGCCTAAAGCATAAGTTACAAAATAATGAACAAAATATACTCCAAAGAAACCAACCAAAAAATATATATACAACAACACATACATATATACAAGGACATATACATAAAAAATAAAAATAAAATTAAAATAAATGAAAAGAAAAGAAAAGAAAATGAACAAACCCAGAACAAGTTTTAGTAAAAGTGTATTTGGAACAAAATTGCCATATAATGAACATTATATATATATATATATATATATATTATTATATATATAAATAAATATATAGTCAAACCAAAAGAGCAGACATATAAAACAATAATTAACAGAACAACAAAAAAGAAGCAAAAGGAAAATGTAATTATAGCAAAACGAATGTTGTTTATTTTTTGTAGCGTAATATTAAACAGAAAAAGAAATTAAAAATGTTTATATAAATATATATATACATATATATATCTATATATAAATATACATATATTTATTGTTAACGAATACCACGGAAAAGGCGAAACAGAAATTATGAAACAAATTTATATAAAAAGCAAACTTACATTGACGAAGCTGATATTGTTAGTACCTTAAACAAAATGAAAAACAACAACAACAACAAGAACAACAGAAACAACAACAATTAATATTATTAATAATTGTAATAATAATTATAACAAAGTAGCATTAAACATAATTATAATAATATAATGTTGTCATGAGAGCATATATATATATACACACATATATATATAGAAAACTCAAAATGAATATGTAAACAACATTTGAGATTCTGTTTTTTAGGACAATTTGAGCGAAAAAAAAAGAATATTAAGAAAATACAACCAAAACATCAGCGTAAAAATTGTTATTTTTGCAAAAACCGCAGAACAAAGAAAAGGCATTATATGCATTGTTTATATACACAACATGTTTGAATTTGATGCATGATGGTAACAAAGAAAAACAAAAAAAAAAAAAACGTAATAAAGATTGATATTGAAATGTTGAAACCCAAAAAAAAAAAAAAAAAAAAAAAAAAAAAAAATGTGATATGTTTTTATTGGTAATTGGTGCGAAGTTGGGGCTTAACTGAAAGTTCTGTTCAAAATTGAAATTAATTCTGTTAACAATTTTCTCTATTTCCACAGATGTTAACCGACTGTGGCGCTGCTTTAGAACGTATATATGTGTGTGCTTCTATTTCCCTTAATTATTATAATATTTTCTATAATTATTTACCTAACATTTAAGTTATTAGTCAGGTCGATTGTGCAGTTGCACAATTGCTACCGTTATGTGCATAGTAGACGGTACTACCTGCGGCTATGTTAAGTTTTAATTCAATTTTAACATAGTTGGGTACTCACAGCGTTCTCGTTAACAGCGCGTTTAAATGTTATTTACATTCTTTTTTTTTTTCAAGTGTTTAACGCGTTTTAAGTTATTTTTTTTAGGCGCTGTGATTAACCCAATTTCCTTAAGTGTATTTTTAAGACGAGTTTTTCAAGGCTGGTAAGAGTTTTTTTTTTAATTAATTTCTAAGTTAGTTTGATTTTGGATTTTGATATAAATTAGCCAATTTTGATATATTTTGTCTATATAGTTATTGAGTAATTAGTTTTTAATTATTTGTTCTTTTTTGTGTGTATGTATGTATGTCTCTTTGTAAGCTTTTCAGTAATGACCTGCCCAAAACTGCTCTACTCTATCGCCTCTGCCTACTGCCAAATGGTTGCCCGGTAGTTATATACGCTCTATAGATAATATACACATTTATTATATTTATTTTTCTTTTCTACTGCCTCACTTTAGCTAAATACTCTCATATCATCAACTTCATGCCTATCAACCGTTTCGTTCGTTTTTGTTTTAGTTTGCTTTCTTTTTAAAGCTATCGATACAACTATTAACCTATTTTCTTTCTCTGTTTTCCTGTTGTAGAGAATACCTGGACGCTGGCTGTGAAGTCGGTTACTTCGCTGAACAATATTGCCACAACGCTGCAGCATGCCGCGGAGGCGCCGCCGCTGGCCAGCTCGCAGCACATTTGCCCGCGCTGCGACAAGGCCTACACGTACAAAAAGAATCTGTGGCGACACCTGCGCTTCGAGTGCGGCAGATTGCCAACGGAGAAGTGTCAGCATTGCCACTATGTGGCACGCTACAAGCACAGCCTCAACATGCACATGAAGACGCAGCATCCGGATCAGACAGCGGGCGGTGTGGCACGCGGTCTCTTTGAGGCCCAGACGCGCGGCAAGCTGGTCTAAAAGGACTCGCTGTTTGTGCTTTGATCTCAGTTATATGTGTCTCTCTCTCTCTATCTATAGGGAGATATTCTATATAGATATTTGCATGTGTTAGCAGCAGGTAAGTTAAAATCTAAGTCGCAGCCATTGTGTATATCAAGTCGATACGAAAATTTAAATTGCCTTCTTTAAAAGACATATAAAATACATATCAACAAAAATTGTTAATAAAAACTGCCTTTTGTAACAAAATTGAAATGTGTCATTATTGAATTACTTTAGAGCATAAGCAGCGTTGCATAATATTTAAATAGGGGCACGGTTTTTAAATAATAATTAAAATATTTTTGTTCTTTTGTTACGTTCACTTTTTTGTTTCTGTTTTTTATACATATTTTTTCTGGCTTTGGTGTTTAATTTTATATTTTTATATATAAATATACAGCCGCACACAAAGTTTATGTATAAATTTATAAATATGTATAATATTTAATTAATTTAAGCAGCGATAATTTGTTTGCTTGTTTTTATATCAAATTGTAAAAATATAACAAAAAAAAAAAAAGAAGAAAATCGAAAACTTAACCCAAGACAGGACACGTTTTTGAGCTGAGCAAAAAAAGAAACAGAGTGAAGAGAGTATGTGTGTATGTGTTTGTACTACGCCTAAGAAGTGGTAAAAGACAATAAATTTGTGCCCCACACAAACAACAATTAATAATGCTAATCTTTTTGCCGCCATGCCCATCCCCCCTCTGTTCCCCGTTTCCTTCAATATGTTTTCACAGCAGCCAAACAGGACAAGTCGGAACAAACTGAGGGCACACCCGATGAATTCGAGCTGGACGATTGCCTGCTGGAGAGCAACGATATTGTCATCACACAGAACAAGGATGGCTTTGTGCTGCACGTCAAGAAGCTGGGCAACATCACAGCTGCCAAGCTGGGCACCACCGAGGAGGAGCAAACGGCGGCGGTCACCGTCACCGGACCCGCTGGACAGCCGACCCAAACGATAACCGAGCTGCTCAGTGCGGCGGCGCACAGCACGGATGTGAAGCCCACGTTGACGACATTGACGAATACGCCCATCAAGTTGCCCTCATCAGAATGCGGTAAGTTAAACCTTAACCAAATACAATATATAATATGAAAAACGAATTTATTAAGAGCTTCTCAACAAGTTTTTGGTGGATAACTTAGAATTGAGTTCATTTTAAAGTTATATAAATAGGATTGAGATCTTCAAAAATGTTGAAAAGAATATATTATTTAAAAGAATATATATTATACAAGGAAAAGTTTGATACCCTTCTGCTTAGAGGATAAAACATGAAATTTAGGAAGATCCAGAGATCATATGAGTAGAAATAAATTATGGTTTAATGTCATCAAGATGCGTTGATATCAAGCACGTTAAATAATATTAAAAAAATAATGAGAAAATATTTGATAATAGTTTTTAATCATATGCTAAGTGCCAATAAAATGAACACCAAGAAAAAAGGATAAGTTCCAAGAAAAGTTTCAAACAGGTAAAGCTTGCATTAAAGTCATATTCAAAATATTGCATCCCAAGTAGAAGGTTTTAAAATAAAAATATAAGTGAATATCGATAAAGGCGTATTTATTATACAAAATCTGATATTCTATAGTAAATATATATTGTTTATGAAGCATATTTTTCGGCCCATTTGTAACTTTTTACTAATAAGTAGATATATTTGAATTTGCAGAGCTTATCAACATAAAGAAAATCATACCATCAACAACTACATTGGCGACGCATAGCAGCAGCAGCAGCGGTGGCACAACCACCATAATACATCCGCACCACATTATACAGCATGTGACGCAGGAGACGCAACAACAGCAGCAGCAGCAGCAAACACCCCAGCAACATCATCCTCATCCTCATCATCATCAGCAGCAGCAGCAGCAACAGCAGCAGCAGCAACAACAACAACAACAACAGCAGCAGCAGCAGCAGTTGCACATTGAGGAGGTGCCACAAAGCTCGCATCATCATCATCAGCATCAGCAGCAGCAGCATCACCAACAGCACCAGCAGCAGCTGCATCAAGGCGCTCAGCAAGTACAAAGCATAATTACATCCCATACGGGTCAGACCATCAATTTGGTGGGTCTGCGCAATGTTCAAATTGGCGAACAGAAGCCGAATATTGGCTCGCGCATACGTTATTCGCGTGGCAAGATTATTGCGCCGACTGTTAGCAATTTACAGATTGTGGAAACACACGAGGCCATACCGCATCAGCATCATGAGCTGGCCGATGGCACAAAGTACGAGATTAGCGAAATAGATCTGAACAATCCGAACGCGTCGGCGGCAATAATCAGCGATCTGGTCAAGTATGCTGAGATCGATGATATCGAGCTGCCGGATGGCACCAAAATTGGCATTGGCTTTGCGCCCTCCGAGATCACCGAGCACATGCAGACAACGGCGGGCGAGACGCACATAACCACCATTGAGCATGAGCCGCAGGAGCTGCAGGTGCATCAGCATGAACAGCAGCCGCAAACACATCACATACATGCCTCACAGCTGCAGACGCATCACATACATCCGGCCACGGTGGTGCAGCAGCAGCAGGAGCAGGAGCTGGAGCATCAACAGCAGCAGGAGCATCATCACATCCAGCTGCAGGCGGAGGATGATGATGGTGTCGAGACCATAATACCCGAAGAGCTGGGCGTACATGATTCGAGCAAGAGCTATACCATTTTGACCACACGGCCCATGAAAGAGGAATCGGATGCTGGAGGCGATCCCAGTGGCATGACCTATGAGCTGTCGTTGAGCGACTCCTCATTGGGTCCCTGCGATGATCCCGAATCGCGTTACGTTTGTCGGCATTGTGGCAAAAAGTATCGCTGGAAATCGACGCTGCGCCGTCACGAGAATGTCGAGTGCGGCGGCAAGGAGCCGTGTCATCCATGTCCCTACTGCACCTACAAGGCCAAGCAGCGCGGCAATCTGGGCGTGCACGTGCGCAAACATCATCCCGAGAAGCCGCAGCTGGAGAGCAAGCGGGGACGCAAGATCTAAGAAGGGGGCGTGAGTACCACACAAAGAACAGTAGCAACAAAAAATACCAGTTTTCATTATTCTTCTACATCCGAACTATATATATATATATATATCTTTATATATACCATTTATTATGTATTTTTGATTTTTCTCGAGCCTCAATTTTGATAATTGATGCGATTTGCTAAGTTGTTGATTATTTGCTTAAGTTCAAACTTAACTTTTAATATCGTATATGTTTTTATCATGGAAGAACATGACAAAACAAAAAAAAACAAAAAAAAACCCATTTCATAATTTTCAAAATCTAACTTTTTGTTCGGGCTTTAATTGATGTCTTCACGTATAATTTTCATTATGATTGCCGTAATTTCCAAAATTACATTTATTTCATGTTGCAGCAGAAAAAAATTAATTAAAAATGAAAAATACAAAAAAAAAAATATACCAGAAATCATGTGCAAGTATTTTCATGGAAATAACAAAAAAAAAAAAAACAAGAAATATTGTTAACCTAAATGAAAACATATTTAAAACAAAAAAACACAAACATTTTTATAGTTTAGAGTTGAGTAGGTTAAATTTAAAATACATTTCAAATATAAATAAAACGCATAACATCTAAAATGTCTTCGCAGAAAGTACAGTACCTAGCAAATCTATAAATATGTGTAAAAAAAACAGAAGGAATGGAAAAAAGTAAACAAAACAAACTTAAAGGGGAGCTCTAGGTATTTAAGATAAATACAAAAAACAATGTTAAAGTGCACAGTGTGTTTTTTTTACATTTAAACATTTAAAACAATTTCACAAAAAAATATGTTAGTTGCAAAACACACACAAAAAAAAAAACAAAAAAAAAAATATTACAAACAAATATTGTCTGGATTGGAGGCTTATCGTATTCATAAAGTTGTCACATGTTGTTTTTACAGTTCACAAACAAACAAATGATTAATTAAATTAAAAAACAAAAGTAATGAAATAATATATTTTACATTAAATTGACGCTAAATTTTGAACAAAAACAAATACCCTTAAAACTATTGTGCGTACTACTGTAGCTGCAATTGAAGCAGCCGCAACCAAATTGAAAGAACTTTAATTACAAAAACAAAACTTAGTAAAATTGATTGTATATGACACATTTAAGCCACAAAACTTCTTAGCATATATTTTCGCGTAACAAAAAATATTCAATTTAATTCAAGAATTTTACAAAATTTACAAGTAAAAAAAAACAAAAAAAAGAAGCATATAAAAAAATTGTATGTACAACATTTTAATTCATTGCTAAACATTTATTATGTATACATATAAATATTATAATAATATATAGAAATTATATATTTTGAAAATAGTTGTAACAATAAACGTAAACAATAAATTTCAAAAAAAAAATTTAAAAAAAATGCCGTTTGTTGCTTTATTTAATCAAACATTTATTGAATGCGAACATTACTAATATATTTCTCTTTTTCACAGATAGACGTTGCAGCGCGCCAGCAGCAAGCCGTTTTTTCAAATCCAACTATGAAATACTCCGTTTTTTTTTAAGTAGAAATTTCCATTAATATATTTCTCTTTTTTCTAGGGAACTACGAGGAAACTGTGGAAAACAGCCGGATGCAACAAACTGTAATAATGCTTGCATTTTACCTAAAGAAATTCGATGAACAGCTACGAAAGCAAGCTCTAACTATATAAGTACCTACAAATTAAGTAATTGTTTTCTGTATATGCAACTAAAAAAAAAAAAAAAAAATAATAATAACCAGCAATTGCCAAACCTCTTCCCCCGCCCGTGTGTGTGTGTGTGTGTGTGTTGTGTTTCCAGCTGCTACGTGCAACACCATATAAAAAAAAAAAAAAACCAAACAATTCAAGAATTATTAATTTTTGTAACCTTTGCAGATGTATTTTTAAGAAAGTCATTAATACTGACTAGATGCAAGTTGAGTCCATTTATCTATTCGCCCATTTCCATACACTACAATCATATTAAAATGTATCTGTATCTTAGTTTTCGAATTATGAAATAGTGCATAATTGTACTTAAAAGACTTGTGAAAGGTCCTTTTACAATCGTTACCTATGCTAACCTGTACAGGTAGAATAAGATCTATTTACTGAAGATCTATTTACTGAATATCAAATAGTTCATATAACATCTAAATTCTAGTTCATAAATTTGTCAATTTGTCTGCTTTTATACTGAAATCCTTACCTATACCACCCAGTACAGTTATCATATATATATATTTTGAACAACATATGAAAACTAGCTATAGATTGTTTAGGTAGAATGCAAATCAGATTGCATTTCAATATCACATCAATTTGTTTTTTGACAACTTGATTTTATTATAAAATATATCTGCCAGGGTTTTATATATACATATGTCTACGGCATATCCCACCCGGCTGTTCTTCGTTATTATAATAAATATATATATATTTTTTTTAATTTAAAAAAATTAATAAATATGTTTATACACCCTGCACTAATTGGCTCTCAATGAAAGCGTTTTTTGTTTACCTTGTTTGTGCACACATACTTATGTATGTATTTATATACATGTATTTACATACACATGTCTGTATGTATTTAGCGCAGTTACTTATTTTATTATTTGTGTACATATCTATATATTATATTGTTTATGTGTATTTGCAAATTCACGCTATAATTTTTAATGCTTTTTAAAACAAATATTTTTTTGGGCTTTGCCGCTTCACTAATATATAATAATATTATTTTTTGGATAATTGCTTAAATGTTTGTTGTGCTCATCTAATCATTTTGCGTATCACTAATTTTCCATGCATCGACATTTTAGTTTTTCTTTTTGCCCTTTATTTTTGGCACTGGTTTAACCGAACCGTTTGTTTTCCTGCCCTCCCCCCCATCCGTTAACCGTTTATTGTTAAGTTTTGTTACGATTTTCCCAATATTTTTTTTCCTATTTGTTTTTTTTTTTTCATGTTCGGTTAATTTAACTTTTGCGTTGCATTGTGTCCAGTCTCAAAAGTAATGCTATTGATTTTCGTTCTTCTTTTCTTTTGTTTTTTTTTTCTTTTCTCGTTTTATTTTCATATGTTGTATGGCTGACCAACCCTCTCTTCACACAAAAACCAACAACAACAACAACAACTACAACATATATGCACCTACAACAAATACACAATATAAAATGTTAAAAAAAAACCGATATAAAAACTAAAACAAAAACCAGATTTGAGTATTACGCGCATTGCGGGACTCACCTGGAACGAGTGGAACGCTCGCCTGGCCATGCCGCTGGTAACGCTGCGCGAGGGCGTCCAGCCCTTGGTCTTTCCCACCGATCTGTCGGTGGACAAGCAGCTGAGCTTGGCTGGCATCAAGGGCGCCGCCGCTGCGGATGCTATTGAACGGAAAACGCCCACGGATAGCATTCGCTTAAAAATCGAGCCGGGCACCACGTCAACGCCGTGCAACACTAGCGAAAAGCAGCACAAAATTTATCCCGGCGGTGGCAAACTGAAGCACCTTTCCGAGGAGGAGGCCACGGCGCTGATGCTCAAGGCTGTTGCAGAGAAACAGGCGGCGGCAGCAGCGGGCAACAACAACGCCGATCTGAGCTATGGCGAGGAGAATCTGAGCTCTGTTGGCGGCAATGGCAACAGCAGCAGCAGCGATTATCCGATCACGCTGACCGGTGCCGTATCCCTGGCCGATGTTGGTCCGGCTGGACTATGCCATATCAATATATTGAATAGCATTAGCGCCATGAACAATCTCATTAGCGGCAGCACAGCAGGAGCTGGCAGCAGCACGGGTGCTGGCAGTGGCAGCAATCTGAGCGTCACATTGAGCGCCGCCGGCGGCGGCGGTGGCAGCAGCAGCAACAATAGCTCCCTGGCTGGCGCTGACAACGGTGCTGGACACCCATGTCCCGTTTGCGGACGCGTCTATAAGCTGAAATCATCGCTGCGGAATCATCAGAAATGGGAATGCGGCAAGGAGCCGCAATTCCAGTGCCCCTTCTGCGTCTATCGGGCCAAGCAAAAGATGCACATTGGCCGCCACATGGAGCGCATGCACAAGGAGAAATTCAAGCTGGAGGATGACAAGAGTTTCATCAGCGGCATCATCAACGCCAGCGGCGGCGCCTCCAGCGTCAGCGGCATGGACGCTGACTCTGCCGTTGGCAGCGCTGCGGCTGCGGTGGCAGCAGCTGCTGCGGCCGCGGCGCTGGCCAATGCGCCGGAGCTGCACACGCATTTCTCATGAGTGGGAAATGTGGCAAATGGAAAACGCATTGGGAAATGGATTTGTGTATAAAGCGCTGAAGTTTTATAAAGACGCACAGTTATTAAATGGAAAAACTAAATATCAGGGATACCAGAAACAAAACAAGCAAGAAATATTGAAATTACATAAAAAGAAAAAGAAAAAGAAACACACACATGTTTGTGTGTATTTGTGTGTGTGTGTGTGACAGTAGTCAAACAACAACAATAACAAGAACAACAAGAACATAACAACACACCTAGCTCGGGGTTTCTTTTATGGAATACGGAATCAGTGTGCCAAATTAATATTAAAAAAACAAAACAAAAAACAACAAAAGTTAAAGAAAACCTAACAAAGCAAAAAAGATAATAACTAATAAGAATGCCTGGAAAATTGTAAAAATTTTCGAAACGAAAACAAAAAAACAAAAGACAAACAAAACAATTTGTTTCAAAGCACAAACAAAACAAAACAAATTTAGCCATTTTATTTTTTTTTGCATAAAAACATATTTTTTGTTATTGTTATTAATTTTTTAACAAAAAAAAAAAAAGAAGTCAAGTGCACAAGCAAAAATCTTTTTGAAAAAATATTTTTGTTACATTAAACAGCAAAGTGATCAGTAAAATGATTTTACACACAAAACAAAAAAAAAACACAATTTAAAACCGCATTCCACAAGTTACAAAACACAAAAAAAAAACAAACAAACAAAAACAAATAAAAGACACATATTGTACAATGAAACATTAAACTAGTTAGCTAAGAGTTAGGTTTAGTTGAGATATATAATATATATATATACATATATATATAAACTAGGGTTTAGAACGAACGCGGTGCGAGCAGTCAACTCAGTGGATAGTCTTTTTTATATAAAGCTTTTCGAACTCAGAGCATATTAAGATATTAGTTAAAGGAAACAAACGCGAAAAAAGAAACTTTTAAGAGCTATAGAGCATTAGATATTCACATAAACATTTCAGTGCCAAAACCAACTATAAAGAAGATACCTAAAACGAACAGTTAACAAACAGTACAGTTACATTAACAATTCATAAAACATAAACAACAACAAGTTACCTCAGATAAACAACAACAACAATATATTAGTCTAATGGCTTTAAACTATGCTCAAAAATTGCTTAGGTGTTTTTTTTTTTAAATACAGTTTAGTCAAGCAAAAGTGAAAAGAGAAACTTAAAGACAAGTTTAAAAGTGCCTTTTGAAATTGGAAATATATTTATAACAACTAAAAAAAAAAAAAAACAGTATGTGCTTCTTAAAAGATATGCACTAGAAGAAAACAAAAAAAAATAAATAAATAATAATAATAAACAAAATCTAACACTTAAAAGCCATATCAGTTAGTTGTAAGCTGTATCTTAGGTCAAGTCAGCTAACAAGTGTGTCAAGTATAATATGATAATTAACACCATATTCTATTTTTATTATTTTTTTTGCGAGACCACATTTAAACTCAGGTACTTAGTTTTGTGTTTCACAATTAGGCAGGAAACCAAGAAAAACAAAGAACAGGCGCGCGCGTAGCTGAGCTACGTCGGGGGTTTAGCCCAAGACAAATTGAAAACGAAATAAATAATAATAACGATTTAAAATAAATAACAACTACAAGCAAACAAAAACACCGCCACAATACGTCACATGCACTTATTTATTTTTAATATTTATAAAAAAATATATATACACACATATATATATATATATATTAAAGTTATATATATTATAATTTTTACGTTCTTTTTTGCTAGTAAAGCGTAATTTATTTATAGTTTTCATTTTACAACTTTATATTCTATTAAAAACAAAAAACAAACAAGCTACAAAAAGCAAATACATTCCATAGATGATTTTATAAACACTTAAGTTTAAACAATACAAAAACAAAAACAAAAAAAAAAAGAAACAACTGCAAACATTCACAGCAACAGCGAAAAAAAGAAAACACACACACATTGCCAGTCAAACTGTGCACTGAAAAACTAATATTATATAAAATGAATTAAATTTACAACAAATAAATCTCGAATTGTAATTATAGCTATTTTGCTAATTTTCTGCTAAGAAATTAAAAACAAAAAAAGAAAATACAACCAATTGGTTATATTCAAGCGGTGTTGGGGCTAAGTTTAGCGCTTCTTTATAAAATGAAGAATACAAAATTAAGCAATAATTTTAAAAGAAAGCAAAAACGCAACAGTTAAGGCAAAGGGAAAATTCAAAATTTTCTATAAAAACAAAAAAAAAATAATTGATATATACTTCAAGTTAAACAATATTGTTGAACAATTTTTGGTTAAAAACTGGCACACAAAAATGTTGATACACATTTAAAAAATTTAAATAAATAAAATGTAATATTTTATGTTAATGAAGCAAACACTTAATAAGAACACAAATACTCATTACCAATAAAAGAAAGTATAATAACGGTTCTATATAGTTAACACTATATACATATATGTATGTATCTATATACATAATATTATCTATTATACTTATTACCTTATATTTAATTTTTTCAATGCGTCGTTTGTAAACATTTTTGTAAATTGATATATATATATACATAATATATATAGATATATTAAAAAAAAAAAAAAAAGAATACAATCAATGTGAGAAATATACAAGTTCATGTAATAAAACGCAAAAAGACAGAAACTTGTTTGTTATGCTGCGTTTAAATTATTCTGTTATTATTATTATGAGTATTATTATTACTATTTTTATTATCATTATTATGATTATTATTATCAACACATTTATTTTATTTGATTTTCTTATGCAGCCCTTAGTTTATGTAGCGTACTGCTTGTAAGTATTCTTATTTATTTATTTCATAACATTTATATTTTCTTTTAAATAAAACCAATTCATAAGATAGTTCAACTGAAAACAATATAAATAGGGCACATTTTTAGGCACACATACGCAAAAAAAAAAAAAATAAATAAAAGAAAATAATAAACATTTATAGGTCACATTCGATACCCTGTTTACTTGTGATTCTCACTAATATGTGCATATTTTGTATATACATTTTTACAGATGACAATGGACAGCTGGACTCTGGCGAATCTCGTATACGCGTGCGCAATTGGCTCATGTTGGCGGATCAGTCGATCATAGACAAGACTAGCGACGAGTCTACAGGTATTTAAACCAGTTTTCCAGTCTATATAACATACCTTTTGATTGAATTTATACATATTATATATCTTCTTTTTTTTATCAACTAATTGGAGCCTAGCAGAGTGTATTATAAATAAGTCAACCCTTTTGAACTAATTAATTCCGATTGTAAAGTTTCTATAAATAGCCATATTCCTTTTTTATCTGTATTTATACAGTAAAATTTCTCAATTGTCTGACTATGTTAAGAATTGATTTTGAGAGATCGAATTTAAAACCGAAAAGCTGGTATTCATTGAAAATAACTTGCTTACAGCTGCCTTTTTAAAATGTGTTCTAGAAAAAGCTAGATTTCATCAAAGAGTTCATGGAAGTTTTCTATATATAAATAAAAAGAATAAAAAAGCTCAAAATCGAAATTGAAAAAATGTATATATTCTTAAAATCATAAAAAGGAAAATATTTCATCTTACTTCCTCCAATTAAGGAAACATGTATCTAGAACTATTTCATATAGTTCTCTGATTCTTTATCGTATTTTTTTTTTTTACAAACTCTGCCAGGTTATTCAATCTTCGGCTTGCCGCTGTCAATCCATTAAGTTGTTCTTGTTATTTTCCAGTAACTTTTTTTTTCTGAATAATGTTTCGTTTTCTTTTTACAGTCTTAATTTTGCATTACAATTTACATTTTGTTTTGTAACGGCCACACTGCGGCAAATACACATATCATTTTGTTTTACACAAATATTTTCTCACATATATCTTCAAAATAATAAAAAACTAACCTAACATTTCCCTAATACAATTTCTATTTTCATGCGCCAAAAAAAAAAAAAAATCAAAATTATAACAAATCCAAAAACCATTGCTAACACTTTCCAAAAAACTAACAACTAAAACAAAAACAAAAAACAAAAAATAAAGATAAACTAACTCCGAGCAAAAAGCCAAACATAAGCGCTGTTAAAAACACTAACAATGCCAATGCAAAGCCAGCCACGACACCCGCAACAATCAGCACAACGCCGCCGGCGACGAGAACGCTCAACAACAGCAGCAACAGCAACAACACGAACAACAACAGCAACAACAACAATGTTGTTGGCGAAAAGACAAGCGGCAGCTGTTTGCCTGTGCTGGATCCAAAGACGCAAACGGTGACTCGAATTGGCAGCATCGGACGCACAACGATTGCGTGCATCACGCCGGCCAGCCTGAAGAATAGCGCGAGCAACTGCAATGTGGATGCCGCATCGGCTGCGGCGCTGGCCGCTGCAGGCGTTGAGCTGGACAGCATTGATGATTCGATGACCGAGGTGATAGTGAAGATTGAGAATCCGGAGAATGTGTCGCTCAATGGCGACGAGGCTGTGTGCAATGAGGCTATCGATGATGAGAATACATTCGACTATGATCTGAAGATGGCCAGTCCATTGTCCTGGACCTATGATGCGGTCAAGATTGAGAACGAGGAGTTCGAGGATAGCTATTTAATGGATAACGATGATGACGATGACGATCTGTTGACCACCGCAGCGGCCACACAGAAGCACGCCAAGCAATCAAACGAGAACAAACAAAGAAACAGCAACAGCAGCAGCAACAACAACAACAACAGCAGCAGCAACAAGATTGTGCTCAGCACACAGCAACAGCAGCAATTGTTGCTGGAGCAGCAGCAACACTTGCAACACCTGCAGCTGCAACCCACCAGTCAATCGCTCCAGATCAAGCTGCCCGCCATACCGGCGACCATAACCACCATCGCAGCACCACAGAAACAGCCGATAGCCAGCACCAGCGGTGGTGCGAACATAACCACCGCCAATTCAACGTTGCTCTCCAGTAAACTGGGCCTCAATATGGACGCACAGAATCTGAATTTGCACTGGTCGCACACGGATGACAATCGCTATCGGATTCTGGTGCAGAACAAGCGCATGCGCAAGGAGTCGCTGGAACATTCGGCGGATATGATCTATAATGCGGACATTGAGAAGCCGTGGGTGTGCCGCAACTGCAATCGCACCTACAAATGGAAGAACAGCCTCAAGTGTCATCTGAAGAACGAGTGCGGCTTGCCGCCCCGCTACTTCTGCAGCAAAATGTGCGGCTATGCGACGAATGTGCACAGCAATCTGAAGCGTCATCTCAATACCAAGTGTCGTGATCGCGAGAAGGAGGAGGAGGAGAAGGAAAAGGAGAAGGAGAAGGAGCGAAAGCTGGCACCAGCACCGGTCAATGCAATGGCCAACAGCGGCAGCAATACTGTCGGCGGCAACAACAGCGGCAACAACAATACCAACAGCAACAACAACAACAACAACAACAACAACAGCAACAGCAATAGCAGCACCTACACACTGGTCTTTCAAAATGAATAGAGGCTTGAGTCAGACAAAAAAATGTTGTACAAATAAGCTATGGTAACTGGCAACTGGTTAAATGGTAACTGCAGCTGGTGGCATGCAACAAGCAACAACTAGAACTTAACTTAGCATAAATTAAGTTTGTTTATTTTTTTACAATATTTTTTGTTATTATTTTTGTTTCTAACAAGCACGTGTGCAATGTTTGTTGCTGCCACTCCAACAAATGGGCAGCACAGAATCTGTCATTAGTTGTTACTTTTTTTTTTAATATATAATATAATTAACTATAATGGCCATCTATTTCAAACAAACTGTTTTGTTGCATGCCCCACGCTCGCTGTACCAAAAAGTTGCAAAGGAACCCAAAAAAAAAAAAAGAAAACAACTAAATTTAAAAAGACAAAAATTAGTTTTAGTTGGCAATACAAAACGTTAATTTTTGTATTGTTTTAGCGAATTCTCAAAAGAAAAACTAAAAAAAAAAACTACAAAAAAAGCAAAAAAAAAAAAAAAAAAAAGCAAATAAGAAATGTGTACATTTTTTTCCGAGAAAAATCTCACACAAAACGCAAGAAATTATATAACTAGTCACAGCAAAAATTGTTTAAGTGTGCTATACAACATAAACAAAAAGACAAAAACAAAACCTAAAACAAAAGATTTTTGTATTAATTATTAATTTTAAATAAAACTAAAACCAAACCAAAAATCATATGCATGGCATGAACACGCGCCCTCCCCATACAAAAAGAGAACATACCAAAAACCAAAAGAAAACAAATTATATGACACTCACACTTACATAAATACATAGTACATAAATATATCTGTGTACATTTAAAAACAAAAACCATTTAAAATTTTGGTTTTTACTTAGTTGCAATCGAATTTTTCTCATACATTGCATCTTTTGGTTAGAAACATTTTCAACTACAACCAATTTTTGGGCATTACTTATGTTAGAATTGCTTTATATATACATATATACATATATATATATATATATATACATATATGATAATGAGAACAAGTTCTAGTCAAAACAAAAAGATATGATTATATTATAATAATAATACGTATTAATAATAAATAATATCTATACAAATAATTTGAAAATTAGACAAAAATTATTATGATTAATTCTAAAATAATGTTTTAATTTTTAATTCGAAAATATCAGCAAATGCTTTTCTAAAAATGTCGAACAAACAAAAAATACAGAAATTGTTAGATTTAAAAAAAAAAAAAAACAACACAACAACCACAAACACAACTAAACCCGGCCATAAAAAAATGTAACACACAATTTTCATATGTAAAAAGCAAAAGAAAATTTAAATTGGCTGAAAAAATCTCAAAAATATAATAAACTACATCTAAGACCCACACACAGACGTACACGCACACACGCACACACACACACACACACACACACACACACATGCACACACACACACACACATACACATGCACACACACACACACACATACACATGCACACACACAAACACACATGCAAAATGCGAAAAAATTCTACAATTATGTATTCCATATGAAATGAATATATCGTAATTATTGCCGGCTATATGTATTAAATAAAAATTCGAAATACAATTAAAAGCAAATGTCAAAACAAAAAATAACCAAAAACCAAAGTTGTATTTATTTTAATTGTAAAAAAAAAAAAAAAAAAAAAAGTCAACCTTTTACAATTTTTCCCCCCAGTCATCAAAACTCATCCATCATGAATCCAATCTCTTGTATATGCCTATATACAACAACACATGCTCCCAACACACGCCCAAGCGATCCCAAAAAAAGAAAAAAAAAAAACACTCCAACATCCCAAGAAAATCTTCCAGTTATATATAGACACATATATTACGAGTTGTTCTCTTTCTTGCCAAGAATCAATACTAATCAGCTCTCTATTTCAGGTGGATGTTGTCCGAATTGATGTTGATTGAGATCGATGAAAGTATATATCTCTGTGCTGGCACAACAAATCCATACAAGAATGCAGTTTATGGTGTAGACCTCTCTAATTGTTGTTTGCATGCTCTCTTAACCTACTATACTACAACTCTACATAACTAGAACCAGTGTATCTGCTGCTTAGATATCCTATAAACCAACCTATTAAATCAACTATTAGATACGTATGTGTATGTACATGTTTTATAAAGACAACGTGACAATCCCCTCTCCAGTGGGGACCCGGGGACCCCGATATTGATGATGCTGTTAAATAACTAGTACATGAACATATTACTTATATATTATATATATCAATACATATGACTCTTAACTTTGTATGAATACCTCTTTATTAGAATTTGTAGATTTGATTTCTCTTTTTTACATATACCATTCGTTTGTATTGCTGCAGGTTATTCTTAAGTTTCACTTTTGTGCTCATTCTAGTGTCGTAACGTACCAACTATCTATCTTTATACTATCTATATAAATATATATACATCCTTTAATATAAATAGCCTTAAATTATTTATACATTTATATATTGAAAAACAAAACTATAAAAGAAAAATGATGAAAGCAACAACTTAGTTTGTAAAAACAAATTGTTTTTATAAATATTGCATTTTCTACCAACATTTTTTTTTAATTCTAGATATTACTTCCATTATTTGTAGCTTCTATTATTTTCCAAAAAAAAAAAGAAGAAAATATCGTAAACTTATGCATGCGTATTTTTTTATAACGAACTTTGTCTAGAATTGCTCCTCTATAAATATAAATATTTATTTATATATATGTGGAGCAGCTCGTATTTCTGTGGATTTATAAGAACTCTTCTAAGTCTGAAAGCGTTGCGGCCCCTCTTAAGCACACACACATACATTTATACAATTAGTAACCAAATTGTGTTTTATCTATAATAATATATATTTTTATTTTTAAATTTGTGACTAACACAGAAAACTATAAAAAAACTATATTGAAATTCATTTGGATAAAACAAAAAATCACTTGTAATTTTTTTTTTGCTTAGCTCAATTTGTACTCAATGTAACTTACACTCGATTTAATGTTGTTTACATACACATTTTATACTTATATTCATTGTGTTTATTAAATTTTGTTATTTTAATTATTATTATTTTATATTTCAATCTCTTAAGCAGCGTTTTACACTATTTATATACATATATCGTAAACATCTCAACATTTTACTTTAGATACAAGCAGCGCCTACTCACGCACACACACACACACCCACCACACACTTACACGAACACACACACCAAACACCACACACCCACACACAACACACCCACACACACACAACTATCACAATGCACCAACAAAAAAAAATCAGTAAAAGTTAAAAGAAACGCAACATTTATAACGACTTCACGGTAATAAATTCTATTTCTATATATATTTTTTTTGGTTCAACTACGTTTCCAATTAGATTTTAGGATTATTATTTTTCTATCTCTGAAAAAAAAAAAAGAAATAACAAATATGCAGACTTTCTTTAAATTAAAGCTCCTGACTAACATTTCATTTTCTTTGACTCTTTGTCTTGCTCATCTGCAGAATTTGCCCATTGCGGCCAGGGAGCCAGGCCGGGCAGCCCGCAGACGTCCCCGACGCATCCATATTATCCGCTGCTGCACATGAAGACCAGTCCGTATACCAGTCCCATTGCCACGCCCAATCAAATTATCAAATTTGAGCATGCTGGAATCATGGATGATAATGAGCATGAGCTGCGCATTGATAGCGGCCGTGCCACGCCCACACACTGTACACTGCACGGGCATGGGCATGGTCATGGGCGTCACGGCAACAATGGCGACAACGATGACAGCAATAACAACAACAACGAGGATGATGAGGACGACGACGATGATAACGGCGATAAGCCCTTTGATCTGCGCATGGGCATTGCCAAAGTGCTGGTAGCTGCCGCCCAGGTGCACGGTGCCCTGCCCCTGGGCCATCATCCGCATCAGCCGCATCAGCAGCACCACCAACAGCAGCACACACGTCCGCTGGCCCAGCTAATGCAGCAGTCCAGTCCCGACGAGCCGCTGCGCCGCTACAGCAGCAGCAGCAGCGTCGGCATCGCGCCCACAACGCTGCCCAGCAACAGCAGCAGCAGCCTGGTGGCTGCTGCAGTCGCTGCTGTGGCAGCTAACAATACAAGTGCCTCGACGAGCGGCGGTGCCTCGACATCGGCTGCAGCTGCAGCGGCCGCAGCGGTGGCGGCAGGTCTCGTCACACCCAATGCTACACTTGGCGCTGCTGGTCCATCAGTTGGCGGCAGCTGGAGCAGCGCCGGTGGCAGCGGTGGTGCCGGGGGCGGCGGTGGTGGTGGTGGTGGTGGTGCCTATGCCTGCGATCGTTGTGGCAACACATACGCCCGTCCGCACAGCCTGAATCGGCATGTGCGTTTCGAGTGCGGCGTGGAGCCGCAATTCGAGTGCCCCATCTGCCACAAGAAGTCCAAGCACAAACACAATCTCGTGCTGCACATGCGCACGCACCAACATCGATGATACAATCAACAACAATTGCAAGGACGCCAGCAACTAGTTGCCGCTGCTGCTGCTGCTGCCTCCACTGTTGCTGCTGCTGCTGCTGCTGTTGTCACTAGTTAGTTAGCCATGTTTCTGTGCAGCGCTTTCCGGATTCAGTCCAGTTCAGTTCAGTCCAAAAACAACAAAAGAAAGAAGCAAAACAGTGCGCGGTTTTTTTTCTTCAAATGATCTTGAAAACATATAGTCGTTTTTTTTTTTTTTTAAATATTTTAATATATATGTATATATATACAGTATATGATATATGTATATATAAACAACTACATACAGAGCATGCATAAAAGCCGTCAATGTGAAAATTTATCAAATTCTAATTGTTAGTTTCATATACCATATATCAAATTTTTGTTCTTCTCTGTTTAATTTTTCCGTTATTTTGATTTTCCATATATAATATTTGATATATGTATATATATCGGGGGGCGCGTGAGAGTGCGAATCATGTTGCATGGTTTTATTTTTGTTCTTGTTGTTGTTGTTGTTGTAGTTGCTATTGTTAAAATGTGTGTAACATCCTTAGAAAACTCAATGATCTCAATGAATTTTTCTTTATTGTGGTGTAACAGAAAAAAGGAAAAATTAATGCATTTTTTTGTGTAGAAAGAAAACAAAAACAGATAGAGGAAGGAAGGAAAACGAAACGCAGCAAAACGCAAAACATTCACATTAATTTTAACGTATTCTATTTATTATAAACAAAACATAAAACAAACAAACAAAAAAAAAATGAACAACAAAAAACGCAAAAACAAATCCGAGGAGGGATGGAGCAGAGAGTGGGGTGAGGTGAGGCGAGGCGAGGTGAGGCGAGGTGAGGTGGTTTATAGTTAGCTCAAAGAACTGTTAGATTGTGACTCAATGCAGGGCATTGGCACTCTCACGCGCTTGCAATTCACTTATATGATTATTATTTTTTATTATTAATATATTTCGTTTGGGGCAATAGTTAAACTTAATAAGCTTAAACAACAATTTGCATATATGTATGTTTATGTATATAATGTAAAAAACACACGAAACTTCGGCACATACATATATGTATATGTATGTATTGAATTAGCAACAGTCAATCGCTTAGTCAGTCAAACTAAAAGTTAGCAACTAAGTTAGTTTAAGCTTTAAGGCAACGATAAAGCGTAACTAAATCTAAATGGACATGTGCAATAAGCTAAAAACACAGACAGCAACAAAAACAACACACTAAAAAAAAAAAGAAAACGAAAAATTAAAACAAAAACAAACAAAAAAAAAAAACAACAACAAAAGCTAAAAAACTTGTGCAATAAGCTTAAAGAAAATCCCAAAATCAAATCAAACAAATGTAATGAAAAAGAAAACAGCGCACAACCAAGTTGTAATTTTGATTTTCTTTTTATAAATATTTTTGTTAAATTTTCGATTAATTCACTTTATAATTTTTTGTTAAATGCGCGCCGCCAAAGCCACAAAAAGAAAAGGAAAAAAAAAAAAAAACAAACAAAAACAATTATTGTTAGTGCAACGCAACGATCTCTTAAAAAACTTTTCTAAAACACAAAACAACAAATTTATTAATTTATCTTGTGCTCATTCCATGAAAAAAACAAAAACAAAAACAAAATTATTCGTTTATTTTAAAAAAAAAAATTATTTATTCTATGACGAACACAAAATGTGATAGGCGGCAATTTTAGTTGGACCAAAAACAAAACAAAAACCAACAAGAAAAATGCTAAACAAAATTATTAATTTATAAAAGAAAAAGCAAAAAAAAAAAATTTGGCTTGTGGCTTTGCGTAAAAGGCGCGTGCAATCAATTAAAACAGTTATTAACAATATATATACTATTATTAAAAAAACAAACAAAAACAAAAAATATTCTTACATATATGGCAAGCAACATGTACAAGTGTGAGCAAATCAATTGGCATTATAAAGTTAAAGTTAATGAGTTAGGGACAAAACTCGCATCGAGTCACAGTCAGAATCGAGGTTGGAGTCAGAATCGAGGTCGGAATCGGAGTCGAAGAAGGTTGGAAACGAAGAGTCAAGTAAATGAGAAATAATTGGTATGTGATATAATGAATATAGTCCTCATTGTAATTAATATAATATTAATAATTTTTCTTGTTGTTAATACACACGAAACATATACACACACACAGAAACACACACACACACACGAACACACTAAATGTTACTTTATTTATTTAATATATTTTCAAAATTTATATAAACCAAGCAAATCACATAATGTTGCAGCAAACCTTGTTATAAAACACGTTATTATAATTAAGCTACAATTTCTGTAATGTGCGCCTAAAATCAATTTCGAGCATTTTGTGCGCACATTTTACACAAATACAAATAAAACAACAGTTAGACATTAACACGCTATATAGTTAAAAAAAAATTAAACATTTATTAATTGTTAAACTACATTATGAACGAAGCAAAACGAAAATGTAACTAAAGAAAAGGTTTAAATAATGAGCTTAACAAAAATTCGTTGCTTAGGTACTTTAAAACAATAAAAATACTATTGTAATATAAATATATATATATATATATACACCATACCCCACACAAGCACACCCACACAAGCACACCCACACAAGCACACCCACACACACACACACATAGAGGGGCGCAATGTAATATTCGTTAGCAGTTTGTGCCACAAAATATGTGATAACAATTTTATTTGTACAACAGACAAAACGAAATTGGCACAAATTCTAGCAAATTGAAAAAAAATAAAAAAAACAAAAGAAAAAAGCCTAAAAAAAATTATAAACAAATATGTATAATTAATTAACATCACACAAAACATTGAAAAGAAAAAAAAAAAAAACATGCGAATATTAAAAAATTTAATGTAAATTGTGCAAAGGAAATGAAAGAGAAACAAAAACAAAATTCTTGTCGGTCAGTATTCGAATTACGTGAGGAAAAAAAATTACAAAAAATTTGTATTTAAATTGTTATTATTTTTTAATGTATATCTTTTCTGTTAACAATCGGGCAACTTTCTAATTGGCATACAAATTCATTTTAATTAAACATACATATATATATATATATATATTTGTCAAACAAACATTTGCGCTAGTCAATTACGTGAGTTTGCTTTGCTTTTTTTTAATTTTTTGTTACACTTAATTGTTTAATTAATTAAAAGGAATGCAGAGAGAGAGAGAGAGAGAGAGAGAGAGAGAGAGAGAGAAAATGCGAAAGGAAGAGTTTCACAATCTACATTATATGGAATTGTGTGTCCTTTTTAAACAATTATAATCTAATGCAATTATTTAACTTTGTCTATTAAGGTTGTGGTTCTTATTTATACATCTAAATAATTTTTTTACTACTTTTCTAAGCAAACAAAACAAACAAACGAAAAAAAAAAATGAATGTAAACGAAGATATGCAAAAATCAAGCAACATTTTAATTTATCAACAGCGCATGTGATGGACTCAAAGTTGTTCAGCATATAAAATATATAATTTATATATATATATAGATATATAGATATATCCAATACATGCATGCCAATAATGCAAGACATGCCTAGCGTTCGACTTTGGGTCATATAGTTAAAAAGTGTTAAAGAAGAAGAAAACCATGGAAATAATGAAGAGCATGTGATAAATTCAATATAATTTTGATTAACAAACAATTTACTAACACGCAACACAACAACAACAACACACACACACACGCACACACACACACATACACATACAGAATAGCTATGTTTGTAATTAAAATTAAGTAGCGCTTATGCAACTATATACACACACCTAGTACATCTAGTATATTAAATAATTAACAACTTTTGAGGGATGCAAGATTTGTAAAAAACGAAAAAATATATATAAAATTGTACATTTTTAAATAATCACAAAAGTTTGTATGCACATTGCTTTTGGCCTTTTATACCATGCAACTAAAAATAAAATGTAGCTTCAACAAAAAAAACAAAAAAAAAAAAGAACTAAGTGTGTCCATCACAACAACAGCAAGAACAGATCATAAACATATTTTTTGAGAAATTGTACTAACCAGAAACAATTTAATTATGCTAACAAATGTATCTTTTTTCTGTTTTATTTTTTGTATAAGCCTTAAATGAATTGAATGTATCTATGTAACTTACACTAAACACATACATATGTAACGAAGAGTTTATATGATAGCGCATACTACTACTACTACTGAACACACACACACAGACACACACACACACGCACACTTATATACACACACAAAACACACACACTACACACACACAAAACGTTGTAAACAAGGAGCTGTGAATGTAAAATTATATATAAATATTATAATTATATATATATATATGTATATATATAGATACATACATACATAAAAAGAAGCAAATCGATGTGATCAAATGTGATTGTTAAGAGAAAAAAAAAAACACAAGATTGTTATGTGAATTGAAAATGAACGGCATAGGCAAGCGGGGTAATAGGTTTTGGATAACATTGAATGGGCTTTTCTTTACAAAAAAAAAAGTTAAAATAATGTAAACACAACACAAACAATACATACAAAACACATTCAAGCAGACACACACACAGACACAAACACCTTTAAGTTGTATTTAACTATCCAATAATTTACTTCTTCCTTGTTTATATTTTCTCTTTAAACTAATACAAATCATATAGTAGCATATTTATAACTGCAAAAAACACGTCAAATGGTGTTTTATATACATGCAACAATAACAAGAAATTAGCTTTAAGTTAAATCCAAAACACACATATATACACAGGTATATATAATTGTGGATTATAAATCATAATTGTTAATTGCTGTTCACGCACGCTAAAGAAACACACACACACACATACAAAAACTCAAGAGTCATTTGCCTAAAAATTAAACTTAAAAATTATAAAATAGCAAATTCTAAACAATAGATAAAGGAAAAAATTCACAAAAATCTTATTTCTATTTAATAATAAAAAACTAGCTTAGTTTACGCTTATAACAAAATGTACAACAAAACCTCCTTTGAAAAAAAAAAAATGTTAAAATTTGAAATTTGGCTTTTTCTATGCATAGACACATTTGCGAGTAGTTTACCAAAATTTTAAAATGATAAAAATAAAATAAAATGACATTCAAAATGCCAGCTAGAATATTTTTGAAAAAAAGTGTGCTTAAATCATGAAAATTTGTAAGTGCAAAAAAAAAAAAAAACGAACGATTAGCAACAAATAAATCAAGATATATATACATGAAAAAAATTATATCTATATGTGTATAGAGCCGAAAAACGCCTTAAAACATTTTGTGAAACAATTTTATTATAATGTATAATAAAAAAGGTATATAAAAAAAAAAAAACAAATAGAAATGTGAAAATGTAAAACGAGTAAACGATTTAATTGTTATAAGTAAAAACAGGAAAACAACTAAATTTAAAAATATATTATATTAAAAACCAAAAAAAAAAAAAAAAAAAAAAAAAAAATGAAGACTGCCTTTACTTACCGAAAAAAATTCTCATTTACAGCAACATAATATCACAACATATTTATTTGAAATAATAACCCAAAACTAACATAAGTTTTTCTCTTCTTCTAGATGCCGTCGCGCTGGAAAACACATTCTGGAAACGTAATATCTATATGGCTTTAATGTGAGAACCTTGCGTTTCTGCAGCATAATATGCTTAAATTCTTTTATTGTATTTTGAGAAGAAACAAAAAAAAAAAATGAAAAGAAAAAAATGAAAGATAGTCTTAAATATAATGATAAACCTATGTATTTATTGCTGTATTGTTGTAGTTATTGAATGCACCAAACTACACAACAACACACGCCCATTGAGTAACTATTCGAAATTGTATTCGTTATTGTTTCTGTTTCCTGTTCTTGTTTATAATTTATTGTACATAATTAATATAATCTTTTTGTTGGCGTTCTCTTTTTCTGTACTCAAAGTTAAGGGGCGAGTGTGCTTAGATATGCGGGAATTGTATGCTTCTCATTATCAGCTCCATCATCAGGTTTATCATCATCATCATCATCATCATCATCATCATCATCATCATCAAAGTGCTCTCATCAACGCCTGGGGCTCCAGTCATATTTGCTATAAACCAAAACCCATACCAACAACAACAACAACAACAACAACAACGCAACACTTGTATCTAGCGGGTAGTTGACATAACACTAAGTACCTCTTAACACTCTATATACAGATTTATATATTTCCTTATATTTTTTTTATAATTTGTTTAAGTTTTTCAATTTTCGTATTATGATTTCTTTTTCGATTAGTATTTTTGTTGTTTGCGTTGCCTTTTAATTAATTAATTTGTTTATTGTTATGTTTTGTTCTTGTTTTTTCATCGCCCACAACCGACAACGCCTCCAAAAACAGACATCTACCCCATATTGGGCAGTCTGCTGGGCGTGGACACATCGAGCACTGCGAATGCTGGAAGTAGCCATGACACCGCCGCCATTGGCGACTACTACGGCTATCTCAACAACAACAACAACAACAACAGCAGCAGCAGCAACAACAATAACAATAACAATAATAACAACAACAGCAGCAGCAGCAACACCAATGCCGCCGGTGCTGCCACAACGCACAGCAGCAATATCCTGCGAGCAGGACATGCGAGCAGCCTATCACGTGATTCGTTTATGCAGTGCAAGCACTGCAATCGCTACTACAAATCGCATCAGAAATTGCAGGAGCATGTGCGCAAATATTGCCTGAAGCAGAAGAAATACAAGTGCGTGTCCTGCGAGTATCGTTCACGTCGCAAGGATCATGTGCTGCGGCATGCCAAGCGCAAGCACTGCATGCTCTATGAGCGGCTGCGCAACGACGAGGAGAGTCTCTATTTGATACGCAACGAGGACGATTTGAGCAACGATGATAACGAGCACGACAATGATAACGATGCTGATAACGATGCCGAAGACGCCGATGGCGGCGGCATGGATAGCGATGTGGCCGCCGCACTGTGTGAAATCAATTTCGATTTCGCAGGACGTGATCTAACCATAACAGCGGTGCCCATGCTGCAGGAGAGCGACGAGGATGATGATGACTACGATGAGGATGCCTAAAAGTGCACCTTCCTCCCTCTCTGTCTCTCTCTCTCTCTCACACTCTGTTTGTGCGTGCGTATGTGTGTGTGTAGCAAAACCGTGAGGCGTAATTTGAAATGTTTACCAAATATGAATACACATTAGTTTGTACTGTACGGATCAGCCTGAGGCCTGAGGCCTGAAGCCTGTTGTGCAGTGTTAGCTACAACTACCTCCACATGTGTGTGTGTCTGCAGCATCAGCAGCAGCAGCGAATTCATAGCTTTTTTTATAGTGTAGCACAACCATTTATACCTATATTAACCTTATATACTATGTAGTATATATACCATATATAAATAACCAATTATCATAGCCAGTTGTTGTGGCAAACTCAAGCATGTCACATTCCTGCGCACAACGCACAAATTACTTAAACAAAACCTTGCAAAAGTGCAAAGCAACTTTAAACAATTGAATTTTACTAGAATTTTAAAAGCTGAGTTTACACGTGATACAATTCATCAACAATAATTATTTAACAAAAAAGAAGAAACATTTGAGCGCACATTTAGCTTCTTGGCACATTTTGTAAATCTTGATTTGAAAAGAGTTAAGTTCTATTTGTATATAAATTTGTATCTTTTCGATGAAATAAACTATTTTTATTTCATTATCTAAGTAAATCTAAGTTTACACATGACAAAGCTTTGACAATATATTCTACCTTTTCTCGGGCATGGCCTAATCCCTTATATTTCTTTAATGTGCATATTTTATATATATATATTTGACTTTGGCTGCTTAACGCAGTATTTATTCCAATGCCGAATCATTAAATCGCTCAAGGATATTAATTTTTGATATTTCAAGTTGATATATAAAAGTTGTCTATGAGTTATTCAATGAAATGAAGAGGCGTAGCCTTCCTAATCCCATATTTATCCCTTATAACGTGTACTTATCAAGCATCAATGATAGAACTTATATTCTCTATTTCTTTTCATAATAATATATTTATATATTCTCTGTCACAGCTCTACACTCAAGCAATGAGAGATATGAAGGCAGTAAAAATGAAAGCATGCCTGCATATGTTGGTCCTGAATAGAAAGCTATTGCTCAATAGAAAGAAGGTCGCAGTCCTTCGAGAAATACTTGTGCCCAATATTTGCCAACAAATATATAGAATTTAGTAGAAAGTCTTATCAAAACATTTTTTTTTTTAAACGACAGCAAATATTTTCAATTTTGTTTTTATAAAAATATATGCTCAATTTACATGGCCAAAAACTAATTTCAAGAATTTCTTAAAGAACCATTTTGGTAAATTATATACACGTGTGAACTTCAACTTAATTATCTCTGAGCGCATTCCGTTAATTTTCTTTGATTTCTTGTTTTATAATTTCTTTAATATTTTTAAGTTTTGTTGACCGTGTGCCTATCCTTTAGTTTAAGCAGCAAATTGTTGGTCCAAGACCATAATTATTTATACCCCAAAAAAAAAAAAAAAAAAAAAAAAAAAAAAAGAAATCACTTGATTTGTAAATGTCTGTGGTGGGTTGGTGTTCTGAAAAACTTCCAAACTCTCTCTAACTGTTTCTCAAATATTCTTGCCAGCAGCAGTTCCAAAAAAAAAAAAAAAAGAAAAAATTAAATACAATTGATAAAATAATATTGCAAAGCAAACAAAGACTTAAAGCGCCATTATTTGCCACTACATATATTCCTCAGTTACACACATTTAAGTACAGTATGTATTTTCGGGTGTTATAAACAATAATTTTTAAACTTAAACAAAAGCAAAGCAAACGTTGTGTACATTTTTTATATATACCATATACATAATTATATCTATATTATATATTTGTAAATGCAAGCAATTAAGAATAAAGCATACTTATAATAATTATACCATCTATGATCAGTTGAGTAGAGCTGTTTCAAACGAGTTCCATGAGCATTTATTTATTATCTTTTTTTGTTTATTTTAAAAGCTGTATTTCAAATGAAACACCAAGACCCTATAGTACACATGTATTATCCGACACACACACACACACACAGACCCAAATACAAGCACAACAATCGGATGATCAGCTGCTACATTTGTTATTTTACTGCTGCAAGTAAATATATATGCATATATACCCTATATATAAATAATCTCCACTGTTATTCTAATGTGTTGTTTATTACTCTGGCTCTATTTACAGATGGCTACTGGACTATACTGGAGACGGTGCCCTATTCCATAGCCAGTGCCACGAGCCAGAATCAAACACTAAGCACTGCCCAATCCCTGAGCTCGGGTAATGCCAGCAGCTTATTGTCGGGCGCAACAGTTGTTGTGGAGCTGCCGCCCGATGACCTGGGCAATCCCGTTGGCAACATACAGTATACGATTCCCGCGCTGACCAAAAATGCCACCACAAATACAAATACCAGCAGCCTGCACAAGTCACAGGCCACCACCATACAAATTGTCAAGCAGCAGCAACAGCAGCGGCAGCAACTGTCGCTGCAGCAATGCCTGGATGTGCGGCAACAACAACAACAACAGCAGCATCATCAACAGTCGCAAACGCGTCCCGAATACATCAAAATAGACACGTCCCGGCTGGAGGACAAAATGCTGCTCCGAGATGTGATGCAATATGGTGCCACAAGCATCTCCATGGCGCCCAGTACAGGCAGCGAGGTAGTCACCACCACAGTGGTTACCACACACGAGTCCGAGCTGCTGCTAACCGATGCTGATGAGGCGGAACGTGAACTCGAACTGGAGGCTATCAAAAACAGTCAGCATCAGGATCTGTTAAACGATGATGATGATGACTATGTGGACAAACTGCCCTGTGACGAAGAAGCAGCGCATCAGGCGGACAAGCTGTATGTAAACGGATTGAGCGAAGTGCACACCACCATGGCACTGCACCAGGTCACCAATGAGCTGGCCATCGATGATGCCAAATATGCGTGCAACGTGTGCGGCAAGACGTACAAAATCAAAGGCTCGCTCAAGCGCCACAAAAACTACGAATGCGGCGTGGAGCCAACTCTCAAGTGTCCGCATTGTCCGCACAAATGCAAATACAAATCGGATTTGCGCAAACACATGAATCAAAAACACTCCGAAAATGGCGATACGCTGCTCCTAAGCAATTAGAGGGTAAGGGAGGGATGGATGGGCAGGCCTGAAAGATCTCCAAATGCAATTTAACTGAACTAGAATCTTCTCAAAGAATAACTAGAAAAAATTCTACAAAATTAATTTAAAGCTGTTAAGCTTCAAAACAATTGTTTAAAAATGTAATATTATTATTTTCAACAAAATTTTCTCACTAAAGAAGAAGGCTCAGTTTCACCTATGTTTCAATTTTCCTTAAATGCGAAGCCAAGTTTCTTGGCCCAAGTGTTGTCTCTTTCCACAGGCCTGTCCACTTTTAAAAAAGTCCACTGCAGTTATATTATATGAAATAGCATTTGTTGTTGTCTTACTTTTAGGTACATATATACACGTTTTCATCTGACTATTTCTCCAAGGGTGTGTAGTGTTTTTTGTAATATAGCCAAAGATATGATCTCAAGCATAAACTTCAAGAAATTACATAATATTAAAGCTAGTCGCATAAGTTTTAAACGAATTTCATTAGCCAAAAAAAAAAAAAAGATGATAAAAACACAATTTCCATATAGTTGAATTGAATTGCTCAATTGCAGCCCCAAAATTCAAGTGTAAGTACACAGACATATATATATATCTATATACGTAATATATAGCACACACTTCCTATGTGCAAAACAGTCGTTAGTAATTTTAAAAACTAAAAAAAAAAATATATATGAATATTTAAAATTGTATATGATAATAAATAAATTAATAAATGTTTACAATTTATGCGCCTTGTACTATTTACTTATTATTATTTTTTGCACAAGTACTTATTGTTATTTGATATATTTTTGTTAACTATCATTAATATGAATTTCTTTTTTGTAGGGTCCGCTGCTGCTGCTGCTGCTGTGGATTGTTGCTAAGATCTGGCTGAGTACTGAAAAAAGGTGTTTAAAACGTATTTTTGTTCAAGTAGCTAAACAAACGAATAGAAACAAGAATCATTTAACAAAATATATTGCGTACGTAAACTCAATAATAAAAGAGCCAAACTGTTAATCCAAACGAATTTGTGTATTCATCCAGCAAAATCTCATCTCTGGCATATATCACAAAATATATATAATCCCTTGTATTTCAATATTGCCGCAGTCATTTGTTTATTATTGCCATTCGTTGTCATTTTTACCATCTATTGCTTCCTAGATTTCGTGCGGCACGGCCCAAGGAACCAGCTGCTGTGCCAATGTGGACGCTACTATAACACGATGAACCGCCTGATGCTGCATCAGAGCGAGGAGTGCCAGGACTTTAAGCGTTTCCAGTGTGACTATTGCCTCAAGTGGTTCAAGCGACGCTCCCATTTGAATCGCCACAAGAAGCTCCACCAGGCAGTGCTGGCCGCCGAGCGCAGGCTCATTTACAGGCAAAATCAAAAGCAAAAACTGTCTGCAGCAAAAACAACCTGTACGGCAACAGCAACCGCAACAACAACAACTGAAACAAGAACAACAACAGGGACAACGAAACCAACAAGTCGCACATCCAGCCGCCCGTTGAGCGCAATTGATCCCATGTTTCTCTATACGACTGAAATCAAAGTGGAATATGAATCGGATGATGTCGACATAAGTTAAGCAAATTTCTTGAGGGGCAGGTTTTAGCTGTGCTTGGGCCGGGCCCAGATGTTTTTGTTGTTCTTAAGTTAAAACCGATGTAATTATTAGCCAAGTTTCTCGTTAATGCCAAATTCTTAAATTTTATATATGTAAATAAAAATGAAGAAAGAAACTCGCATATAGAACATGCATTTCTTTTCTTTTTTTTCTGTTTCGATCAACTGTAATTAATTTGTGTGTATATATCCGTGTGTGCGCCTGTGTGTTACTGCTTAATTAATTAATTAATTTATAATAATTTATGTACAAATTTATTTACCTTTTGGTTTAGGCAATGCTGTTATCTAGTTTGGTTTCTACTTTAAACTTATGATTTACATTTTTTTGTTTGATTAGCCCACAAAATATTTTTTCTCTTTGCAGTGAGCACCGTCAGGAAGTACAATTTGCGTGGCCAGGACAGCGCCATGCCCGGCACCTCCAAGCAGCTGGCCAAGGGCAGGGAGACCAAAAGCGAGAATGAGGAGCCCTCGACAGCACAACGGCGATCCCCCAACAACGCCAACAACAACCACAACAGCAACAACAGCAACAACAACAGCAAGAAACCGCTGGTAAACAACACGGATGCCTTGATAGCACTGCAGCAACTGGCCTCCATTTCAACAGCCCGCTCGCTGCAGCATCTGGTGCCGCATTTGCCACAAAATTTGCACATCGACACCAGCAGCCTGGTCGCCGGACGCAAGCTGCCACGTCAGAGCTCCAAGCGCTTGCCACCATACGAATCCAATCGCTGTCCACTGTGCGCACGCGTCTATCGATCCCAGGCCTTCCTCAACGAGCACATGCGCAATGAGCATTCGGTCTTGATTTAGGCACTTTTCGTAGATTTCAAGATATAATAGTTATTGCAACATATATTCTTTGTGGTTGAGTGAACGCTGGAAATTTCTATTGATTTCAGCAAGGATTGTAAGATATTTAAGTTTGGCCTAGAAAAAAAAAACAAGTCGCCTTTTCTCGTTACTTTTCAATCGAGATCAGTTGAATCAGTTGAATAATTATTTCAACGAACTTATTAATTATCTGCATATTTAGTCAAAATATCCATGAATAAGATCAAATTACAGTAGAATAACAGAAAAAACAAAAGATTTCGCTGAATTAATTTGCCCGTTTATTAATTTTTGTTTTACAATTATTTTCAAAAGTTGTAGAAAACTGAAGAAAATAGTTTTGGACATTTTAGTTTCTTAAATCCATAAGTTTTCAGCTATAGTATTAGAAACTTAAAGAGCTCACTTTGTCGCCCAAAAAAAAAAAATATATATATACATACATACATTGTATAAGAAAGTTTGATAGCATATTGTAAACGGAGCTAAGTCTGAATTTGTGAAATGAAGTTTGGATTCCAACTTAATTTTTGTATTGTTCAAATTGAATGAAAAAGCACATATTTACCAAATTGAGACCAAAAATTAAATATATATTATCCAACAGCTCATAAAGATGGAATGAATATATAATAATAATTAATACTGTAGTTCAACAGCAGCCAAAACTCGCTTAGAATTATCGAACTCGTGTGTATTTCCGAAAATTGTCGTTTTTCAAGCATTTTTACGTTATCTTTTGAATGGAGAGCGAGCGAACATGTTTCATTTTGTTGTTAGCTGACTTTCATGTAAGTCATCATATTTTAGTTATAACATAACTAATTTAGTTAAGCATATATAATTTAGTTAACTATAAATATCCAGATTAAATGAGGACCAATTTAAGTTTTTATACCTGTTGCTAATAAAATTAAAATGATAAAGCGCATGCCAAAAAAAATAAATAAAAATAAAAAAATAAAATGTAAATCGAAAATTGAAAATTGTTATATGGCTAAAACAAGTAAATACAAACTGCAGCATTATTATATTTATATTTTTTCCCCCATTTTATCTTATTAATATTTTCTTTTATTTTTTCTTTCATTTGCATTAGCCAAACAAAAACTGGAAGAACTTGTTATTTTATTTGATTAAAATTGATTTTGGTGCGTATAATTTGATTTGTATTTTTGCTAAAATCAATTGTTTAATTTATTTATTCAAATTTTTCTTGCAGATAGTTTTAATTTTGAAATTAATTTAATTAAAAGCTGGAAAATTGACTGGAGTAACAGGTAAATATTTAAGCATATTTCTTTTTGATGAATTGCCAATGTTTAAGTGCTCAATCAAGCAAAAATAATTCCATTTCGCTTCACATTTCAATACAATAGATCCTAATCCTTTAACCAAAACAGGTTTCAGGCCATTGTCCCAGTGCAGGGTGGGTTCTGTCCTTGAAATCGGGCACAATCTATTCAAAATTTGGCCAACCACAAAGCGCAACCAAGTGGACTGTACTGCCACAGTGCCTCATTCCAATCCTATCTCATTCCAGGGATCTTTTCCAAACACACCCACATGCGAGACTCGACGCAATGCATTTGGAAAAACATTTGTGCACAGATAAATCACGTTTCAAACTGGGTTTCTCTCTAAAAATAAGTTTTCACAGTCTCTCTCTCTCTCTCTCTCTCTCGCTCTCACTCTCTTTCCCTCTCGCTCTCTTGCTGCGCTCCTTGTGTGGCTTGTGTTTTATTTTTATGCCGCTTCTCGTTTGCCTGTCGGCGGCGGCTTTTGCTTTTGCTTTTGTGCTTCCCACGTTTCCAACAATTTTCCATTTGGCAATGCGTCTTCGTGCCCGAATTTTATTTTTGTACATTTTTCTCGTTTCCTTTTGGGCTTTGCCTTCGCAAAGTCCAGTAAACAGGATACACAGCACAGGCGACACACACACATACATACATACAAACATGCAAGTTCCAAGGGTCTGCCTTGGGTCTATTGTCTTGAAGCTATTTTTATATTTCAATGTTAAATTCCTGGAAGCGCTGGCTAGGCTCCGTAGATTGCAAGCATTAAAAATGTATCTATATTAACCATTTACAAAATGGATTTACGCTCTCTTATCTATATAAAGAAAGTCTCTCTGAGGAGCTGAATTTAAAGCTATATCTTTGAACATAAATATCTTAAATTTAAATAACTTGAATTCTGCAATTATTTGAGATCCTTATAAAAAACCCTAATCTGTTTTTAGAGCCAAAGTGGTTGCGTATTCAAGCTCTTAATTAAGTTGATTTCTTCATTATATATTCTATAACTGATGTACATATGCAAATTTCTAGTTCATGCTATAATCTTTTTTGAGCTGATAATTATTTTATTAGTGGGTTAGACAAACAAACTATATTTGTATTTGGTAAATGGGAGCCAGCATACAAATTTCACTTAATCTAGCTCATCTATATATGTATGTAGGTGAGACTTCTTTATAAAAGCTGTGATATCTAGTTATACATATACATACAAACATACATACATATGTCTACATTGATTGAAAAGCTGATACTCTGCCTGCTGTTCCCAACTTTATTTATCCGTTTTATGGTTAATGCGTGGCAAATGTAAATTCCAATAATTTTTGTCAAGCCCTCCCTTAAGTTTGCTGCCTAATTCTCAATGTGTTTCATATGCTGACCTTGAAATGCATATGATGTATATATGTATATGTATATATAATCATCACTTACAGCTGTAGAAAGAAAACACCCGAAACACCACCGGAAGCTGCTCTTAAACACACACGCACACACACACAGACACACACACGCACACACATGCATGCATAGATGAAATGTGCGCCTGCGCAAATGCTTTCTATCGCGCACTCGCTCTCTTTTGCGCTCTCTCGCCCAGCCCACACTCTCGCTCTGGCGCTCGGAGAAAGTTTTCTGTGGGAGAGAGAGGTTTGCCTAGAACATGCCAGAAATAGAAGAAGCAACGCGAGCTAGGTAGAAAATTGGAAAAATGAGCAAAGAGTAAAAATAAATCAAGGACCCGGATCAAGCAGGCCTTAAGCCTTGGGTACACTTGCTGTGCAAGCAGCAACAGATACACACAAACACACACACACACACGCACGTACACACGTACACATAAGCCACACGAAACAAGATTTTTCCCGAATGTTATTGTTGTTGCTTTTGCTGTTGCTGCAGTTGTTTGCCTGCCATTGGTTGCAGCTGCGCTGCAGCCTTTGGGATTTGAGGATGCGTCTGCCTGCCTTTCGCCTGCCTGCCTGCCTGCCTGCTGCGGTGCTTGGAAAATTGTTAAGCTGCGCCGTCGACTAGTGCAGTTTCGCTTGTGTTGCCGTGTGGACGCTTTTCCGAGCGCTTGCGCGTGGGTGGTTCTCGTTAATTCTTCCACGCTAAGTGAGCTGAAAGCAAAGCTTTAATTCAGCTAAAGTGCTGTGTTGACTTAAAGCTGCGCTTAAAGCTCTACTTAAAGCCAAGGTCACACAACAGCACAAAGCTTAACTGCACTTGAACACCTGTGTTTAAGCTCAAAGTAATTAATCGATTGTTTTTCATATTTTTTCAGCTTGCTTTGAAGAACAAAACGGAGCCTTGGATTGAATAGTCGAAAGCAAAAAAAAAGAAATGGCACTAACCTATTTTCTCTATTTACTTTTAGATGTGCAGCAGGTAAAGATAACAACAAATTATTATGGTTACGGTACAATCAAATCACAAGAACAACCACCAACACCACCAGCACCACCACCACCACAACAACAACAAAACATTTTCACAACATTTTCATTTTCATTTGTGCAAAAAAAAAAAGAAAATGCAACCACTGCCAGCGGCTTTTACAACATTTTCATTTTCATTTAATGTTATATTAAAACAAAAAAAAAAAACTTAATAAATTTTTAAATTATGTGTACTTAGCTTTATTTACTGATTTATGAAAATATGTTTTTAATATTTATATATTAATTTAAACAATTAATTTTATGTTGCCTTTTTTTTACAAATTATTTCGCATGCTTTTACATACATATCTAACCCATCGAGTTTTTGTTTGTTTCACCTAACCCAAGCAGTCCGAGGCTTAGTTCAGTCAATAATGAAAACTCATCATTTGCTTTTTCATTTGTATTATCGTGTATATATATATTTAGCCGCCCGCAGCTGTCGGAATTTTGTGCAAGATTTGTCAATAAATTGAAACTAATACGAAATGCTTTCATCAACAGATCTTAGCCGCAAGGAGAACACCGCACCGTCAGCGACCGCCGGAGAGATACAGCGCGGCCTGCAGCGAAGCATACTCAATGTCAAGCGCGAGGAGCAGAAGCTGCAGCTGCCCGGTTCACGGCGCAAGCGCTTGTCCGTATCCGAGGTATCCGACATGCTGTTCGAGTTTTACAAAACCAAATCGGCAAAGGCACCGAAGCAACAGCAGCCGCAGCAGCTGCAACAGGATCCGGTCGAGCTGAGTAAGTACGGCCAGGTGTCGCCCACCTCGGCGGAGACGCTGGAGCCGTCCAGCATTGCAGCGATTGCCGTTTACGGCGCTGCCTCCGAGACGGCTTCAAAAAACTTGATGGCTGATGAAATGCAACAACTAAGCGCTGCCGCTGGCGCTGGCACATTTCATCCACGCCTCAAATATTCACTGAAGACAGCGGCTGGCGCCAATGTGGTGCCCGCAGAGCTTAGCCTAGTTCCCGGTATAACGGCCATACCCACCTCCGTGCTGGTGGCCAATGCGGCAGCTGCAGCAACAGCCCCGGTCCACAAGCCGCCCGCTGCGGCGATTGCCGAGGCGCTGATGCGCAACGGGCTGCACAGCTTCCAGCAGCAGCTGCGCGCCCAGGAGATCTTACGCCAGCAGACGCCGCAGCGTCGTTTGCCGGACGAGCCGGACAACAATATTGGCGGCAACGATGTGACACCCACCAAAATATTGGAGAATCTGCTGCGCAAGCAGCAGCAGCGCGATATGCGGCACTCGGAGTGCGAGAATGAACCGGGCTCCTCCACCGAGGATGAGGAAGATGCACGCTTTAATGCCTTCGATGATATACAGCTGATGGATCAGTCGGGCGGCGTTGCCGGCGGCAAGTTTGGCAACTATACGCTGAACATGTTCACCTCGAATGCCAATAGCTCGTCCGGCTCGCTTAAGGAGGCACAGGCGCAGGCCTTCCGCCAGCTGGAGTTCACACTGAGCGACTACGGGGGCAGCAGCAGCAACTGCAGCACCACCAGCCCCAATGGCATTGGACTGGACGGTGAGCCCGTCTACGAGTGCCGTCATTGTGGCAAGAAATATCGCTGGAAGTCGACGCTGCGCCGTCACGAGAATGTCGAGTGCGGCGGCAAGGAGCCGGCCCATCAGTGCCCCTACTGTCCCTACAAGTCCAAGCAGCGCGGCAATCTGGGCGTCCATGTGCGCAAGCATCACACGGATCTGCCGCAGCTGCCCAGCAAGCGTCGCTCCAAGTACTCCATGAACATGGAGGGCGGCGGCGGCGGCGCCGGCGGCATGAGCCTGAGCGGCTCCATCTCTGACGATTCACAGGGCAAGCTCATCATTGACTGCAATAAGTGATTGCGAATTTCAAGCTTTTTACATTTGTCACATACGATTCATATACCAAATACACACATACTACTACATACTATATGTGGGCGGGGCACTGAGGGGAAACGATTGTAACTTCCATTTAAATTTATTATGTTTTTGCACCGTATGAAACCAGGATTGTCTCCGTTTTTTTTTTTAATTTGTCTTTGGAATACAAAGTTATGAATTATCTCTTGTCAATTTGTGTGTCATCCCCAAGAAAAAACAAAAACAAAAAAAGCAACAAATATTTTATGTTTAATTGTATTAATAATAATTTATGTTTTATAAGGAGTGCAAACAATTCTAATCAAGCATATAATCAAAATCGCAAAAGAAACCAATTAGTATTAAGGCATCAATATTTTCAAATGCAACGTTTTATTTACAACAATTTTATAGATATTATATGTATATGTATTTCCAGAAAAAAGCACACGAAATGCGAGTCGACGTTGATATTTTGCAAATTGATATTTTAATTGACCTAAGCAAATCATTTAGTATGGACTTTTATGAGATAAGCGATTTCCGACCACATTCAGACACATCTTAGACTATATTATGCAAGCCCCATCAAATTTCCGCCAACATATCCATTAACAATAAAAGGCCAAAAGAATTAGCGTTTTATTTGCCTAAGATCCTTAATGCCAAATAGGCGACAAATTTTACATCTTGCTCAATTTTCCACCATACTCAACATTGTCCATGCCCAAAGATCTCTTTATATATTTATTTAGTTGCGCCTTATTCCTTGACCCTGGCCCCATCCCTGACTGCCTAAGCGATCTCCTCGATTTATGCCATATTAGGTATTTATTTTATTTAAAATTTTGACTGATTATGAGCTAATCATTCGTACATTATAGTTATAGAATCGCAAATCGATTATGGATTGAACGAAATTTATTATTTTTAAAAACCAAAATCTTACATTTTATACATAACATTGACTTTTTGAGACTGAAAGCAATTATATTTAGGGTTTTTATTTTACAATAACCAAAAAAAAAAAAAAAAAAAAAATGAATAAGAAAAACGAAAATTTTTAATATGATTCCCAGACCAAAAATCAAATACTTCTTATATCCAAATGTATTTTATCATATTTTATATATTTATATAGCATAACTGCCATTTTGCGTAGAATTATTATGATTCATTTCCAATGAAGCGCCGAATGGGATGAGTTTATTCTTGGTGAATGCAAAGCGAAGACATTTATTGGAATTGATTGGCAGTGCAACTGGCCAAATCATTCAAATTGAACAGAAACAAATGCTAAGACATGTATTATCTTTAATCTATATATTCACATTGTTCACACTTCAAATAAAACACAATTATTTTACATTTACAAATATAAATACATATACTTCAATTTATTATGTTTATTTTCTTTGTACTTAATGTGAGTGTCAAACTGCATTAACAATACTCGATGTGTTCCAGGAGAGATTACGATGTGATTGGCGAGATTGGGATTAACAAGACGTAAAAAACATACACCATAAATTTAAACGAAATGCACCAAAAATTAAACGGAATACAATTTGCATCTATAAAGGCTGAATGTGTGCGGCGTGCTTCTTGAGTGTAAAAGTCGCAGGATTTCCATTTAGTATGAACAACCAATGGCCACGCTCAGGAAGTCCTCAAAGGCAATGGTAATGGTTCCATTTTGCTGCGTGTCGCGCTGCCTGAAGGCCTCCGTGAAGCGTTGAACCTGCACGCACAGCACAATAAACTGGTCCACGGATACTTCCTTCTGATTTTGAGGATCACTTTTCTTTACCAGAAAGTTTATGAACTCCGGCGTGAAGCGAAAGCCCATTTGGGTAAATGCTGTACAAGAAAAACAGAAAATGGGCAGCACTTTAATACATTTACCAACATAGAAAGATCGTTAAAGCTTACCTTGTGTGAGCTCGCTCTCCTCAATGTGACCGGAGCCATCCTGGTCGTAGGTCTTGAAGACCTGCAGCCATTGATTGATGTAGTTGTAAAGCTTCTCGAACTCGTAGATATCGATGGTGCCGCTGGCGTCATTGTCGAACATGCCTGTGAGGGGAGCATATAAAAAGAGTGCGATGAGTTAAGTCCAATAAACATAATAAACCGTTAAATAAACAAACAAGAAATGTTTATCAAGATAGTGGGAGCTATCGGGCCGTCATTCTAAACAAATATGCACGTGTGAGCGCAGATACCTTTGGATTTTCGGGGCACCAGGCAAATATTTACGCACCTATGTATGTACATACATATTTATACTATGTAGAAGGAGTGCTTCCTAATGCAAAGCAATCAAATTAAATGTAGTTTATAGCCACGCATAACAAGTCGAAACATGTTCCAATCAGATATTATCGACCTCGTAACCGAGACGCAAATCTGACCCAATATGTTACAAATTTCCCAACATAACTGCAATGCCCTCTGAAAGTCTGAAAGTTACCCGCCACTGACTCATTGTTAGCCCACATTCCCGTTTATACCGTTGCGTGCCTCACTTACTTATCATTAATTTGCATGCGTTGTCCGAAAATTTCTCGCCACGCCCATTGATCAGGGCAGCCTGCAGCTCCGAGGCGTTAATCTTGCCAGAACGGTCCCTGTCCACCATGGCGAACCATTGCTGAGCTTGTGGCGAAACTTGGGCATTCTGTGGCGGAAATGCGCCTGGGGGAGCAGCATAGCCACCGCCAGGCTGTCCATAGGGATTATAGCCGCCGCCCTTTTAAGGAAATTCTGCATTAAAATACTTTCTAATTGGAATTACACATTTTACTTAACTTACGTAGGACATTTTGTTCGAATGAAATTTGACTTGACGTTAATTAGACCAGCAACACGAAACACGAATGGGAAATCACAGCTGTAAATCGATGCATGATGTTAACGGGAGGCGGTAATCGATATATAGCATGCGGTACAACTCTGCTATTCGATAGATATTTACGTCGCCTGTTTATATGTATTTGTGTATTTTTGAGAGGCCGGCATAAACAAGCAAATTATCGCAAACAAAATGTCGCATTTTGTAAATATGGAAGTTTTCTCAAACTATCAAAAGTATATAGACAACGAACAGGAGTTGCGTGAGGTAACTATCAATATGTGCTGACTTTCGACAGCAGCCCGACTAAATGAAGTACATTTCGCAGAACATACGCATTGTAGTGCGGGAAATTGAGCATCTGGCAAAGGAAGCCACAATACAACTACAAGTCATACACTGTGATTTGAGCAAAAGTAAGTAGCTGTGGTTCTAACAATTAACATTAATATTCAAATATATTTCAACACTATATAGTCAACAATGCCTGCAGCTTGGCACGTAAGCAAATCGAAGCCTGCGCCGAAAAATATCAAAAGCTGTCTGCGTTGGTGCCGGCTGGCCAATATTATCGGTGAGACATTGGTTTTAGCGGTTTGTAGCCTAGTGTAGGCGTCTCATGTGCCACTTTTTGCTAACGTACTCTGTACACAGCTATTCCGATCATTGGACCTACATTACCCAGCGTTTGATATTTCTGATTGCGCTGGTCATTTACCTGGAGGCGGGCTTTTTGGTGACGCGCGAAACGGCAGCCGAGCTGCTGGGCTGTAAGTCATTCAAACAAAGCGCACTCCATTATATTCAATTTATAGCACTTGAATGTTTACTTATACACAGTGAAAACAAGGCATTCGGATGGGTTTCATTTGGATATTGAAGACTATTTGCTGGGCATATTGCTGCTCGCATCGGAACTATCACGCTTCGCCACAAATTCCGTCACAATGGGCGACTACGAGCGCCCCTTGAATATCTCCCATTTCATTGGTGATTTGAACACGGGCTTTCGTTTGCTCAATTTGAAAAACGATGGTTTGCGCAAACGATTCGATGCCCTGAAATACGATGTGAAAAAGATCGAAGAGGTTGTCTATGACGTCAGCATACGCGGTCTCTCTAATTCTGCGGAGAGCAAGGATGAGCAAAAAGCAGAACCTGTTGAATAAGTGTTGTAATATGTGCATAGGCTAAGTTAAAAACGAAAAAGACACTACAATTATAAGTAAGAGGCCAACTTTAATTTAGCTTGTGCTTTTCTTCTGCTTCATATAAAATGTAAATTGAAATCAGATTTGAAAATAAAATAATTGCAGCAATTAATTGCATGCACATGGTCACCCTACTCTACCCACCCCACACACACTCGCGATCATATGGTAGTTCGAACATTGTTGTTTTGTTGCTTGCCTCATTTACAGCTCTCTGGCTCAGAGTCGGCTCTTCAGTCTCTTTTTTGTCGTTGGCTCGTTTACAACATTGCGCGCGCGTCTTTGCCGTTGTCGACATTTTGCTTTTTTGTTTGTTTGCGTCTTATGTGCTCGTTCCGCTTTAATTTTAAGCGCAATTGGATTAACCGTGCGTATTTCGTCTGCTATTAAAACGAGTTCTTTTCAATACAATACATACACATACATAAGTAAGTAAAATGTAACTTAAAATGTATGCATATATATGTACGTATACAGAATAGAATGAAAATAAACGGCGTCTCGTCTCACGCAGGCGCCGTGCATTCACCTTTGACTTGACTAGCCTCTAGTCACGTTTACCTGCCTGCTAAGGTGAAAATTACGTTTTGGCCCAGCAACCTAGTCTGTGATGCATTGCTTAATACCAGCAACAACAACAGCTTCAACCTGTTCCTCTTATTTGGGTCACAAGCAAGCCCCTCTTTTCCATTTTCCGCTCATATCTATGTATGTACATACATACATATGTATATGCCGCCGCTTGGAAACTTGTTGTGGAAAACAGAGAGAGAGAGAGAGAGAAAATATGTATAAAAACAATTATTACAAAACAACACAGTTTGTTGCTGGGCTGTTGCTGTTGTTTATTTATTTTTTATATTTTGTTAACTCGCAGCTAAACAAGGTTCAAAGTCCAAAACCCAATCTTTGCCGCGCTCTCAGTTGAGTGGGTGAGCGAAAGCTCTTCGACACATACAGACTCAAGCATAGCATTGTAAACATCTGTAAAATACACACACATACACAAACTCAAGCAGGTGCAGTTGTGTGGGGGCGCATGTCTGAGTCGCAATGAGTTTGTCTGTGCATGTGTGCGTGTGTCTCACGAACTAATTGAAAAAGACAACAACAAACGGCGAGATCTCAAGTGAATATCATGCATAAACAACAATCAAAACAAGTTGTTCCGTCAAAGTTTAATTAGTTTGTATAAAGGTTCTATTTGAATATTTAAAATGTATGTAGTATTTAACTTCAATCAATTTGCGTGTACTTCTAGGCTTGGGCTTGCTTCAACAGGCACAAGTGAATGATAAAATAGCGCGTGGCAGATTTAAATTCGCGAAACTGGTTCCCTCACCCTCTTTTAACGCTGACGCTTTTGCTCGCGCGTTTTATGTTATGCTCACAGTTCAAAGTCCAAATGCAAGCGTATCTGTTGCTGTTGCTGTCGCTGTCGCTGTGGCTGCGGCTGCGGCTTTGGCATAGTGAGATTATAAACTTTAAAAGCTTACGATCTGTCAACACAAATTTCCTTAGTTCACACAAATGCCCCCTATTCGACACCATTTCCCAGCGGGGAATTAAGGTAATATATCACCTGGCTAGACTGTTATAGATGTGTGATAAACGCATTTGCCAAAATTGACTGATAACCGACTTTTTTCGTCTACACTTAAATGCCAACTAGACTACATCAATGCGTCACGAATTTTAAAAGGTTATTCCGTAGTACAAAATTGGCAGTACTTAAGAACAAGGCCTATCAATCCGGTAACCGGGGCCTATCGCGTCGGTAATTGCGTTCTAGTTTATGGAACTGGCGAATATTGCAAGACCCCAACGATGAATTGAACTTTAGACAAGCCACTAATGCGATAAAAGCCTTATAATAAAAAATAATAACAGTATCTAATCGCTGCTACCTTTCAAAAAAAACTATTCACATTGTTTTAAGATCCGATCTAGCAAAGCAAACGATTTGTCTAAGCAAACAAAATGCGCAAACTATTGATAAAACATAGAAATAAACCCCTATCAGCTCGATTGAAAAGTGAACCCCCAAGGGCGAGGGGTTCATTTTATAGCTCTGCCACTGGAAAAGCGAAACTCTTCGAAATGGAAAATTTTGATTGAGTGTTTACCAAAATATAAGTCGATGAGTGTAACCAAAACAAGATAGAATGGTTACCTTCTTTGTGCCGAAGATTTGATACCCTTCCATAGGAGCGATGTACTTAATTATGCTGTGATTATAGTCCAGCTGAACATTTGCCATTCATTTCTTACTTAGTCGATTTTTTACAAAGATCGTCAAATATATGTGCACAATCTTTTTTATTAATATCTTATGGCTACAGGGTATAATAAGATACTCTGTTTCACAGCCTAGGGAAACGGGTTTCAATTATAAAGAGATATATATTCCGCTGCATGTCTATGCTCTCTGGCGACAGTTCAAAGTGCAAAAATACTAATAATAAGCTGAACATGTGTGTTAGCTTTAGTATTTCAATCAGAGTGTGCGATAAATATGTTATATATGCCCTGCCATATATTCCCGTCTAACCACAGACCCGACCAAAACAATTCACATTTCTCGCGCTCCGCCATACTCAATGATATGCTATAGATTTATATTTATAGTTACCCACACACATGCGTACATACATACATACATACATACATACATATATAGATATATGGGCCTCGGGAGAGATATGTCAGTGACAGGTTCCCGATCCCAGTCCCAGAAGTGGGCGTGTGTGCGCGAGAGATTGCAACGCCTTGGGGCAATTTATTAAAATGCACATGGCAATACTTGCAGATCCATCTACTATATACACATGTATCTGCATGTGCTATGTAAAACTATTGATAAATTTGTAGCGTTTTGCCGGTCAAGAGTCTCTCAGTAGCTCTTTTGCGCTGCGAGCCCCCCTTTTTATACCCTGTAGCCAATCAAAAGGTGTAAAATGGGTATGAATGTTCTGTGCAAATGTAACTGGCAGAGCCGAGTCGATGTAATCATATAAATCGGTCTCAAAGACTGTTAAAGCTAGAGAATATAATATCTTGTAATAATAAATATAGATTTTTCGCCTAGGTTAATTGCGTATATCTCGAAGAAACATCAAATTTCGCATATAAGGTACTTGATTATGTTTAGATATAAAGAAGTTTTGGCAGTTCGATGTTGATTGTAGGGTATCTGGCAGTCGCGCACTTTCAACTAGAGCATTCTTTCTGGTTCTTGGCTGTGACGCAGCAGAGACACACGCTAGCCATGTCTTATGTGCCTGTCTGCCTGTAGCTGTATCTGTAGCTGTATCTGTATCTGTGTCTATAGATGTAAAAGTATCTGTAGCTGTTTGAGTAGCCGGTGACCGCCGCGACGGTTGTTCGCTTTTTGAGACCCCATGCGCTGCTCTCGCCACGCAGCTCAATCAGTTGACGCTCGGCGTTCAGGCGATCAAGTCGTTTCGTTCCATCGCAAAGTATCTGAAAACAAAAACTATTAACGGAATTCGCTTTTGCTTTTTTTATACATCGTGTTTTAAAGGAAAAGTGCAATTACTTGGTATAATTGAATTAAACCGATTAGTAATTTCTACACACACACACACACACACACACACACTCAAAGGTTGGTTTCTATGCAATTGTTTTTGCCGTTTTACATTTTTCACCTCAACCAATTGAAGGTCGCACAAGCGAAAAAGTGCAAGGGGAAAAGACAAAAATTAATAAAATATATTTCTGCATTTCAATGCATTTTTTGTGGCTAGCGTTGCATTTGTTTTCCCTTATTTTCTTCACGGTTTCTTGTCCCACTTAAAGACTCTCGACACATGCCTCTTCCTCTATGAATATTCTCGGATTTTCGAGTGAGCGGCAGGCGCCTGATAAGCGCGGCAGCACATTAGCACGTCTCTCTTATCAGCGCCTTTTGAGATTTACTTTTTTCAGTGGTTTTCTTTTTGTTTCTTTTGGTTGTTTTTCTCGGTTATATAAAAGCGCCATAGACAGGGTTAAAAATGTACTCAAAAAAGCTGCTGTGATGCAAAAATAATCGTAAAAAAATAGCAAAAAAAAAAAAAAAACGTAGACAAACAAAATTTAAAAATTGGACTTTGTACCTTCGTGCACAGCGCTAAATAAATGAAACCGAAGAGAAACAACAACAAAAATAACAACACACTTATTTCTTCGATTTGCCGTGTCCCCTAGCTATACAAACAAAACAACAACAACAACAAAATAATATTGATATATGAATGCAGACTTGAATATTTAAAAGCCGGTAGCGATCGTCTAGCAAAAATATAACGCATACGCCGCGTGGACGCCTAATCAAAAGTGGGTCAAACAAAAATAACAAACTATTGTTGTTGTCGTTGCTTTTTTTATATTTATTTTTATTTTTATATTTTTGATATTGTTGTCGTTTATTATTGCTGCTGTTGCATTGGCCTTCAGCTGCGGCCCGCTCTTGGCTTGTCGAGTTCAAGCCAAGGCCTATGCTTAGTTAGAAAACAACTTTTTAAGTTTGATGCTAATAACAGCCACTCATTAACTAAATGACTTACCAGTTATTATTCTGCTGCCTTGCCCGAACACACACTCGCACACACACACACGTTTCTAATAAACACTTTGTATGCACTCAAACAATGCAAATAGCTATTAAATCCGCTCTCGCAAAACACTTGATAAATCAAAGTACGTGCTTGGGTCCACTTCTACAATTAGTTGTTGTAGGCTACATTTCAGTTATTGTTGCTTCAATCAAGTGTCCACAGAGCTGATTTCCAGACAGACAGACATACCGACTGGAACAATCAATAGCTAATGATTGCCTCTTCCCTTCAATTCTCCACAGACTCTTTGAGCTGGGGGCCATCTTATGCCCATATTTGGGGTTATCGCGAGAGGCTCTCTGTGACGTCAATCGAAAATTGCACATTGGCACTTCTGTTATGACATCTGAATTGTATGCAGCGCATTTCCCACTGTTCCTTGCAACCTATTATTAATAAAGTATAAACAATTGCCCAAGGCCTGAGAAATATCAAAGTACAAAGACTGCGACAAATTCGCAGCTAACTTTGAAGTGCATTTATGTTTGCACATTTTAAAACATGCCATGCTCTAGAGCTCCACTCGTAAATATTTTCCAACCTATTTTCACAAAAATGCAAGCGAACAAATAATTAAATATGTGATTATTAGTTCAATAAACTTACTAAGAAAATAAGAAGAGTAAAAATTCATAACATGGGCTAACATTTTATAATTTTTTCACTATGGCTAAATTTCGTTTCTCTCGGTCTTTATTGATCTCACTATAATTTTCTCCTTTAGTCTCTCTCGCTCTCTTTTTTCCCATTGCCTCTCACCTTGATCTTCACTTTGTCCGAGACTCACAATTTAACGCTTTCTCTCTTATTCCCACTGTGCTTTATTCTCGTTGTCTCGTATACTCTCTTGGTCTCTCTTATTTCGATTTTCTTACTGCCTATTAAATATCACCGTTCTACGCACTTCTCAAAAATTCAAGTAAGGCAATAATGATTGTTAAGCGATGTGTATAAATAATGCTGCCATTTAAATTGCGTTGTCATCGTCAGACCTCCTAAGAAGAAAAGGGCTTGCCTCATATCCGTTAAGCTGAGATAAGGTTATTTTATCGAAAATAATTGTTGGTCAGTTGTGGCTTGCAATATATCCAGCCATAAGCAATGTGCACTGAATCATACGGAATGTCTGGCAATTCAGCAGATAAGCTCCGCTTATCAGTTTAATTAATTAAGTCCTAAAGCAGTCAATTTGCCAAATCCGTAAGCAGAGTTAATGACTTAATAATAATGTACTCGAATGTGATGGAAGCAAATAGTACAAGCTATATATTTTATGATTAAAGCACCTATCTAATCTAATCCGTGTGTGTATCTGGTATTTGTTCTTATTGCAGCGCCATTTGGTAGAAAACAGCAGTAGGTATGGCTGAAGCCCATGCCGCCGTTGCCTTCTCGTTTGCGATCACGCACGAGGGCTTCGACATCAACTATGACCACGAGGTACTCAATCTTGTGCTCAATTCGGGCGTGCGCTCCTGGAAGAAACGCGTGGCGCGTGCCAGAGTAAGATAATCGAAGATACCTCGCAATTTTGCAACCGGTTTTCAAGTATCTATATTCCATTCCAGAATGGCATTCGGAATGGTGTGTATCCGGCGCATATACAAAGTCTCTGGCTGATCACGGCCATTGCGCTGGGCTTGCATTTTGCGGGCTATCAAGCGCCTTTCAATTTGACCAACAGAATCCTGGTGCATCTGCCCAGCAACACAATAAACTGGCAGATCAGCGCCTGCTTCCTGGCCGCACTTACCATCTGGCTTTCCATCTGCTTCACCATGCGCTACACGCTGAAGCTGTTGCTCATATACAAGGGCTGGATGTACGAGTCGAGGGCGCCGGGCAGTCGTGTCTCCATACCTACTATGCTCTGGGTGGCTGTGGTGCGTGTGCTCTCCAGCTGGAATAAGCCGGGCCTGTACAGTTTTCAGGGCTCGCTGCCACGCCTACCGTTGCCCTCAGTGCATGACACAATGACACGTTATCTGCGCTCGGTACGTCCGTTGTTGGATGACCAGAACTACGAGCGCATGGAAAGATTGGCCAAGGAGTTTGAGCAGACAATTGGCAAGAAGTTGCAAAGATATCTCCTGCTAAAGAGCTGGACGTCCACCAACTACGTCTCCGATTGGTGGGAGGAGTATGTCTATTTGCGCGGCCGCAGTCCGCTCTGTGTGAACAGCAATTTCTATGGCACCGATGCCATCTTCATGAATCTCACCAACATTCAGTCGGCACGTGCCGCCAATGTCATCTCGCTGCTGCTCAACTTTAGGCGTCTAATCGAGCATCAGGAACTGCAGCCGATCATGGTGCAGGGCATGATACCGCTCTGCTCTTGGCAATATGAGCGCACCTTCAACACGGTACGCGTACCCGGCCTAGAAACGGATCGCATTGTTCACTATCGGGACTCCAATCACATTGTCGTGCTGCACAAGGGCTGCTACTACAAGATGCTAATCTACTACAGGGGACGCACTCTACGCCCCTGCGAGCTGCAAGTGTAAGCAACAAATCCTTGCTTTCTATTCCATATAATTCATACTCAATTCAACTCGCTCCACAGTCAAATCAAGGAGATACTCGAGGCCAAGGCCACCCCATTGGAGGGTGAGGAGTATTTGGCTGCGCTGACTGCCTGGAATCGCTCCAAGTGGGCTGAGGCGCGCAACACGTTCTTTTCACGTGGCATTAACCACGTCTCGCTGCGCACAATTGAATCCGCTGCGTTTGTGCTCTCCCTAGACGATGAGCCGTTCGAGTTCGATCTAAAGCGTCCGGAGCTGCTGGACTCATTTGGCAAGAAGCTGCTTCATGGCAATGGCTACAATCGTTGGTTCGACAAGTGCTTCACCGTCTGCGTGGGCAACAACGGACGCGTCGGCTTCAATGCCGAGCACACCTGGTATGTCTTTTATGTTTAAAAAAAAACAATGTTTTTAGTTTTTGTGTGTATTAATCGTTCATGACATAAAGCTGCGTCCGATTGTCTGTCCGAAATCCTTAGACTATGCAATGTATGGAGCTGTTTTCTTGTTAAATTTCCTGAGCAAACTTGGCAATTACAGCTTTTGTTGTGCTGCTCACAACTAGCAGAAATCAATTTTATATATATCTCATTATTTAATTCTTAAATAAACCATTTTTAATTTTGACTTTATCAACATCGAATGGTCTACAAAACGATATAGTTGAGCTAAGATTTAAATATAATGCTGTATGCGAGACTATTTTATATTCGGCAGCCCGAAGACAAATGTTTTATTTTTCCATTTCTATAAAATACAATTTTTGAATATTGTGTAAAAAGGTCGGACGCTGCAATCGCCTCACACATGTGGGAGAATCTGATCATTGATGATATTGAAAGTGACGGGTAAATGCTCCGACAATATTTATGTAGCGTTCCACGTTAGCTGGTGTCGGTTGGCTGCCTTGTTATAGACACATACATGTGTATAAGTTGTACAGATTCTATCATATCATATTCCCTTTTAACCTTGGTTGTGGCTTAATCTATTGTATTTATAAATTCTATTATAGGGCGGACGCACCGGTTATGGGACATCTATGGGAGTATATATTTGGTGATGATATTGAAGGGTAAAACTAAAATTACAACTAAAACGTCATTGTTAACCCTTAACCGATAATCAAAAATCAAACAAGTAACTCGAAACGGTAACCCATAAGAGTTATATCATAACTGTAGCTAGATGAACTTTAACTAATGCTGCATACTAATATAATGCTTAATTTTAAAACCATGTTTTACCAGCCTAACCGACTATGCTTGAAATCATTTATTCATGATTCATTATGCTCTACTAATCCCATTTCATCATAAAACCCCAACAGATATGACGAGACGGGCAACACGAAGGGCATACCGGAGTTTACGCCGCCGTCGCCCACACGTCTTAATTGGGACTTAAAGCCGTGTCTACCACAGATCGAGGAGGCCACCATCAGTGCCACAAAACTGATCAATGAGGTCGATCTGCGCATACTGGTGCACCAGGAGTACGGCAAGGGCTTCATGAAGAAGTGCCGACTGTCGCCGGATGCCTACATTCAAATGGTGCTGCAGCTGGCCTATTATCGCGATGCTGGCCGCTTCTCGCTGACGTATGAGGCCTCCATGACGCGCCTGTTCCGCGAGGGACGCACTGAAACTGTGCGGCCCTGCACCATAGAGTCGGCTGCGTGGGTAAAGGCCATGGAGGATCCCAGCACAACGGTAAGTGAACATTCCTGCAATGAAATCCAAGCTATATTAACGCGCATGGGCTCTATACTTATTACAGAACGATGAGCGTGTGCAGCTGCTGAAGGATGCTTGCGATCGCCATCAGTTGGGCTATCAGGATGCCATGTGCGGACGTGGCATTGATCGTCATCTGTTCTGTTTGTATGTCGTCTCAAAGTACTTGGAAGTGGATTCGCCCTTCCTGAACGAGGTGCTCAGCGAACCCTGGCGCCTGTCCACTAGTCAAACGCCACATGGCCAGACTCCAAAAATGGATTTGAAGAAGCACCCGAATTGCATTAGCGCCGGAGGCGGCTTTGGACCCGTTGCCGATGATGGTTATGGCGTGTCCTATATCATAGCCGGTGAAAATTTGATATTCTTCCATATCTCAGCGAAGACCACGTGTGCGCAAACGGTATGCGATTATTTTATATTTCATTTTAAATAAATATAAACCTAATTATGATGTCATTTCAGGATGTGCACCGATTTGCTAGGAATATTAGCCAAGCTCTGGCTGACATTCGCAGCATGTTTGAGCAGCACATGAAGGATCATCCGAAGCCCGCCAAGTCTCTCACAAATGGCGTCTCCAAATAATGCATAGTCCTAATTGTAGTGAAACTCTTGCGAGATTCTTGTTAGCATTTGTTTTTACTTCTCTAGTTATTCGTTTTAACAATTATCAAACATATTGTCTATTGTAAGTTTTCAATATAAGTGCAAAAGTGTTCGGAGAAAACGTTTTAAATCAAAATCCACGCGAAATGAGCAATGCAATCTTATGTATACATATAACTAAAAGAAAAATTCGTGACAACTTGGCTGATTTTTAAGATCTAGTTTTAGCAGCTTTTGCACAATTTGCTGTTTCTCAATTAATTAGTTTGTAAATGAAAGCAAAAATATCATTGTAACTTAAGGCTAAAAAAATATAAATATATATATGTATGTGCATTTACTAATGCAATCCCGATCCGCATTTATCACGCTGCCAGCGGATTTGCATGGATAGTTACTCCATTGATTTTCTTGTCGACATGTGGACGATAGTTTTTTGGATTTACGGGCAGTTTTTCCAGTTCATCAAGCGCATCGAAGCCATCGATGACACGGCCAAAGAGCGTATATTTCAAGTCCAGATTAGGCTGCGCAGCGTACGTAATAAAAAACTGGCTAGCATTCGCGTTGGGTCCATTATTTGCCATGGAGACCATGCCTCTGTCTGTGTGCTAAAACCAAGCGTTTTGTAATATTTGTTGTATGCATTATCTATTTTAGTACCTTTATTGTTTCCTTAAACTCGTCATCGAACTTGGTGCCCCAAATAGACTGTCCATTCTTGCCCGTATTTGTCGGATCGCCGGTTTGCACAATAAATCCCTTGATGTTCCTTATGAAGCAACAGCCGCTGTAATAGTCACTTGCGCACAAGGCCAAAAAGTTCTCGCAGGCCTTGGGGCAGGACTCACAGAAGAGCTCGATTTTAATGTCGCCCACGTCGGTGTGCAGCGTTACTGACTGGAGTATGTGACAATAAAATATGTGAGAAAAAATATAATTTAGTAAAACGCGGCGTTTGTTTACCATTTTAGCAGCTGATGTCCGAATGTCGAGTTCGAAAGATGTTAAGTTAGCTGCTATTCCGTGCGATATATATCGCTTACATAGACGCAGAGCTGTGTTGTGTTTCTATTATCGATGAGTCTGCCAACCATAGATGTGCAACGATGTTTTTCCCGTAGTGCACATCGCTGTCTAAGTTTTGGGCGCGAAGACAGCATTCTTCGCAGAAAAATAACACTAAGTAAGTTATTAAATAAGTTAGAATGAAGTGCAAAATACCCGAAATCTCTTGGCACAATCGTGACCCGGTGCTAAGTGTAGATATACAAACAAACGGCGTGGGCCTAAGTGCACCTACAATGTGCCGCCTCGCCTCGGGCGGCACCGATTCGCACGTTCTCATTTGGTACGTAAACCAAAGCGAAACAGGCGAGGGCGTTGAACTGGAACTGGCGGCGGACTTGGCGAGGCATCAGCGTGCGGTTAATACAGTGCGCTGGTCGCCCAATGGAGAACTGCTCGCATCTGGCGATGATGAAAGTGTTGTCTTCATATGGAAACAAAAAGCGGAGCACGAACTGGTCAACATTGTGGATGCTGATGGCAACTGTGAACAGGATCGAGAAGTGTGGCTAACGCTAAAAGTGTTGCGTGGACATCGGGAGGATGTCTACGATTTGAGTTGGGCGCCCAATTCGCAGTTTCTAGTCACCGGCTCTGTGGACAACACTGCCATGTTATGGGATGTGCACAAGGGCAAGTCTCTGGCTATATTGGATGATCACAAGGGCTATGTGCAGGGCGTCGCCTGGGATCCGTGTAATCAGTTCATAGCCACCATGAGCACGGATAGGTGAGTGACAGTCTAAACTGCAAAGCGGCTTGTTTATTATTTCAAAATCTTTGCAGGCATTTGCGTGTTTTTGATGCCAATACGCGACGTGTGCTGCATCGTGTCAGCAAATCCACGCTGCCCGTTAAGGAAGGCCATGAGCTGCATGGCCGCAGTATACGCTTATATCACGATGGCACGCTGCAAACGTTCTTCCGCCGACTTTGCTTTACGCCCGACGGCAAACTGTTGCTTACACCCGCTGGCGTGACGGATTACGATGGCGTGATGAAGCCCACGAATACCACCTATGGTTACAGTCGCTATGATTTGAGTAAACCTGCCTTTGTGCTGCCCTTTCCCAATGAATACACCGTGGCGGTGCGATGCTCACCCGTGCTGTACCGTCTGCGACCGTACAATGCGGACAAGAATCCGCCGATTATAACACTCCCATATCGCATGATCTATGCGGTGGCAACCAAGAACTCGGTGTTCTTCTACGATACGCAACAGCCGGTCCCGTTTGCCATTGTGTCCAACATACATTACACGAGGTTAACCGATCTGACCTGGTCCAATGATGGCAATGTGTTAATCGTCTCCAGCACCGATGGATTTTGCTCCCTATTGACCTTTGCGGAAAACGAACTGGGCGAGCGCTATGAAGAAATGGATGCAGTGCTGTGCGCTGTTGCCAAGGCATCGGAGAATCATCATCATCATCAACATCGCAATCGAAAAATGAAGAGACAAAAATTGCGAAAACCTTCGGCAGATGAATCCGCCAGGCGTCGACCGCTGCAGGAGAAAACCAAGCCCAATAAAATTGAGACGAAACACAAGCTAGGTGCAGACAGAGCAAATGAGTGCAAAGAAAATGGAGAAACTGACCTGGAAGCGGAGAACGATTCATCGCTGCAAAGTAGCAGCTCGGCAACCTCTGCGGGCAGTCCCAAGCCTGTGCCCAAAACAGACGTGAAGCCCACGCCCATTGCATTCAGACGGTCTCCTCGCAAAATGCCGGAGCCCACACCTATTGCAATACGCCGTTCGCCGCGCAAAATTACAGAAGCCACACCCATACCCACAGCTGCTGCCGTCACTGAGGCGACGGCAATTGCCGTCAAACGCAAGGCCAGCGATGATGAAGAACCCGTGCAGAGCATGCCCAAGAAGCCGCTTGGGGTGCTGCATAAGCCCATTGAAGCCGTGCTTGATAAGGAGATCATCAGCTCGGATGAGAAGTTCGAGTCGCCGGAGAAGAAATGTAGGCCAGCCACGCCCATACAGGTGCGCAGACAGCCGCGCACGCCGGGCAGCAGCAGCAGCAACAACAATACGCAAACGCCCAAATCACTGCCCGCCAAACCTGCCACGCCTATTGCGGTGCGACGCACACCGCGCGTGCTCATCGAAGCGCCTGTGGTGAATGCGCCCGTGGTCGTCGAGGAAGCCATGGACGCCTGGCCACTGGCCATGGATGGCATAAGTCCGCTGGCGTCTACCAAGGAAAAATCGCCCAGCAAAGATGCGGAGGCGAAAAAGGGCAAAGAGACGCAGCTGGCCATCAGCGAGGCGACTTGTGAGCGCACCGAGGACATACGTCTGGTCTACGAGGATACCCAAGAGGAGACGGGTACGCCTGTTAAGGCAGCAGCACCTGTTGCGCCAGTTGCAAAGGCTACGACTTCGGTTGCCTCGCCGAAACCAAGCACGCCGAACCCCAAGACGCCACGACGCGTATCTTTGCGCACCATTTCGACGCCCAAGTCCAAAAAAAAAATTTTAGAGTAGAATTGTTTAGCATACGACAGAGCCTAGCCTAGCCTTAATACATTTATATCAATTATTATATTTAAATAAAACGCACACACACAGACGGTAACAGATGAAAGCTGATGACACAGCGCGATATTGAATTTCCTGCCTTCCAGATGGACAACCATGCATATCGTCTGGCACATGCCCAGCAGCCGGTTGGCAGTTCCACGCAGAATGTGCTCACCACACAAATACTTGCAGGAGATTCACTGATGCTAATCGATGCAGCCAAGCGCCCGTTGGATGAGTACGTGCAGCCACTATGCCAGCTTTGCAAGCTGGTCAGGAGCGGACAGCAGCATATGATCCTTGTGCTGGTCGCTACGCGCAAACGTTTGCTGCAGCTGCGCGCGCAATTTGAGAAGCTGTTGGACCTCCGGCATGACCTTATCTGTACAGCAGAAGAGTCCGAGACAGCAGCCCAGCTACTGTGCCAGCGTGGCGGCTTATTGATTGCGACCACAGCGGAGTTCAGCGCTTTGATGACACAGGCGCCTCAGCTGGAAACAAATGCGCACTTGGACTGCGTTGTCTTCGACGAGCTGGAGCGGCTGCAGGGTTATGGCGTCAACTGCTTTCAGGCGCTCAAGCTGGCGCTCTGGCGGCTATGCAGCAAGCCGCAGCTCGTGGTGACCTCGCGACTGTGGCTGGCTACAGAAATGCAACAACTTTTGCAGCTCGCCAAGCAGCCGCTGGTGTTGCTGCAGGAAGCGCTGGAGGCAGCCGTCTATGGTGGCCTGCAGCTGCACGTGGAGCTGGGCAACAGCGGGGCACAGCAGATGCAGCAGCTAATGGACTACCTGCAGCAGCAGCCATATAAAAAACAACGCACGCTGATTTACTGCGCCAGTGAATCGGATTTCCAGGAGCTACAACAGCAACTGCCCAAGGATGACTGCCTGCTGCATCGCGGACGAGGGGATAAACCGCGCCTGGACCGCTGGCAGCGGCAGGTAAATAACACATAGCTAATAAAACTTTAAATTACCGATTGAATATATTTTTTCATTTTCACAGAACACGGGGCAAATATTGTTGCTGCGCGCACATGCGCCCGAGTTGCTTGTGGAAAACGTTCAGTCTCTTATACACTTCAACCTGCCGTCCACTTGGAGTCAGTTTAGGAAGCGTTTCGCTGTCTTTAAAACTCAAATACCCAATGCGCTGATGTCCACCACAAATCAGCAACAGCTGCAGTCCCTCGTTCTACTGAATAATCACAGCCAACGAATGTTGCCTCAGCTGATGGAGTTCATGCAGCAACATGGACAGCCCATCGATGAGAAGCTGGCCGCGGCGCATGCGCAGCTGCAGGCGACACTTGAGGCGTCCTTGGTGGCGCGTCAGTGCGTCATTTGTCCGGTGTTGTTGCTGCATGGCCATTGCCTGACGCCTACCTGCCAATATCGTCATGTGCTGGCAGACGTCGATAGGAGCTGTGCGACTGTACCAACTGCGGGATTCATACGCTTTCAGCTGCTTAAGGTGAGTTAGCTGTACGATCACCAAGAAGGGTTTTAATATAATAAAATGTAATTTTTTAAGATATTCTGCAAAACTTGAAGCAGAAGAAGGACGACAAAGTCTGAACTAGTGAAAGGTAGTTAGGATGCGGGGCTAAGGTCAGGCCGATGAGACACAAATAAAACGGCTTTTATAGGGATAGTTGGTTGACTCAAACATTTACACAGATAGAGAGCCTTATTTATCAAGCTGGTCGAGGATAGTTTGACAAGATATTTATGTGTTACCCTGACTCAATACTTCTGACTTCTGAATAGCTGTGACTATGTGTTAGGCAGAAGGCAGTAGGTCGCAGCACAATAAATATAAATATGTATACGAACGCATCGATCTCGAATATTTAGAGGCTTGTGAATGAGAAATGGACATCTATTAACTTATAGTTGCATGATTATTGTAAATGGCTCTATATTGTCCAATTTTGCTTACAGATCTGCACACCCTCGCACTTTGCGGCCCGTTTGGTGGCACATAGAGCAACAGCTCACAGTTCGTGGAGTACGATGCCTGTGCAGCAGCAGTACGAGGAGTTGCAGCAACAATTAATTAGCTATTACGCCATGCCGGAGCATTGCGTGCCACCAAATCCACGAGAGCTGCAACAGATTTGTGTGCGTCAAATAGCCGCCAACTGTTATGAGCGTGTTTCCATCACTTTTGCTGACTCTGCTACTCCACAGCAATATCAAAATATGACTGTGCGCGTCAAGCATTTGGACTTAAATACGGTCATCTGCCATACGAAGCTGTCGGAGCTGCTTGTCTGTCCGCTGGCTTGGCAGCAAATCGATCCATTGGCCCTGGATGTGCGTCTGATTGGTTTGGTGCCCTACAATGGCGAGGAGATATGGCAGTGCGTTGACATTGAGCCAATTGCTGAGCTACTGCATCCCGGTAGCATCTATGAAGCAAATGTGGTCTCTTCTTTAGCTCACACAATATTCGTGGACAAGCTGCAACTGGAGCAAGTTGGCTATGAGGAGCAGTTGCAAAGGCAATGCCTGGGCAAGTTTGATGTCAATGCAAAGCGACGCTTGGAGCAATTACTAAAAGTAGCTGCTAGCTAACATCGGTTACTTTAAAGTAATTAATTATACAATAATTAAAAGAAAATACAATAATTAAACCCAAAATCAAAAACAAACTCAGCGTTCGAAAATTGTTGTGGTAAATAAGGCAAATGGAAATGTGTGCAAAGCTTGTGTTTTTTAATTTAATTTTTATTTAAATTTTAGATGATCTAACATTTTGAGTTTCTTTTACATACAAACATTTTGTTTTGTTTATTTTTCATTTATTTTGTAATCGTTTTACTCTTGTATTATAATTATAATTTATATTAAATTTGTAATTCAACGATTCGATTTTATTATGTCAAGTTAGTAATTTGTTTATATCTTCTTCACATGTTTTTTGTTTTTGTTTCATTTGTTTACTTGCTCGTTTCACATTTAAAAACTGCTGCTCAAGGGCTTGGTTCATACATAGTTCGTACACGAGGAATGCAAAAAATTGATTTCTGTACTTCGTTTAGCTCGCTCTGAATTTATAAAATTGTAAATTCATGGGACAAAATACGTTAGAAATATGATAAAAGTTGTTCTCTTCGTTTAATAGATTAAACATGACAAATTATAATTTGCTGTACTGTGTTTATAGGTGAACAACAAAAGCTATTCGAATTGGGCTAAAAAATTTAGATACAACATCTAAAGTTTGTCTACCTATAAACTCTGGTTCCATATTCCGCTAGCCAATTCTCCACCTGCTCATTACAAACTTCAACATTCTTTTTGTTGTTGTTGCCAATGCGTCGATTTGTTTTTCATTTAAGTTTATTATAATTTTTATATAATTATATATGTTTTTTTTTTAAGTTTTCCACAAATCAATGTTGGTTTTGCATCTTATAAATTTTAACTGCTATTAAAGTAATAGTTAATTTTTTTCAGTGTAGTAGTGGTGCGGCCTTTGTGAGTGTGCGGTATATGAGTGTGTGTGTGTGTGTGTGTGTGTGTTACATATTGGAGCAAAAAGTTGTATGAGCTTTTTTTTAGAAAAATATGAAATATGTTTGCAATATGAGTTGAAGTTTTAATTTACTTTATGTAGAGTTGATTTTTGTTTTTGTTTATGGCAAATATGCAAAAATGTTTATTAATATTTGTTTTTCTTTGTAGTTTGTTTTGACGAAGTATGGTATATGCATACGTATTTTGTATTTTGTTTATTTGTATATTATGTACTATTATGTATTATGTTAATTGTAGTTTTTATTTTGTAGAGTTACAAAGTTGAGCTAGATGATTCTTAAGATTGAAGAAAAATTATAGTCATTTTGCATGAGTATTTCAAAAAATAAAATAGTGAAAGTCTTGTTTGTATGTGTTTCATGATTATGCAATTAGTTACATAAATTACGAGAAAAATATAGTACATATGTGTATGTTTTTTGTTCTCACTATTCATATATATGTATATATTTTATTTATATAAAGATCGCTCGTTTTATTTGTTAGTTTTTATTTTATAGTTAAATGAATTAGTTCTTGTGTGTTTCGCTTTCTTATTATGTTTATAAATTACATCAGTTGTAGTTACAAATATCTGTTGTTCTTTTTTTCGGTTGAATTAAATTTTCAATAAATATATTCATAATTTTTTTATATAATTACATACAGTTTAGTCAACTTAGAAGAGTTCACACCGGTTTGCTTTATACTCTTTCTCTTTGCTTGTAAAAATGCGCTGTGAGTGTGTGTGTGTGTGTGTGTGTGTGTCTGTTGGGTGTATGATTTTGTGAGTGTGTGTGTGTTTGCCTTGCCTGGGACAATAGCAGCATCCAATAAAATTTGTTTTGTCTAATTTTATGCAGCTCATTTAACCAGCTGCAAGAGAAACGTGGAGAATAAAGAGTTTGGCTGTTTGTTTTGTTTTTGAATAAATAGTTTTTATTTGAAAATGATTTTTTTAAATATTTTTTTTTTTTTGTATTTTGGTAGAATTTTACAAGTTGAATGGAAAGTACATACGATAAATATTACAGTGTTTGTTTGTTGTGGTTGTTTTTGTGGTTTTTGGATAGGTTTAAGGAGTGTTTGTTGGGTTTGTTCAATTTCGCTTGTTGTCAAATTGCATGGGGTATGCTTAGAAAACTGCACATAATATGGCATTCAACTACAAAAGTATCTCGTATCTCGTAGATACACATGGTAACTGCACAAGTATCTACGAAAAATGCGTTGTTCAACAACTTTTGCATAGTTTATTACACACTGGTTTTACTTTTTTTTGTTTTTGTTTTGTATCAAGTGTAATTTGGTTTATGAGATATTTTGTCAATTGTTTTCAAAATGTTAAATGATATTTATTTTGCTAATAAACTTACTAACTTGTTGTTTTTGTTTAAGTTGCGTGTTGCATGTGTTTTACATAAATAAGGCTTAAAAACTATAAAACATAAATGGATTTCGCATAGAGCAAAAGCACAAAACTGCAAAAAACATACTAGTATATAAGGGTGGAAAGGAATTTGGAGCTAGAGAGAGGAGCTTAGGAAGAGAGACAGAGGAGAGTAAGAGAGAGGGAGAGAGAGAGAGAGAGAGAGCTGTTGTATAATATACAAAAATACTATAAAATAACAATTATAAATTCATTGTGTAAAATCAAAATGCACAATCATACATACATTAAAGAAGTTGCATAAGCACATGCATATGCATAAATACATTAATAAGTGTGTATAAATAAGTCTAAACAAAATTAACAGCTGCAACCGCACAGTGTTAAATGCCATTCACTAAATACAATAAATGTTACAATTAATATTATTATTATTAATATTATTATTATATATAGTATGTATATGCTTTATAAATATTACATACAATGCGTTTTACAATGAACTGTTTTCTATTTTCTTTTCTTTTTTGTTGAGATTTTCCTCCCCTTTCCTTGCTATTTTCTCAGTTGCTATTGCGAGTTTCTCTGTGTGTCAAGTTTTCAATTGAATTACATATTATAAAAGATGCAATCGTATGTGGCTTTATAAATGCAACAAAATTATATTAATTACAATAAATTAGTGTACAAAAATTAAAGTTAGTTTGTGTGGCTGTGTGTGTGTGTGTGTGTGTGCGTGTTCGCGTGTTTGTGCGTCATGTGTGTGTGTGTGTGTGTGTGTGTGCGCGATTTGTAGCTGCTTCAGCTCGATTCTCGATTCTCGATTCCTTCTATATATGGTTTGCATATATGCTATACACACACGCAAATTTCAACAAATTACAATTTACATCGATCTATATAATCGAATTATGGCTGGCTGGCTGGCTGCATCGAATTCGCAATTTTTGATAGTAAATACAAATAGTTTAGAGAGTTTTTTTCCTTTCATTTTTGTCCGGTTTTGTTTTTGTTTTTGTTTTTTTTTTTGTATTAAATTAGGCCTTATATATTAGTGTTTTACGTTTTTTCATGTTAATTTTGTTTTGTTTTTGGTTTGTTCATTTGTTTTATCATTACGTTATGCTTTAAGTATTATTTTTAAATTTGTTTTTTTTCTTCTTTTTGTTTTACTTTTCTTTCAATAATATTTATACGCATTCTGCTAATTCATTGCCCGGGGACTTTGTTTGTTATTATTTTTTGTTGCATGTTTAATTCGCGCAGAGAGTTTGTAAACTTTGAACTTAAGCCTAAACAAGCATGAGAAATGCAGCGTTGATGGTATGAATAATTTCAAAGAGATTGCAACAGGAAACATTTAATATATATATATATATATAATATAATATTTATATACTTAGATGCCGTCGTATATGCGTTATACATATGTATACATATATATTTATCATATATATACTTTGTTCAATTCTTTACTTTTCATTTGGTTTAAATTTCTTGTTTGTTTTTGTTTTTTGTTCTTGTTTTTGTTTTTTTTGTTTTTTTCGTTTTTGTTTCAATAAATACACGAGAAACTAAACTACACATAAATTATGAAATTCTATAAAATTATTCAGACCAAACAACAACTACATATTATGCATTAATGCTTGCGTTATGCGTATGTTTGTGCGTCCGTGTGTGTGTGTTCGTTTGTGTGTGTTTGAGTGTTTTTGTTGTTTGTGTGCGTTTCATGTCATACATGTAGCTTTGCATGATGCAAATGTAAAGCAAATATAGGAAATGCTCTTCAATATGCTTGAATTTCTGCTTCTGTCAATGTTTTATGTTTTTTTTTTTTATACTCTTCTTTCTCTTTTAGTCAGCTGCCTTCTCATCAACTAACTCTCGTTCTCAATAATATTTTAAGCACATACAGGTTCTCATACTCTTCTGAGTGTGTGTGTGTGTGTTACAACAAATAAAAGTTCTTTGGGCTTTGCTTTTGCTTGGTGTGTATGTGTGTCTGTGTGTGTGTGTGTGTGTGTGTGTGTGTTGTTTGTTGTGTTGGTTCTATCATCATTTGCTTTTTTGATCAATGCTGGTGGGTTGTTGTGCTCCCGCGCTGTATTATTCTTGTTTTTGTTATTATTTTTCATAAATTTTTTCTGTTTTTTGTTTTTTGTTTTTTTTTTTATGTTTGTAATACCGTAACGGTTCCCGTTTAGCCCCGCCATCACGTCTTAGTACAGGCCGCAGCCGCGCAGATTGTTTGCTATGATGACATCGGTGACAGCATCGAATACAAACTGAATGTTGTTGGTGTCTGTGGCGCACGTCATGTGGCAGTAGATTTCTTTCGAGGTTGATTTGTTTTTCGCTTCGAACTGGGCCTGAATGTAGGCAGCCGCCTCGCCATACTCCTGGCCACCTATAAAATCAATGCAATAGAAACCAATTGGAATCATAGAAAATCTTTCACATTTTCAAGCACTTACCTGTGTATTCGGGAAAGCAAATTGTCAGCGGACTCTTGCGTATCTTCTCCTCGAACAGATCCTTTTTGTTCAGGAACAGTATAATCGACGTATCCGTGAACCATTTATTATTGCAAATGGAATCGAACAGTTTCAGTGACTCTTGCATGCGGTTCTGCGTTCAATTCGAGTGAAATTTTACGCTTAGTTTCGATTTGTACAAATAATAACTCTCTCTTTTAGACTTTTGACTTACCGTAGTTTCGTCCTCATGCAAGACCTGATCGTATTCGGACATCGCCACGCAGAATATAATCGCTGTCACATCCTCAAAGCAATGTATCCATTTCTTGCGCTCAGATCGCTGGCCGCCCACATCAAACAATCTGCAAAGAGTCGTGGCATTTGAGTTAGTTAGCAAAATAAAACACGAATCTTTCTACTTTTCTTCTTCTCGTACAACAAGTCATACCATACGATTGATATAGTCCTGGATAACCTAAAGGACCAAATTCCTGCGAAACGCGCACGAAAACGGACCGGAAATATATAGCTGCAGCTTAACAGAATGTTGTGGCTACTGCTAAAAGCGGCAGAAAAAGTATGCCCTTGAAATTTGCGATCGTTGATTTAACAGTTGAATGTTAAGAACATTTTTGCACCTTGTGGGTATGCAATGCAATTTTTCATTTATTAAAATTAGTTCGTCTGCCTACTGGGCATTTCTGGTCGCCTGGTACTTCAGCCGAATTTTCGATAAAATCGAAGCACCCAGCTGCTCCTCCGCCCCTTTTAGGTATGCAATGAAAATGTTCAATTATACAAATTTTAGTCCGCCTGGGTTTTTTTTTGTCAAATTTCTTATCAAATCGAACGCCCCCTTTTTAACAGTGGTATGTTAACTAACAGCAGCTTAACATTGCATAACAGATGTATCTGTTAATTAAGAAACTTGCAAGTCATCCTTTTTTCAAAAATTTAGCTACCTGCTGGGCCTGTTCGCCTGGTATTTCAGCTGAATTTTGATTTGAAAATGTGAGCCAACGACCGGGCCCAGTTAATTTTGAAACCTTAATTTAAGTGTGGATAAAGCTTTTAAGCGAATTTTGCTGGGATTTGGAACTATAGGCTAAAAGAGCATACATATTTGTGAACAATTTCCGAGAGAATTTCACAAGGATTTGACTTTTGATACAAAAAACTTTGACGCAATTCTGTTCTATGGACCTGCACTGTTCTATGGACAATGCATCCAATCTGCTGGGGATCAAGTTGTTTTAACTCATGTCTCCTAATTTTTACTTACTTGAAGTTGAGATTTTTGAAGGAGAAATGAACCTCGACAATGCCGGTTGTCTTGACTCGGGTGCGCAAGATATCCTGCTCGGTAGGCTGATAGTCCTTGGCGCCTAACCGATCCAAATCATCCAGGAAACTGCAAAGAGCAAACAGACACGCAACCATTAGTAGGGCAAAGAGCTGTTGTTTCTTCAGGCCAGAGGGTGAGGTGAGGTTAGCTAGGGCCAGGGGAGGGCAGGCAGGCAAATGTTTGACTTGCTGCAGCTGACGGCGTCGGCGGCTTCGGGGCAAACACAATTTGAGGCGCAGGCGAAGCGCTGTGCAAACAATTAAAACGTAGCATAAATTTAGACGCCGACAAGTGGTAACAAACGCTCAGATACAAATGTATCTGCCAGATACAAATATGACTCTAGATACGAGTGTGGCACTTGTGGCATCAAGTTTCGCAAGCGCATTTTATTTAGGGGCACATAATTAGCTTTATTTGTGACTCTCAATCAGTCAAATGTTGCGTGTTCCGACCAGCTTCAACAAGTAGGTCAGATACAGAAAATATACAAATAGAAAAAATAAAGTTAGATAAAAGAGAAATGAAGAAGACGGACACGAGGCTGAATAGGTCAGTGTCCAGATCTTGGCAGTAATTTACGCAGCGCACGCAACATTTGGCAAAAGATAAAAAACAACAACAAAAACCGAAAGAAAAAATAAGAAACGAATTCCATTTGTTGCGTCCAGGTGTAAGGTTCATGTAACCCAGAGACAAAAAGAGGTCTCTGAGGCGGGTCGTAAATAAGTTTTCCAGTTGTCCGTCTTCTAGCCTCTATTGTGTGAATCTTTTTGTTGTTGCGGCAATTGCTTTTGTGACCAACTGTAAGTTGTGTGTGTTTAATTAACGCGCGACTTGCCCAACCTTTGTGGCTCAACTTTTGTTGTCGCCCCATTGATCATTGGCTGTGGCACAGTCTGGCAACTCTGGCGCACATGCAACACAGCACGGCACACTTAACAAGGGTGGGCAAAATGGCCAAGTCACGCTCGCCATGCTCTAAATATCTGTGCTATAACCAGAAGCCAAGTAGCGCTCATTCAAGTGGAAAATTTGAGTGCATAATACGCCAAATAAACCTCTATATATATATATATAGCTAAATATCGTGCCTGCAATAGTTGCATATAATATACGTAAGACTGACCAATGTAAATATTTGTTACATTTATACGGCACACGCTAATCAAAAGTTATTCACAATTTTCACTGTTAGATGATCTGCGGACGCGATCTTATCCGGGCAATGCTCATTTGCTCGGGTCTCCGAGTTGCGTCACAGTATGCTGTCGGGCATTCGTATTAGCACTTACAGTGTGCAGAGAGAAAGAGAGCGAGAGTGAAGACAGTTAAAAGAGAGCCATCAAAAATGTTTAACAAAAATTTGTGGCTTCGAGAAGAAAAAGGCTAATATAAATTGGGCTACAGGCGGTTCAAGAGGCCAAAAGTTCCAGCTGTAAATGATGTACGGAGCATTCACACATAAAAACTAGAAATGTATATTACTTTCTAGAAATTCAAATCTGCTGGAGATATTACATATTTCTAACATACAAATTATTATTTTTAGTTGATTTTCTAGTGTTAATTGTATTTTATTAACACTTACAACAACAAAAGCAATCTGTCAGTGCTTAAAAAAATTTTACATCATTTAGATACTAGGCTTACATAAGGCCGATTTGTTGCAACATTTCATGAAAAACAATGAAATATTACGAATTACTTTCAATGTAAGTTGCATTTTATAAATTTATGAGCCGCAGCCAACTTAGCGCGGCACTGAAATGTCTGGCAACGCTACATTTTCCTAAATTATTTCAGAGCTCTCTGTCGCAAAGTGACAAAAGCAAACGAAAAATATATGTTTTAGAATATACAAGTATTTAAAAAATAATTTATTTAGATAAGAATCGGATAATCAAGTAATTTAATAAGTTTTAAATAAGTCTTGCAATTATTCACCAAGTTCTATTAAAGCACTTTGCGCTTATTAAAAGACTATACAAATATATTAAAGCTGATGCTTTTTTTTTGCTCGTCGTATCAGTCATGAGGACAAAAACAATTTTAAATGAAATACTCTGAGCTTTTTGGTCAAGTGTCAATGCAGGTTTAAGAAAATACTATAAAGCGTGTGTTTTATGGCGCTGAATTTCTCGCCTTGGCAAAAACCAAGCAACCCCGTTGGGCATTAACTAGTTGAAGTGCTTAATATGCTTTATGGCTCAGTGCATTATGTGAATTTAATGCAAAGTTTCAGAGCGAGAGAGAGAGAGAGATAGAAGGCAACGTCTGAGACAGAGACCAAGCGTCTAGGTAAACGCGTCGTTAGTTTTAATGCAAATTTCTGTGTTTGCTTTTTTTTAGCCAATTTCCTAACGACGGCTGCCATTAGGGCCTAGACAAACAAAAGATGAAAAAAGTCGATAACAGGTAGATTAAATTGATTAAAATGAATTAAAGCGTGTAAATAACCGCTGCGAACTAACGTCGGGAAAAAAACTTTTGCTTTTTAGTAAGATTGATTAGCAGCAAACACTTTCAATTTCAAATGGACAGAGCAACAGAGAGAGAGCATATAAAACGAAGCGAAGAGAGTGAGAGAGCAATTAGCGGGCGTATCTTAACAATAAAACCAACAATCAGTTCCACAATAAGAAAAGATCGTCTTTGCAAAGCCAACTAGATGATACCCTTAAATTAAATTGCTGCTTCCGATCCAAAAAGTTAGACTAGCTAATTTTAGACAGAAATTATCCCAGATTGCCATTGGCCTAAGTTTTAGAAATATCTTTACAAAGTTTCAATAATATAGAACTTATTTAAAGCTGAACGGTTTGTTAAACTAAGCTCAGCTGACATTTTTGATCATATATAAATAGAATATATATAATATAATATAACACAATTCCTGATCAAATTTATATACCCTTTAACATAGAGTATTTAATAACAGCCAGCTGTCCAGCTCTGGACTGCTCACGCATACAGCTCCAATTGGAGCTGTCTTAGCTGCCGCATAGCGCACGTAGACCCGAACCCCGCCGTGCCGAGCCGTGCCGTGCCGGACTGGAGCGGAGCGGAGCGGACTGAGTGATGCGATGCGATGCGCTGCTTTGGCCCTGCTGTAGTCGATCCTATAAGTAGACTAAGAAGCGCTGCGATCGCGTTTAGTGCGTCGCGTTTGCTCTACGAGACAGCAGGCAGCAGCAAGCGGAGCTTGAAGCTGACTTTGTGGCTGTTGTTGCACGACTTTCGGTTTCTATTGGCCAACAAGTTTGCACGCTTGCGTGACGCTGATGTTTAAAGTGGAAGTGGAAGTGCCCCGCCAAGTGAGTGAAGCTATATGGTTAAATATAATATATTTGTGTGCGTCGGCGAACAACAATAGAAAACCGCAACCGAGTTTCATTTCAACAAAATATATAACAAAAATGTTTATAGCTTTAGCCCAAAAATAAAAAAAAAAAAGTTCATAAAAACTGACAAAATGATTGCGAACATTGACAGCGTGCTTAAAACTAGTAAAGGCCGTTCAAAAAAAAAAGGCAAGCCGGCCCAAACATACTTGGCCAAAAACCCACAACCAAACTAGTTAAAGAGCAATGCACTTAAATCAGTCGCCGTTGCAAGTGAAGCGCGAAAAGGCAGTTAAAAGCCAACTTTGAAATGCCTTTGACAAGTGCAGAGCAAACAGCAGACGCGGCGACTAAACTTCGAGGCGTGCCACAGCCGCGCCGCACCTCGAAACGCATAATTTATAGATTTATAGACTTTAATCATGGGACAGCGGCTGGCCGCGCGACAATCTCTGTGGCAATGGCAGATCAAATAAATAAAAACTCCAAATCGAAAACGCAACCGCAAACAAAAGCGGCGACAAATAAAAATCAAAAAAAAAACAAGCAAAATTTGAAATACTTTGAAAATGACATAATTTATGCAGCCGCAACTTTCTTGTGGCTAATTTGGGGGTGTCCGTGCGAGGCGAGGCGAGGCGGGGCGGGGCGGGGCTGGCAATTTGTTTTTCAATATTTAACATTTTGGCGCTAATAAATAGAATTGTTTGTCAGCTGCATTCGCAAATGCGCAACAGTTTTTACAAATTGCTTGCAAAACCAGTTTTCTATTTTCGATTTCGCTGTCAGTCGTGCGAGACGGCCCCTTGAGAATCAGTCAGAACAATGGCCAGAAATACTGGCCAAAAGGAGAGGGTTAGAGGGGAAGGAGGGGGGACTAATTCATGCAACTAGGGACCGTGTAGAGCGGTTTGTTAAAACAAAATGTGGCTGCTCAGAGTGAAGTCTTAACTTTCTGACCTCAAGCTAATTTCAAAGAGAAGAGTTATGTAGAGCACACTCATGCAGGGCAGAGAGAGCGAGAGAGAGAGAGAGAGAGAGAGAGAGAAATCTTTTTTGGTAATTTAGGATATTTGCAATTGAATAAGTGCATATTACTTATTATTTTGAAGACAAGTGTGAGCTTTACCCAAATTATAGCTTCGTTATAATATTGTTTATTTATAAAAATTTCAAGTACTAAAGTGGGGCTAAAAACTCTCTTCAAATATGTCACAGATTTTTCCATAATTCTTTATTTAAATAGTGAATAACTTTAAATAATAAAATCAAACAAAATGCACAAAGCCTTTTCGAATACGAACAAAATGTTCCCCATATTCAACTGTTACAATTTTCTGTTCAATTTATGGCTTTTTTTATATTCTCCATACTTTTTCAAACAATAATACTTATCTAAAAAACAAACAATAGTATTTTAAAGTGCAATAGTTTATTAAACTAACTAAGTTTCTAAGAAAAAATAATATATTAGAAGCCCTTTTTAACAAAAGACTCTCGAATGGCGCCTGAGGTACAAAAAACTTGCAAGCCGTTTAAAAAAATAAATTGATTGGACAAAGGAAAGATTCAAAAACTTGAACTACAGCTTTTATATAGAACAGACAAATTGTAAAGCTTATATAAAGCTAAAATGTTTAAAGTTGACATTTCAAAAGTAACCTGAAAACTTTTCATGTTACTTTCTGTTAACTGAAGGGCATATCAGCTAAGACAATGCCTCATGCTAGAATTCGAGCTAGAAACCTTCTTTAAATAATTGTCTTATATTATGGTTACGTGCACGTTGCAGGGCCATAAATTGTCAGCTTTAACTATGTCATTGCAGTGCATATAACAGTTGGCAACACCCTTGATTATTTATTCTTTTAGTAATTGAACAATTTAAATCTTTGCGCTTTGGCTAGCCAAAGTCAAAGTCAAGTTGCGGCCAAGCGCAGCGCAGACAAAACGCTTTAGACGACACTTGAGCAGCTGCTGGAAGGAAAACCCATTCCTGTGGAAGCTGCTTGACAGTTTGATTTTTCTTTCGTTTTTTTTTTTTATTTTTTGGTGAGCGCAAGGATTATCACTCAAGTTCATTATGAGGCATGCCCCGATAAGGCGCTAGTGTGTGTGCGTGTGGCTCAAGTGCTGGACGTCGCAGCTGAAGCTGAAGGTCGCCGCTTGTCAAGGCAAGGGCAAGGATATAAGCTAAAGCATAATGCCAAGATTGTGTGTATACACATAGAGATTGAGCCATAAAAATTGTGTGCGGCAAATGGGATTTAAATTACCAGCGCACAGAAGTTGCAACTTAGGAGCAGGCGCAGAGAGAGAAAGAGAGAGAGAGAGAGAGGGAGGCAGAGAGAGTGTGAGCAGCGACAATGGCAGTGCTTTGTGCTTGGCAGCGCCATGCGGCGTATGAGCAATATCTCAATATTGCTCATACGCAGCATGCCACACAAATCACGCTTTGAAGTGTATAGACACGTATGTATATATGCGCGCATATCTGTGTATACATATATATACATATTGAATGCTTTTGTTAGCCACTTGAATTTTATTGGCAACACGCACACACACACACACTCGCACAACTTTAACAATGCGCGTTGTTCAGTTCATATTTGAGTTTGAGCAAAGCCTTTTGGCTTCTGGCAAAATCAAAATGTAAACTGCTTTGGGCTTTTATTTGCCTGGTTTTTAGGCCATATATTAAGATCGTCTCTGCTGTTGCCACATTATCGCATAGGTTTAGTAAATTGTTCGTTGTTTGCCTTTCGCTCTTGGCTGCGTCAACTAAGTGCACTGCATTTGTCTGAAACCCTAGTTGAAGTCTTGACTTTTGACAATTTGCCTCGTGTCAGGTCTTCACTTGGCTGAAAGTTAGTTTTAGCCCACATTTATGACAACATATATTTATGCATGTGCCATCTATTATGCATAAATGCTTTGTTTACTCAGCCTAACCTTCTATTGTTCAAATATTGACATCTCAACAACGTTTTTGTTGTTGGCATAATACACAGAGGCAGCTTCCAATGCTCAAACAAGAAGTTCTTTCTACTCGCCAAACTTGCACATAAATATTATGATGGATGTTCTCACCAGTTATTTATTTACTCTAACATTTGTTGTTTGCCCGGCTAATTCACATAGCTAAGCTACCTTGTTTGCACATTTATATATGGCGTATAATAGTTGTATTTATCATAATTGCAAAAACTTTGCGCTCTTCTAAAGTTTTTATAAAATGCATAAAAAATTATAATGCCAACTCATCTGATATAAATGACAGCCGGAACAACTTTGCGCCGCAATTGCAAGTTTTGCGCAACAAACATGGAAAAATACATTTATTTTATATTTGAAAATTACATGAAATCTCTTTGGTAGTTCTCAACTGCTTTTCAAGTGGGCGCCACAAAGAGCAAAAACTTGTTAAAGTTCTTTTTTCCTCCCCCATTCCTTCTACTGCCAGTTAAAATTGTATGCCCCAAGGTATAGACTATATGTATAGTATGTCTGTCTACTTTTATTAGCTATGCAATGACCAGATGATAAGACCTTTGACTGCCCGCTGCATAGGAGGTCCTTCTGCTCATGCAGAAAACTAGCTCGTGTATGAGATTTGAGAATTGGTCGTTCCTTAAAATGCAACTATTATGAGCTTATATTAAATACATTCCAATTAGCTTTCGCGCATTTCTCGAAACAGTTAATTTGCAGTCTTAAAACGGTAGCATAATTGCGCTTTACAGGCGCAATTCTGAAAATTTCTTTACAAACAAATAAAATGGAAAAGTTGTTCCCTCTCAAAGGCGAATTACCTTTTGCGATTTTTGCGAATTGAATTAAGTGCATTTTATTTTACTTGGTATTTTTAGTCTATATTTAGTAGGTATATTTACAAAGTGGGTTTTTCATGGTATTTTACTTTTTGATAGAAATTGCCTTTCAATGCGATTTTCATGAATTCTACTAAGACTTTTATATGTTCGTGTTTACTTTATTTAATATTTAAATCGAATTTAGGGCTTTTCGACTTACACACAAGTGCTCTCTCTCTCTCACTTACGCGCTTTCTCCCTCTCATAAAACCCACCTCTCTATGCGATTTTCATAAATTCTAGTGTTGCTTACAGGCAGTCATGGCTTTTAGTGTATTTTTAAGTAATTTTAAACGTTTCATACTTTTTTTTTAGCGCAACTGCAAAAACAACCAAACAACGACAGGCAACTGAAAGGATTGCGGAAAATGTCTAGTTTACGGAAAACCACGGCGGCTTTGATAAGGCGCACAACGTACTCCGCGACGACAACGCTGCTGCCCGGTGCCGGAGGCGCTGGCGGTGCGGTCGAAGCAGCCGCTGGTGCTGCACTGCCCCATGATGGTGTGGGTGTGGCAACGGAAATTGAAAAATCAATTGCGTCTGGAGCGCTACAGCGACAGCGACAACAACAACAACAACAACAACAGAAGCAGCAGCAGCCGCAGCGGATAAATTCTTCAGCTGACAGGTAAGAACTCTCGGAAGCAGTTTGTTGTCGCACTCTTTAACGCGCTCTTTGCAGAGGCGCCACAGCAGCAGCAGCAACAACAACAACAACATCATCAATAGGTGCAGCAACTGCACCTGCTGTGCGTCCCTATGCGGAAGTGCCCGGCCCGTATCCGTTGCCATTGATTGGCAATTCCTGGCGCTTCGCGCCGCTAATTGGTTAGTTATACATTCGGATTAGCACACTAGCACACATAGATACCCTGTTGCTTATAGACAAATCATTTTCGCAGGCACGTACAAAATAAGCGACCTGGATAAGGTGATGCACGAGCTACATGTCAACTATGGCAAAATGGCCAAGGTGGGCGGTCTTATTGGACACCCGGATCTTTTGTTTGTGTTCGATGGCGACGAAATACGCAATATATTCAAAAAGGAGGAGGCCATGCCGCACAGGTGAGCAGAGCTGGGCGTGGATGCCAGGCGCGTGTTTGGGTGAACAGTAAACAAAAAGATTTACACGTGCACATTGGAAAATCTGACGTTGCCGCCCGAGCAGCGACATTTTATGTGCTCTGATATTTTGCGCACTTTAAGCTGGGTTTAATATTTAATGATTAGTTTGCTCGTATGCGGCATTTCACATAAAGTTGGCATTTCGACAGTAAAACTTGCCTAGGTGTTATAATTTTTAAAGCGACATTCAGTAAAATTCAGATATATACCTTATGTGGGTGTATAATAGAAAAAATTTAAACATACTGGATATTATTTAAGAACTAAGTACAGAAAGAAAGATTGAAAAAGGGAAAAAACCAAAACATGGCCTGTAACATGTTTTTAACATGCACATTCTGTTTATGACATGCATATTACATTTATAACATGCATGTTATGTTTACAACATGAATGTTAATATGCAGTTTAAATAGCTCCTTGAAAAAATCAAGTGAAATGAAGGACAACAAAAAAAAAAAGCTAAATGAAGACTGACGCATAAACTGAAATATGCTTGACCTGATAAACAAAGAGCAGGTTGTCGAGCTGTTAAATACAAATAAAGTGACCCTGGAAGACACTTAGATACATCTAAAGTGACCGGCCAGTTAAAAGAGAAGGCCAATTACAAGGAAATTCACAAAAAATGTTAAGCGAAAAGCCTCATTGTGACATTGAGAAGACTTTTGCGACATTTACAGAACAGTTAAATGGAAAACAAAAGTCCATTTTCATCTATAAATTTAAGCAAAAAAGTTGTATAATCTTGACAATTTTGAAGAGTCGCAACTGAATCATAAATGAGACTGAGATGTTCAACGAGACATGATACGACATCAATTTCGTTGTGGGAAATGCTAAAATGAGCCTTAATATATGTTTTCCAATTGAGTACAGTTAGCATTACATAAATATTAATGCCATGTAGGTAATTCGAATGCGACACAGTTGCATCAGAAGTCGGCTTAAATGAATGCACATTAATTGACATATGTAATTTGCCACATGGTTGCACTTAAGCAGCAGCCACTGTGCTACAACACAGCCCACCCACACACACACACACACAGATACAAATACACAAATACACATGCACATGACATCCTTGTGCTGTGTGCAGAGCTACGTTTTAATTTGCCTTTCGGGCTGCCTTTGCACAGCTGAGAGCAGCTGAAGAAATGTGTTTATTATTTATGCGCATATTGCATTAAATTCATAATTAAATTATTGACGCATGTCTGTGTGTGTGCGTGTGTGTGTGTGTGTGTGTGTGCGTGTGTGTGGCATGAATGACAGTTGCTCAGAGAGGCGAGTGCGCAATTAGTTGGCCAATGCAAAGGATTTTGTTACGGTCGGCCATTTTGTTTGTTAATTAATATCTAATTATAATGCCATTGGGCAGTATTACGTGCACAATTTGGCCAATTAGAATGTGTGGCAGCTGATTTAAAGGCCTCAACGAAATTAAACAAAAGTCGATTCAGCTATCATAGCCGAAAGCAAAAACAAAAAAAAAAAAACACACAGGCAAAAACTTTCACTCAATCGAGTTGTAGGCCTGAAAGATTGTTTGAAGCAAAAAGCAGCTTCGCAAGACGCGCAAAATAAAATAAAAAAAGAAGAAAAATTAAATAAAAAATGTGCCGCCAATGGAAATAAATAGTTAGCTATTTTTGTTTTCGTAGCTTATGAATATGAATTCATCTTTTACTCTTTTTTTCCGTTTTTCTGTACGCCAAAGAAAGCCAAGATTTGCCAAACTTGTTAAGCTTTCTTTTATAAAACATTTTGTGTGCGTGTGTGTGTTTTTTTTTTTTTGTGCTCTCCCATTTGGCCATGAACCAATTTATGTGCCAGTTATGTTAAGATTTGTATAGCCAAATATATATACAAATAATAATCATCAAATAGACGCGGCGTCGCGACAGTTTCAAGCGAGCGCGAAAAAATAGCCGAAAGAAATAAATGTTTTGTATTTCTTTTTTTCTTGTAAACTTTTTTTATTGTCAGCCAGGGCGCTGAAATTGGCAAGTCATCATTAAAAAGTTGTAGACGCACGAGAGAGAGAGAGAGAGGGAGGATGGAAATATAGAGAATAGCCAATAAATTGACATAGACGCGATGCGTTAAGGTGAGCAAATGTTTAAAGATTGAAAGATTGATGAACGCCGCAGCGCTAATTGATTGATATACACACACCAAACGCAAACAAAGCGCAAATTGACCAAACGACCGACTGACTGACCGACCGACTGACTGATGAAGACATTCCAGCACTCAACACTTTGCGTGTGGGCTGGCCACAGACAAAAAGTAAAAACCTTTCGTATTTTATGTCTCGCATAACTTTAACACACACAAAAAGGTACGAGTGTGTGTGGGAAAAATGTTAAAGAAAATAAAATAACGCATAAACTTAAGATTAGATTTTCAGATGTTGTTGTTGTCGTTGTCGTTGTTGTTGCTGACAGTTGTTAAAGCGACAACACAGACAGACAAGTTGTCTGCTGAGCGTGGAACAAGATTCGGTTGTTGGTCAACTAGTTGGCCTACAATTTCCAAATTTATATCTAACTCACGTCGGCTTCTGCCACACAATTGTCATATGCAAACATACAATAAATAAATGCATTATATTTCAAAATGCAATAATTTGTTGCATTTGGATGTGCAATGCAGCGCTTTTCAGGTTTTCGTTGACCTTTCAGAGGTCAGCAGCGACATCTGCATGCAAATGAAATGCATTTTACATATGCCTACAATTTTTACGCATATATTTTGTTTGTAAAAATATGTTACCTGTTGTATTTAGTAATATATTCTACCTGGGCAGCCTGGCAAAAAGTCTGAAGTGCGTGTTTGACTTTGTTCTTTAGAAAAGAAACTTAAAGTTCAGTCGATTGTTTCTGTAAAAACTATACTGGAAAGTGTTGCAGAAAATTGAAATCATAAATAAGAACGTAATAGTTATCAAATTATAAACAGATTACATATATGTACTATTTATTCCTATTATATAGTCAAACTGTAAGACTCTGACATAATTGCTGCCTGTTGCCAAGAGACAGATAATTGTAGTTGAAATAATAATTAAAAACACGCGATTATAGTCAAAATTAAAAGCGTATTTAGACATAGTTGTTACGCATCTTAAAGTCAAACCCGTCTCATTCAACGTTCAAATTATTGTACTCTTTCGCAATAATATTTTATTTCAAATTTAAATAATTAAAAGTATCTACGGTCAACAAACATAGGGTTGACCCTTGAGGGCAGCGTTTGAGAGAACGTGTTTAATTCCGAAATAGAAACAAAAATAGAAATGTGACAGAAACTGGTTTTATATGTTGGAAAAAACTATGTTAATGTGCTTAGCTAAGCATTTTTGGCAAAAGTTTTTTTGTGCTTAAGATTTTGGGAATTGGTAGGCTGGCAGACACAGAATTGAGCTCAAATATTCAACACAATTTAAAATATTTGAAGCCATGAATCGTCAAATATAGATTATGGAATACTTATTTAAGCTGGCAAGCCCAGCTGCTGCTTAATTTGTAAATGAAAAATTGATTTTTATCAAAAACAAATTTTATATAGAATCAAAAAATTTTTCGATAGCAAATGATTAAACACGGGCAACATTCCTAGCTAAGAAAGCGAGCATTTAGGAAATGTGATGATTAGAATGTGAAATGTACAAAAAATTAAGAACTTTTACGAGTTTCTATAAAACAAATATAACTACAGTCGTTATGAGTTTGTTTAGCTACACATATTCAAATAGTTGCTCTGCACTGAATACCCATAATGCGTATGCGTGTGTGTGTGTGTGTATTTGTTCTTTGCTTGGGCAAATTGCACAGTGGCTAAGTAAATAAAGTCGCATGACTTTTATTTTATGCCATTTAATTGAATATTGTTGCCTGGGGCAACACAAAAAAAAACAAAAAACAAATAGACAAAGAGGCCGAATAGATACGGCAGTACACCCTACTAACCGTGACACCCTGCTATAAAATGCGAGCTGCGGTATTTGCCAGTTGAAGTCGTAAAACAAAATAAAATGCGACCATTTTTATATGGCGACATGCGAGCGTCGAAATAATGCAAATATGAGCGCGAACATCAACAAGATACACAAATGTATTTGCGAGTCATCATTTTAGCCGGGTTTTTGTTCTATTTGTTTGATGTATCGCACGCGAGAAATTCCTATGTGAAATTCCTATTGTAATGTGAGTTAAGTTTATGGCAAAAGGCAAGGCTGAGCCATGAGCCAAAAACAGCCAACGTGTGTGGGCCTATTTGACATCATGTCCTTAAAAAGCATCAAATTGCGCATACGCCGCATTGCCCGCCTAAACATATATACTTAGATATATATATATCTTCTGGTTCTTCTAATTGGCAGACCCTCGATGCCTTCGCTGCGACATTACAAGGGTGAACTGCGGCGCGACTTCTTTGGCGATGTGGCTGGTCTAATTGGCGTGTAAGTATTACGTTGCATTTGGCAAAGGCCGCAACACGCCCACTTACCCTCCCATCCACTCACAATTAGGCACGGTCCCAAGTGGGAGGCCTTTCGCCAGGAGGTGCAACAGATTCTGCTGCAGCCGCAGACCGCCAAGAAATATATACCCCCACTGAATGATATAGCCAGCGAGTTTATGGTGCGGTAAGTTGGCATGACATAATAGGCAGGCGCCTCATTATATAATCCCGCTGTCCCTTTGCCATATAGCATAGACGAGATGCGCAATGAGCAGCAGCAGCTGCCCGATAACTTTTTGCACGAACTGTACAAATGGGCGCTCGAATGTAAGCCAAGAAAATGTTGTCTTACGCGACAGTTGAACTAAATAAGGCAAGAGCTTATATCATTCCTTTATCCCCTGCAGCTGTGGGTCGCGTCTCGCTGGACACACGACTCGGCTGCCTGAAGCCGGAGGGCAGCGCCGAGGCGCAACAAATTATTGAGGCAATCAATACGTTCTTCTGGGCCGTGCCGGAGCTGGAGCTGCGCATGCCACTGTGGCGCGTCTTTCCCACGAAAGCCTATCGCAGTTTTGTGCGCGCTTTGGATCAGTTTTCCGCGTAGGTTGCTCCCATCTTATTTTTATTTGTTTTATTTTTGTTTATTTGATTGATTTATCGCTGCAGCATTTGCATGAAGAACATCAGCCAGACCATGGACAAGGCCGATGCGGACCAGGCACAGCATGTACCCAAAAGCGAGGCGGACATTTCCATAGTGGAGCGCATCGTGCGCAAAACGGGCAATCGAAAATTGGCAGCTGTCCTGGCTCTGGATCTGTTTCTTGTCGGCGTCGATACGGTGAGTAATTGTCCTAAGAGGAACTCAAGGCCAAAACTATGTACGGCTAAAAAAATATACTTTTAGCGGGTGTTCCAATCTAATTTTTCAGACAATATGACGGGAATCTGTCTAAGTTTATCTGCATTGCGAGCTTCAAATCAGTTTGATCGAATAGACAGAATTTCTAATTCTTGTAGAATTAGTTGGGTATGCTTTCATTCTTTCCTTGTGCTTATGCTGAACAGGGTTCTAGATTATTAACCAAGTTCATAAGCTAAGCTTAATTCGAATTTTTCAGATTAATCTATTTTTTAGAGTATTTCTTGATGAAATATGTTAGTCTGATCTTTGATTCTATTTCGATAGTTTTTACACTTTAAGTTTTTTTGTACTGCAAATTGAGCTTTAGATGAAATGGACATATTCAACCCCATAAAGCATAAGTATTCCTGATTCCTTAGCAGTAATTTTTTGATCGTTTTTCTATAGATTAACGTATAATATAAATGAATCAATAAATACGTATAAAAATATAATAAAAAATAAATAAGTGCGTATAACGTTTAAAACAATTAAACTTAAAATGAATAAAAATATAAATCTATACATAAAATAAATAAATCGTATAATTTATATACTGCACATACTTGAAATAATAAAATTCTATTTTTGCTAACTTTAATATCGAAAACGGATTCTTTCCTATATTTCCCTTATATGTACAACATATTCAGCATATCTCTTAAAAAGGTTTTTTTTTGTATGTATATCATGAGTTATCAGTAGATAGGATAGTTTTTTTTCCACTTAAAGCCTTGTTTCATAGCCATAGCATTATAAATAATGACAGCATTGATATCTGGCTATGTATATATATCAGCGTAATCTATGCTAGATAATCGAATGACACAATCATTATTTGTATAATGCCAGGCTATAAATAAAGCTCATTAGGTAATTAACGGCCAGACTGTGAAATATACCATATATATATATATATATATCGGCAACGCCCTAATGCGCCCTTCTGTCCCCCTGGCTTTACTTGCAGACCTCGGTGGCGGCCTCGTCGACCATTTATCAATTGGCCAAGAATCCGGATAAGCAGCAGCGTTTGTTCGAGGAGCTGAAACGTGTGTTCCCAACGTGCGATGCGCAAATCAATCAGCACGTCCTTGAGCAGATGCCCTATATGCGGGCCTGCGTCAAGGAGACGCTGCGGTAGGTGCAACAGCCCCAACCCACGCAGATTAAATATACCATATATTATATATATTTCTAGCATGAAGCCGGTTGTCATTGCAAATGGACGCAACTTGCAGGCGGATGCAGTTATTAACGGCTACCATGTGCCGAAGGGCGTAAGTAGGCGTGGCCGTAACGATAACTGATTGTTAATACATAACCTTTTGGTCCCCCACATGCAATGCAGACGCACGTCATCTTTCCACATCTGGTTGTCTCGAATGATCCAACATATTTCCCCGAGCCGAAACGTTTTCTGCCCGAACGTTGGCTCAAACAAGGCGCAGGTGAGTGAAAGGTTGGGGGGAATGGACATTGGTGCTTGTTAACTGTAATGCTTTTTGTTTGTTGCTTTTCAGCTGAAGGCTGCCCGCATGCCGGCCAGAAGATACATCCCTTTGTAAGCCTGCCCTTTGGATACGGGCGTCGCATGTGCGTGGGTCGACGCTTTGCGGAAATCGAGCTGCACACCCTGCTGGCCAAGGTGAGGATGAGGCGGGACGAGATTGAGGGGCAAATTTTTAATTGTCTCTCGTTATTGCAGATCTTTCGCAAATACCGTGTTTCCTATGATTCCGACGAATTCATTTATCGCGTCAACTCCACGTACATACCGCAATCGCCGTTAAATTTCAAACTGGCACCGCGCGACGTGTAGCACGATGGGGCGTTGAGGATTTGCAGCTGCCACAGCTGCCACAAAATACTGTGACACACACAACACGGCGGCTGTGTGATATTTTGAGCAGAATTTTTATTTTGCTGCTGTTTGTTTTTCATTTGGTTTGACTGTCACGCGTTTTTCTTTTTCCTAATTAAGCAAATGGGCTTGAGATACAAATGTATCTGCAGCTGTGTATCTTTCAGCTTGGACAGCAGCTAAGCGCTTGTATATATTTATGTATTCGTGTTAGTCATCAATTTAGTTTTACTGTACGCAACCAAAAGTCGTAGCCAATAAAGAGCCAAAAAGTATGCAACACTTTTTATCCATTAATCATGCATATAAACATGAGCGGAATGCAATGGGAATGGAACACAGACAGCAGCGAAAAAGAGAAATTGACTTGGCAACGATTATTCACTGGGATTATGTGTCTGATGTGCGATATCTATGCTGGATAATGTACACATATATATATATATGTGTGTATTAGCTATTATTCTTATGATGAATTCAAGATTAATTGAAGCAAGTTTTTATGCTGCCCATTTGGGCAAGTCGAATAAGTTCAAGGTCATGAGCAATGTCGAATTTACTTCGACGACATTTTCAATCTATGCGAAGCAAAAAATACTATTAATTTCAGTTAATATGTGATTCCAATTAGTCGATTGTCACACATAAAAGAATGCCAGTAGAAATTAACACGATTTTTTAGTGAATGAGACTCTATAAACAATTTATAATAAGGGTCTATGCGCACGCAAAACGTTTACGAATGCAGAAGAAAGAAGAATTAGGAAGCAGCGAGAGCGTATATGCATATATTTACGGACATAGTTAAGGTGTGAATGCATAAACAGATTTTGAATGCAAGGCAACAGAAACGTTTACGAATGCCAGACAAAGCAGAATTGAAGAGATTATACGAATAGAGAGGTAAATTTAACCGCTGCTATTAAAATTGCTTAGGCAGTCTGATTGCAATTAAAGTTGAATTCTTTTAACACAGGAATCGACATTATAGTAGTAGAGAGCAGTAGTCAAATTAAAGTAAACTGAAAGTGACAGCCGCCGACTACAGAATGAGGATGTTCGCTGGGTTCACACCTTCACATATGAATATTCACAATAATCTATTCAAAAATGGTTACTCACTATTTAGCGGAATCATTCAATTGATATTCGTTGCTGCGCGAGAAGCATTCCTGGACGCCGGCATCAAGCCAGAGCCGCTTCATGGCGGCCAGCAGCTCCTCTGAGAAGGGTTCGGTATCGTGCATGCGTTGGCAAACATCGAACACCATTTTCGCATCGCTCTGCAAACAAACAAAAACAAAAGCAATAACATTTAAATGCGAGATGCAACATTAGAGATTCAAGTAAATGGCTTTACTCACCTCCCGCTCGTTATTGCTATACTGAATACTAAGATTTGGCATGGCTCGCAATATTGCAACTAATGATTGTATTGTGTTGCTGTAAACAACCGGTCGATATTGTTTAAAGTCCTCCGCAGTGAACCCGCTCTCGTGAATGATTTTCATTTGTTTGACTATTGTGCTTTTGCCCGATTCACCGGCGCCTGCAAATAAGAAAGATACAAGATAACATACACATGTTAGAAAGATACGACACTAGCAAATTATTAAAAAAAAAGTGTTTTGTATTCGTGCATTAAATACCCTTGTTTTATAATAAGCTGATCGTGGAAATGTATTGAAATATTATATGGTGTTTGTTACATAAAATATAAAAGTATATGTAGATTATTTTGAAATGCTTCAAACGAGTTTTTTATGCATAAATTATCTTTTCCTATTAAACCCAAATTTTGAGCGAAAAATTGACTTGATACATTACTCAATAGAAACATAAAAATATTTGAATCTATCAATCTAATTTATTTCTGTAAAAGACGTAGATTTTTCAGACTTAAGTTTTGCCAAGCATTTGCAATTTAAGTTGTAAGATTTTCATAGTATGAAAATAGGTTGGATAGAAAATGATATGAAAACTTGTAACTAGAAGAAACTTAGTTCCAAAAAATTGCTTGTACTTGTGCAGACAAATTTAGGTAAGAGTTTTAAGCGGAGTAAGAAGCACAATAGAGCTTGGCTAACAAGAGCTAATAGATAAGTCAATAGATAAGCGAATTGCAGTATTCGGTCGAAAGTCTCAAGAAGTATTACAATTGTATACAAAACCATAATCTGGCTTAAATTCAGGCCGTAAGGCATAGAATTTTATATTTGTCCGAACAAAAGCAGATGGTTTGAAAACTATTTGATCCCATTTTAAATAAATCTATATTTATAAAAAAATAATAATGCCCTAATTAATCGCACATTACATACATCAGCACAAAATCAATATACCCAACAAAATAGTTTGAAGTACATATTTTTTTATTTTTTTTTTTGCCATGGCAAATCGCCTCAAGTCTGTGTGGCAAAGATGCAAAGTGCAAAATACAGAAGGCGTCTGATTATGTGCAGTGACGCAGAACGGACACTCGGGGCAGGGCAAGTGGCTTGCTGGTGTGAAGGGAGCGAGGGGGCGGTCGTGGGGGAGTGGGCGAGGGTGGCGAGAGGGGGTTATAAATATTTATACACAGATTACAAGTGCATAGTTCGTAGTTGTTGAGCTCTAAATGTGTGCGCTTTGTATTATACAAGTAGAGCTTAATGGCCTTTAGCACACGCAACACACACACACACCCACACACACAACGTCATTATGATTATCATTATCGTGATCATCATTGTCATGATTATCATCATCAGCATTGAGCAATCATCTTATGCTCTGGGCTCGGACTGGGCTGTCGGCTGTGGGGCAGCTCAACAGTTGCGCTGACAAAACAAAGGATTAATTGTGGCGCCCGTTGCTTCTCGTTCTGGTTCTCGTTCTGGTTCTGGTTCTGGTTCTGGTCAACTTAGGTGCTCTACGCCCCGAAAGAGCTCTGGTTGAATCTAGCTTATGGTTTTCTGTTGGCTTAACGAACATTTTTTACTTGCTTTAATTTTAGCCCCCGCTTGCCAACAACATCTGCCGCTTGTTTGCATCTCGTGTCTAATTTTAGCTGCTTTCATTCCACGCGCTCTGCACAATTTGTGCAATTTTCCCCCCATTTTTCATCAGAATTTTCCTACTCGTTTTTTCTCTCTCTCTCTTTTCTTTTTCATAACTGAGTGGGCTGTTTTTCTTTTGCATGCACTTGTTGATAAGCTGTGCATTTAAGTCAGCCGGAAAATGATTGCCACAAATTATTTTTATTAAAGATTCTGCAGAATTTTCTAATTTGTTGTTCTACGGTTTTGAAATTTAGTTGGCGCTTAGTTTGTGTGAAATTGAAAATTAATTGGCAACAAAGTTCGAATTCAATTGGCAAAAAAGTTCGAAATTTTTGCGTGATTCTGGGAAATAATTTGGGGATTAAATTCGACAATGTTTTGGTATAATAATTGTAAAACAATTTGTAAAGTGAATATTAATAAATATTTTAATAAAAGAATGTACTCTTTTAACAATTTAAAATATAATTAATGTGGTAGAGTCAAAAAAGAAACCAGCTTTAATAAATATGAATCTTGCTTTTCAGAAGGCGATATTAATATTTGAAGTGTTCAATTAATGAAATAATAACTTGAAGAAACTAAACTTTAACGAAAGCTACAAATTTGAATGAAATAATTTTGTTTTTGTTTTTGTTTAAAGAAGAAATCGTTTGAGTACAAGATCCAGATCTTCTATAAGAGCTTCATTAACTAATTTGTGTTTGTTTATTTTCCCACCTCTAAGCAACTATATGTGTCCTAGTATATTAAATGATATCTGAATAGTTTTTCCTATATTAACCAAAACCAATAAAGTCAAATAAAATACAATGCAAATATCAGTCCAATAGCCCTTTCGGGAACTTTGAGCGCTGCGCTATTTATGACAATCAAACGGAATTTCCGTTTAAGCACATTCCAAATGTTGGCTCCATTATGTTCTGTTCTATATATAGAGCTGACTATACGGAAAGGGTCTTTACCCGTAGCGCACACTTAACGTGTTGCGCCTCGTTTACATGTTGGACTCGGTACGTAAATTAACAATGCGCCATGGAAATTGTTTAGTTTCGAGGTTTTTGTTTTGTTTTGCTGTAAAAGTAAGTTCAATGCGCTGGCAATGTAATTGTTCAGAAATGTTTTTCGATTAAAAATATGTGTATATGCAACAGTTCTGTGAATGCAACCATTGAAGAACTTTTGAATCCATAACATTCAACTCGGGAGTGGAATGGAGAATGGATCGCAAAGTTTATCTATCTAGAAGGCGTTGTTTATGGCTGCAGGCACGTTAAATTAATGAGATGTTTGTATGGGAAGTGAAGGCGAGTGCTTAAATTTAATGCCTACGTAAATTGCATAAATAGCTCAAGCAGGACAGACAGAGCGAGAGAGAGAGAGAGAGAGAGGGGGAGGGAGAGGCACTCAATGAGAGCGGGGTCGAGGTAAAAGTTTAGTTTTTGTTTGATTATTATTATTATGAATTTGTGCTCGATTTTGAATACGCACACGCGAACACAATACAGCCCAACTTATTTTAAATAAACACTTTTCCAGTGTGAGAAAAGCAAACACACGCACACACACACACGCACACACACACACGCACACACACATGGACTCGCTGAGCAGAATTGAACATTTTGTACAAACACGCAAAACTGTCAGAAATTAAATCTTTTGCGAGACGGACGCTGATATTTGCAAGAGGAAATTAAATGAAATCCAAAAAAATGTAAACATCAGCCAAATTGCAGGCACCTACAAAAAAAAAAAAATAAAAAAACCCAAAAAAAAATGAAAATTGGGGGGAAATGAAAAGTGAAACACACCAACAAGTACGCAAAGCGAAAAAGAGAGCAGCGCAGTGGAACAGAGGAGCATGTCTTCAAATTATGAATATTACTCGTTTATGTGCGAATGTGTGCTCCACAAATTGCCCGAGAGCTGAACAAAGCTGCAAGCTAGCCTAGCACATACCCTGCAAAACACTTGCTATGTGAATTATTTGTGGGAAATAATCTAATATATCTGTTACTTTCTATTACTATTCTAAATAAACCTTCAGGCCGAAGGCTTTACTGATTAGCTCGGATCTATGTTGATATTAACATTTGTTTTTAAGAGAAACGTCCATAATTTTGCCTTTAAACTAAATATAGCTTAGCTTTGTTTTCAATTTTAGCAACATCTACTAAAGTCTTTAAAGCAAGAGCCCGAATTTGACGTGTGCATTATTTTTATTCTACATTAAGCAAACCATGTTTTATGAATAAAACGAGGCAGTTATGAAAAGTTACATTTTCTAGAAATCTTGCGCATTTTATTAATACCTTTTGTTATTCTTTCTATTTAAATTGTGGAACAATTGCATTTTCAATTTATGCAACCTTTATTTACCGCATAAAAACGATTGCCTCGAATTAGTTGAAGATATTTTTATAGTGAAACGATTTCAAGTAAATCACATCTATGGAAAGCAATCACATTTGAGAAATGACTTTGCAATTGATAGAAAATTTCATCGTAAATGTAAAATAGATATTCTTGGTTTATCGCAAACATTGAAATTTGTCTTGCAGATGTATTTAAGCGAATCGTAAAGACAACTTTCTTAGAAATTCTGCTGATAATTTGTTTTCATAGCAGAGTATAAGTCTAATTGATTCTCTAGAAATAATTTACAGCAACTACAAAATCTTATTAAATAATTACAAGAGCCCGAGGGGATAGAGAAAATCAATATAACATTAGGATTCTATTTTTATGTAGTATCTAAGTGCCTCGCAGACCTAATGCTTGAGTCATTACGTTTCCAGTTAGTTGGCCATAATATAATTGCAGTTTGCAATCAACGATTGCCGGTGCAAAAGCAGGCACATCATGAGCACACACACACACACACACACACACACCCGCCCGCACACCCATCCGCATACAGATACACGCCCACACCCGTTGGTTGACCTTGAACTTTAGCAAATTGTCTGAGCATGAAAATATGTTATTGTGATTATTAAATTTATGGCATTTACATACAGCAACAATAAGCAAATTTTGCTGAGCTGCTTGTCTGCTTGTCTGCGCTGCCAATGCAGACAATCAGCAAAAATAAATAAATAAAATAACAAATTTTGGTTAAATAACGCGTGTGGCAAGTCCAGCCGGACAGCTCGTTAATGCCACTTGAATGTGTGGCAGGGGCAGCTCTTAATTTATATGCAGAGCCGAGCGGCCGCTAAGTATGCTATGGTAATTACGCGGGGGCAGAGACCTAACGAGGAGTGAAAGGGGGGCGGCTATGGCCTGGCAGAACTCACCCAAGAGCAGCAGCTTAATCTCCTTGGCAGCCTGGATGCCATCCTCTTTGAGATTACGCTCGATCAGGCGACTCCTGGCGGCTGCGGCTCGCTCCTCGGCAGACTGTGCGCAGCCCATGGTGCGTATTGCCTCGACGCAAAACGTTTTGAAGGTCGTTTGATATCGGCCAAATCAATGGCCGAACACGCGGGGGGGCAGAAGTGAAACGGAAATTAACAAACAAATAAACAAGCCCAACCAACTAGCTGGCCCACACTCTCAGCTGCTCAGCTGAAAATTGTTTTCTTTCTTTCTTTCTTCTTTGTCTTTTTTTTTTTTTTTACAATTTCTGTTTACAATTGCGATTAAGAATGTTGAACTGTGTTACACTGCGCGAATTTCAGGGGGCAGATTGATAAAGAGTGTGAAATTGAATATTTATTTGCGTACACTTGTCAGCGGGTGACATAACCGAACAACAATTGAATTTATGCGCATTTGTTGACAAACAGGAGGCAGGATCCCAGGACAAGAACCGAGACACGTTCGTTTGCCATGCGGATGCTGCACGAAATGAGTCGCCGATTTGAACGATAAAACTTCGCGCCGCGTGCTTTTTGCTAACAACCTACCCGAAGCTGCAACCAGCTGGCAAAATGTGCAGAGAGCGAGAGAGAGATGGGAGGGAGAGAGAGAGAGGGGGGGCGAGTGGGAGGGAGAGAGGGTAGCGAGTCCAAGCGAGAGCGAGTTCGAAATTAAACTTTTTCGTGAAAAGCTTTTGCAAAGTTTTGTGCTTTTTGACTCCTAGACAAAAAAAAAAAAAATCAAAATTAAACTAGAAAACAAAAAATACAAGTTGTAATAGAAAAGAATACAATTGGCGCATATACAAGATTTTTGGCTAGATTGGCAAGTTATAGGCCAGGGGCTAGGCTAAGGGTGGCAGGGGGTATATACCCATACAACATGTTGTGCCTGCAACTAGAGCCTTGACAAACACACACACACACACACACACACACACACACACGCACACTCGCACACGCACAACACGCATACGCAGCGTGTGACCAAAACCAAAAACAAAAAAATCAATAAAACACGCTAGCGAAACACATTGAAAGTTGCTTTATAGGCAAAACGATATTGCATATCGGATAAGCATATATATATATACCGTATTTATATATATATATATGTGCATAGACGATTATTATGAGGGGCCATAAATAATATTGATAGACAAATGAATGGCGGGGCATATTATTATATGCAAAATGCCCATGGACATGACCAAGAGTTTTTTCCCAATTCGCTAGCTGGTCTTACAAGTGGCCATAAACACATTCACACACACAGATCTACGGGCGAGCGAGCGAGCGAGCGAGAGAGAGAGGGCTAGAGAGACTGAGAGGAGGGGGGGGCAGAACGTTTGGAAGGTGTTGGGGTTGATTGGGCGGCCGGAGGGGTTGCTTATTCTGACGCAAAGCAAATAGCAAGTGCGAATGCGAGTACTTTGCTGTTGTTCTTATTGTTGTTGCTACAGTTTTTTTCGTTTCGTGAAAAGCACGGAAAATTGAAATTTTCTTTGCTTTCTGATTGTTGTTTTTTTTTTTTTATTTCTTTTCTTTGTTGCCTTCTTCTTTTGCTTATTGTTGTTGCACGCTTCCAGCACAGCATGCAGCACAAAATTATGATTCATGCGCGTAAAAATTCAAGAAAAATTCATGCGAAAAAGGCTAAAAACTTTTCTTTAATTTTCGCGTGCCATTAACGAGCTATTATCGAGCACTTGTCGCGTCTGTACATATCTAAAGGGCGCGCAAAAATTCAATTGTTGTTCAGCGATTAATATTCTGTAGGTTTCTTTTAAGGATTTTCACAATTATTAATTCAAGTTATGAAGCTTTTGTTTTTTTTTTTTTTTACTTTATTTTTATTTTATTTTATTTTTGACTTTGAAATTTACACGGTGTGAAAATTCGCGTGAATTTCTTTCTTTTTTCCTATTTTTTGTATTTTTTTTTTTTTTTGTATGTGCTTTTGGACGATTCGCTTCGCTCTTAAACTAACCAACTGACTGAGTTGGCTGGAGCTGGCGCTGGACTCGCTGGACTGAACGAACTGGCAAATGGAGCCGCCCTAAACGCGCCTGCACGTACTCACCAGGGCGCGCTCTCCCGCTCACACTCACACGGGCATGCACACTCGCAGCTGCAGCGCAGCCGAAGTCAAAGCTTCATGGAAATACACATACACATTAGTGAATGGACTGGCAAAAGCTTTGCGGCGCGCGTGTGGGAGAGTGGGAGAGAAAGCTTAAAGCGCGCGCATGGCAAGGAGCTTGTGAGTGGCTGACAGGCTGGAAAGTTCGAAAAAGCACAAAGGCGAGAGACAGAGCGTGAGTGGGTGGGAGGGAGCGAGAGAGAGAGAGGGGCAGAGCATATATGTACATGTGTATAAGCGAGCGCGCGCTGCAATTGGTTTAGTCAATGCGGGCAGCGAGTGTCGAGCAGCGAGTGCGACAAAGCAAGGACAACAACAGCAACGAGTGTGGCCCACGCGAAACACACACACACACACACACACACACGCACACACACAGGCAGGCATGCTATTTTAAAGCCAGTTTTAGGCAGCTTAGCTTCTAAACGGCTGACAATTAGGCAGCCATTGGGCCCGCCAGCTGCCCCAGCTAGCATCCGGCCCAAAAGCAGCGAGTGCGGAGAATGACGAACGTTGACAGCCGACAGGACGAGTATTTTGACCGGAAAACGATACGGCCAACAACAAAAACAACGACTGCCGCCGGCGGCAGATTAGATAAAAAGAAAAAGAAAAGGGAGAAGTAAAGAATTGGAAAAATTGAGGCCAATTGATGGCTGCAGAATATATATAGTGTTCGGTCATTGTCATTGGCGGTTTGATTGAATGTTCAGCTGGCAGCGTTAATTGACCAAAAGCTTTTGCGCTTCGAGTGCCGTTCAATTAGAGCCATCCATATCGTATTTCATTGCGGTACACACCCCAAACCCGCTCCAAAAAAAAAACAAATCAATGCCCAGGTAAAACCAGGCGAACACACTCAACAATCAACTACACCGTATAAATCAATTAATCTTATTGCACGGCTCATAAAAACGCAAGGCTCGAAGGGCAATTACCAGCCTGCAAGCGATTACCATGCCAAATGGTGCCCATAGTTCGGCTAAATATCAGCCCAAGAATGTCAATGGGCGAGTTAATAGTTTTTTATTGGCTATTAGTTAGAAAAACTTGCCATATGGAAACTGCACAAGTTCAATTTAGGTTTGCAGGAGATTCGTCGCGTTGCTTCGGATTTTTACAGTTTTCTTTGGCAGGTTTTCCTCAGTCATAAGAAAATGTAAACAAATCAATTATGTCTACAACTGAATTAAAGTGTGGGTCTATTTAGAGAATAAATCAATTGTTATGGTTTTTTAATATGATAATCATAATTTTAAATTATTTATCTATAATTTTGATATCTTTTATAACTTAAGTTTTCGAATGCAGTTCCCATTCTCAGACTCTCATTCTTGGGTCTTAAAGGTTTCCCGATTCCGGCTATTATGGTATGGTATCTTAAAATGAAAATGTTTATAAGTAGAAATGTTTATCTATTACATTGATATCTTTTATATTTACAAATATATCAATATCTCCATTCTCAGACTCTGGTTCTTGAGTCTTAAATGTTTCCCGATTACTAACAAATTTTTCTAATCGTATTCCTCAACTCAATTATTCAATCAATAACAATAAATCAATCAATTTCAATCATTATTAATTAATAATGATTAATAAGTTATATTTCTGCAATTTGTTTAGTTTTAATAAGGTGCAAGTGCTTATTTTGCCTTAATTTCAACTCTCGAAAACTAATTGAATTCAAGAAAATTTAAAATGAAATGCGCATTGCAGCTTTTCCACGTTGACCTTCGATTGCAATACGATCCTTTTTGGCCATGAAAATCGGAAATTGATATTTTCGTACGCAACTCCAATTGGTTACGTTGCAGTTGGCCTTCAGTTTTAGTTTTAATTAGAATCTTCCCCTGATTATAAGTGCAATGGTAACTGATAGCCGGTGCCGAGATTTCCAAGAAAAACAGTTGCAATCAGCACCAACTCCCGCCCACCGCCAACCGCCCACCTGCCGCCCACACAATAGGTGACCCCACGTTAAATGCGGCGATAATTGACGTCGTTGCCAGAGACCGTAAGGTAATTGCATTCCATGGCAGCACGGTCAAATTGCGTGCCAAAGCGACAGACATGCTCGAATTGGCTGCCCTGGTTTAGCAGGGCAGCTGTCAAGGGGAAGGGGGAAGGGGGGCGGGGGTCAGAGGGGGGTTACTGTAGAGGCTACGCAAAACAACAAATTCAATTGAATCATCATTCGCGAGCGGACAGTGGCAAAAAGTGAAAACAGTGAACGACTGGCAAATGGAATTATTGAATGAATTGGGTTAGGCCAGGGGCAGGCGGGTTCGAGGAGGGGGGAGGGGAGGGCAACCGCAGCCAATGACAACGACAAGCAAATTGTCTGCTTCCATCTAACTATGTTCATTTTTATTAACACGCGAACTCTTTTTTAAATGACAACAAGCTGGGATGAAAAGTGGGAGGGGAAAGAGTTGCACGCTCTATCTATCTATCTCTCTCCCTCCCTCTCCCTCTCGTACACATTGATAGTTTGTCTCTTGTTAGGGGGGGGGCCTTTTGGCCCTCTTGTGCGACATTTGACTCGAGTCAATTAAATTCGATTTGTGTTATGTTTGGGGGGGGCTTTGCCCCTCTTGTGCGACATTTGACTCGAGTCAATTAAATTCGATTTGTGTTATGTTTGGCATATTTTCCATAGTTTATTTAACGAATCTTTTGTTTATTTGCACGCCAAGTGGACGTGGGGGAGGGGGAAGGGGTGGGGCAGCCAGAAGCCAGGAAATGGGGAGGAGGGGGGGTTAATAAATGCAATCTCTTTCGTTTATTTTAGTTAAGTGCATTCGGCAAAGAACAAATATTTTTTAGCTGGAAAATCAATTTGGCCCTCAGTTCACTAACAAGAAATTGTGTGCTGCACATTTTTCCGAAAATTACAAATCAATTTGGACATTTTTTTCTTCTTCTTTTTTTTTTTTTTTTTAACAATGTTTGCTTTGCGCTTGATGCCATTGAAAAATGGCTAACTAGTTACCTAACCACTTTGTAAGTAGAAAAGCGAGTTCTTGAAAAGGAAAATTCAGTTTTCCAGTGAATAAAATGCAGGCCAAGTAAGGTTTCTCTAATGGAGATTAGTAGGTCTCAAGAAAAGAGATCATTAAATTATCAAAGCAAAGCATTTGAAAAGTTAAAATATACAGTTGAAATGTGCTGTGGAAATTCTTAAGCTTTTACTCTAGTTTAAGTTCTTTGTTCTTTACTTTTATTATTCAATGGAGCCTGAAAATGTGTAAAATGCATTTAAGAGCCAGAAGAAAAGTATGTATATATATATTCTTGGTCAGTATCTATAGCATATTCAATCTAGGCATGTCCTTCTGTCTGTCTGTCCGTCTTTACGTTCGTCCTGCCTATTTATGAATGCTTCGATCTCGAGTTTCTCTTCAAGTGTCGATAATTTGTCAAGTTTCCATGAAATCGATAAGAAATAATATCGAAATTCGGTTTTCTGAGCATATCTTGGAGCTTATAAGCGCTATAATAGCATATTTGGCATGTGGACTCTGGTATAGTGCATGCAGATTCAGATTCTTTCACTTTACGAAAAACATGATTGAAAAAACAAGTAAGAGGTTCTAGTCGGGAGGTCCCGACTAGGGGATACCCTGAACCCGCTTCTTCCAACACCAAATGCACAAATATACACTATTCTAGAAGCTACATGTCAAGTTTGGAGACTCTTAGCTCTTAGTATTTACTCAATTTGCTCAAAAAACAGGATTTCGATATTGATTTTTATCGATTGCTTGGAAACGGAGTAATTTATCGATTATCGGAAACAAACTCGATCTGCGTAGGCACTAGGAGGACCTACAGCTAAAATTTCTCTAGTCTCTAGCTCTTATAGGTTCTGAGATCTTTGCGTTCATACATACGGACAGACGCACGGACAGACGGACATGGCTAGATCGACTCGGCTGTTAATGCTGATCAAGAATATATATACTTTATGGGGTCAGAGATGCTTCTTTCTGCCTGTTACATACATTTCCACAACATTATACCCTTTTAGCCATTTTTAATGGGTTCAGGGTAAAAAACCGCCTTTTTAAGGGCATAGTTTTCGTATGTAACATTTCCACATAGTTAAAACTAAGAAAACAATTGAAGGGAAGAAGCAGCGTGTATATAAAATACTGTCATGGCCAGTCTGCCCATCTGTTTGCATATAAAAAGTGCATTAATCCGAGTCTAGTTCATCTTTCAGTTAGCTGACAGCCTCTCATTGTAGGTAGATTAGAGGATATCTGTCAGCTATATAACACTGTCACGTTCATGAGATATCGCTCCTTCTAAAAGTAAGTGTTTACTATCGCCAACTGTCTCTCTCTCTCCTTCTCTCTGTCTCTCTGTGTCGACCTGTCTGTCTTTGGCCACATATCACTTAGCTGCTGCAGTTTGGGCCATAAAACACAAGCGGCAAATGTTTCCTCAATAGCCCCTTTTGGCTGCAAAATTATGTTAAAGTGTTTAAGCATCCGTTGGAGCAGGGCGCTCGCCACGAGAGGGGCCAAGAGGGGGAGGTGAGGGGGGCAGTGGCATGTGCCTGGCAGGCAGGCAGGCAAGGACCAGTTGGCACTTGTGTATCGATGTTTTGTCCACAGACCGAAAAAGCAACCACACCCAGGACGGGGCGGGGCTGGGCAGGTCGGGGCAGGGCAGGTCGGAGCAGGGCAGGGCAGGTCGGGGCGGAGCTCATGTACATTCAGCTGGCAACAGTTACAAGCGACGTCGTGTTGTCGCCTGTTGTCGTTCATTGTTTGTTGCTCTGCTTCCTGCCGCCATTTGATGCTTCCGGCCTGCCATTCGTCTCTGGCCCAAAGTGCAACCGACAAAAGCAGCAACAACCACAATAACAACAAAGAGAGAGCCACATTATGAAACATATTGGCCCAGATGCAATTGCCAGTTACCTTTACTCATTATACGAGGCAACAGAGACAGAGAGAGAGAGAGAGATAGGGAGAGAGACAGAAGGGAGGGAGGGAGCAAGGGCGCATATATTGGACTATAATAGCTGCAGTTGACAAATTTGTTATGCAGATTTCTAACACCTTGCAAATTTCAAACATATTACAAGATATTGAAGTCTTAGCTTTGATAGATGAGAAAATGTGTACTAAGATGATAAAATACCTTTTTCCTGCAAGCTATTTACCAATCGAAATCTGAAGTTGTTCCGAAGTTGTGACATTGTATTCTTCTCAAGTCCCCAAGAGTTCTGCATCTTCTACTAATGCAGAAGAAAAATAATAAAATAATATTTTCCGCTACGCATGCACAAAGTATGCCGCGTTTGAGAGTATATATCCTCATATTATACTGTATTATATATCACACAATATTGTTATACATTATATATCTTCTTGATTTGCATTGGCGGACGAGTCTATATAGTCATGTTCTTCTTCCCTCTATATGTTTCCATGCCAACTAATCTCTTAGCTTAAAAAATCTCTTGATAAAACTTTGAGTAGTAAACATGCCAAATCGAGATACTATATCGACATGTGGAAATATATCACAAATCAGATATACCAGCTGCGAAGTGTATTCAAGCTTTGGCAGACCGAAGATGCCTGTTCTTTTCAATTGTTTATTCTTTGAACATACCCAATGTTAAATTATTCAAAATTTCTGCAGTCCATTTCTATAGGATTTTCCAAAATAATGCACTCATAATGCAAAATAAAATGAAATGTGCTTGAAAATCTGTCAAATACTCTTTTTAAAGCTCAAATTTTCGAGCATTCTATATTAAATTATTGTACTCAAAATAATTTATTTGAAAGTAAAAGATTTCTGCAAATCAATTCTAAGGGATTTTTTGAGAATATTGTATTTAAAGTTACAATAAAAAAAATGCACTTTTATTAAGTTTCAATTTCCAAGCATTTCTCATTAACTTATTGCATAGAAAATACTTTATTTGAAAATAACAAATTTCTGCAAACCGACTCTGGAAAAATTTGAGAAAAATAAAAATACACTTTTATTCAGTTTCAATTTCCGAGCATTCCGAGTTAGTTTACATCTCACACATATCTCTTGCTCTCTCTTGCCTTTTGTTCAGGATCTGGGGCGTGGCATTTGGCTAAACGGGATTAACGGACGACACCAATGTCAATGTCAGTGGCGCGAGCTGCTTAAGTGCTTAACTGCCAGCCGAGTAAGTTGTCCGTTTACAAGAGTCGCCCCGCCACACTCCGCCACCCTCCCGCTACCCATTGCATGGCGCGTGGCGTGTGGTTCATGTCAATCGACAGGTAAAGCTACACGTGCAAACGCTTGAATGCCAAGTGCCGTTTTGGCGGATGCAGGCGCGCCAGCGGCTACACTCAGCGAAAAAGGCGAGTACTTGTGTGAAAATGTCGAAACTGAGAACAAACTTCATATTTGTTCAAATTTTTTTAAAGAATTTTTGTATTAAATGTTGTTTATTTGCAATTAATCCAGGCTTAATTTTCTCTCTATTTCTTTATGTAAGTCAAGCAAATTCTCGTAAAAAGCATTTTGTACTTTACTCAAAAACAATATAATTTTTTGTTCTTAATCCAAGCTTAATTTTTTCATTATTACGTTTTGTAAGCCAAGCAAATTCTTTTAATAAATATATTGTTTTTTTCAAACTTTTGTTTACCTAATTTTCAACACAAGCCGTTTGTAATAAAATCGAGTGGAAATATCGTGAAAGGAATTCAGCTTGAGATAAAATATTTTCTCTGAGTGTAGTAGAAGGTTAGCGCGAAGGGGCGCACTTGAGCCAGACGCATCTTGGCGTGGCGTCGCCTCTGTTGCACATAGTTGTTGCACACACACACACACAGACGCACACACAGACAGAGACACACAGCCGCAACAGTTGCACCGTGGTCTGAGTGCACTTTAAAATGCATTGCACCGCATGCCCCTCGATTTGTCAGTTGTCATTAGTATAAAGTCGCAAGCATAAGCACTCGAATCTGGCCAGAACGAACAAGAAGAAGAAGAAGAAGCAGAAGCAGAACGCGAATGGAAATGGGAGTGGGAATGGGAATGGGAATGGAGGGGCAGAACGCAAACGAGAGCCGGACAACGGATGACATGCAAGCATCGCATTTGACCCAATTGTTAGTTTTTCGGTCGCCTTTTTTTGTTGCCTTGGCCACAACACACGCTAAGAATAAATTATCATGCCACTGGATGATGCATCAGCCTTGAGTTACGTTTTGTCCTCTTTTCACTCTCTACTTGTTGGCAAGTTTTGCCAAAAAATTGGTCGTGATGTGCTCATGCAAATTGCGTAGAAAGCAATAAATTAGGGATTGATTTTTCTTGTTGTTTTATTTTTTTTGAAAAACTCGTAAGAAACTGACAAAACTTTATTATATAAAGTTTAAGGCAATAGTTGGAACTTAATTAACTTTATTCTTGTAATATACATGAAATTCCATTAAAACATCTTTGAAGTCGAACTTGAGTGTGGCTTTTATAGTATACGACAACTTTTACAAAAGGTATACTAATTTCAATACCCATTGAAAAGTACCTCATGGAAAACTTCAAAAAACAATTAAATAATTATCATTTCACATTTCGTCTCCCTTTTATTCCATTTTATTTTATTACACATATTTCCATAAAACCTGCAACACACACCACTGTGCAGGGCCTAAAATAATTGAGCCTGTATGCAGTTGCTCTATCAAAAAAAAAAAAAAAAAAAAAAAAGGAAAACAACTTTAAAGAACTCAAGTGCTCTTTGCGACTCGCAACTGATAAAGAAATTCCATTTATGTAGGTACACAAAAGATGATATTGTTTTCTTTTTGAGAAAGGGGAACGCACAGCGACTTCCTGGGCGAAAGTTCTGAGTGTGTGCATAAACAAGCAGAAGAGGAATAAAAAAAGCATGTGATTGCATTTGTTATTGTTATAAATTGTTGTAAATTGCACTTACCGAGTAGCAAAAGTTTAATGTCCTTTGCCGCTTGGATGCCATCCTCTTTCAGGTTCTTCTCGATTTGTTTGGAACGTTGTATGGCAGCGCGCTCTTCAGCCGATGTAGTGCAGCCCATTTTGTTTGAATTTGTTGTTGCTTTTTTTATTTTATTATTAGTTTTGTGGCTTTGGCAGCACTTGTCAGTTAAAGTTTAGGGGGTTTTTCTTTAGGTGGCTGCTTTTTAGTTATTGATGATTTGATTCGATTTGATTGATTATACTTTTATCTTATTTACAAAGTGCTTAAAATTACAATATACACACTGAAATATAAGCGAATATGTGGTTATTTTTTTTTGTGTATGTATGTAATATGCTTCTCTTGTTGGCAAATGGCAGCCGAGCGCGCAGCATCCAATTGGATGTTTCTGCATAAACAATAACAACTGACCGTTCAGCCGTTCTGGCACGGGAAGTGACAGCAACAACAACAACAACAAAAGCTCAATGAGCAATGAGTCACACACACACACACACACAGACGCAGGCACGCACCGGCATTGAGATAACAGTGTTGCCTACTTGACAAGTGCACCTAATTTTATGGCCGCCACTGTCTTGCCGTCCAATAGGGCTCGCGCTGCTATAATTGAACTGCGCTTTTGTTGCTGTTGTTGTTGTTACTGTATTTTGTTATCAGCGACAAAAACAACAACAACAAGAGCAAGCAACAGCAGCAGCAACAGCAGGCACTGCTCTAGCCAATTTACATATGGCTTGAATGGAAAATATGTAATATAACACACATATTCATCAATTCCATTTATCTAATCAGAAAATGCTATCGAAAATGACTAAAAGAATGCAAGAGGAAAAAAAATTAACGCCTTTTTGGCAATTTATCATGTAGTGTTTTTTTTTGGGAAATATTGTGCATGGTGTGGCCAGGTCCTGCGTTTTTCGTTATATGTATGAGTGTGTGTCTGTGTGTGGAAGGCGTGGGCGTAGGCGCAATAGATGTGTTAAACGGGTCGTTGTGCCGGCTAAGACGGCGCGTGGTCGGTCACACTGGAGACTGGAGAGACGATCAGCCAGTCGCCGTTCCGAATTCTATTGATGCTGCGTTTTGTGTAACTATCAGAAACGTTTAGTTTTTTATGCGGCTTTTGCGTGGGTGCGTCGCGTTTAGGTTTTAGTTGGGCGGCTGGGTGGTTGCTTGGGTGGTGTTTGGGGCGCTTGTATAAATTTCCATTTAGTAGTTTCATGCCGCGCTGCTCACTCACTCGCTCACGCTCGCGCTCTCACGCACACGCACTCTGCACGTACACATACACACGCACACACACATATACACATTCTCCCACCCACCGCCAGGGCGGGCAGCGTGAGCGCAATTTTCTTCGTTTCGTTTTTTTTTTTCGGCTTTACATTTTACCACCGCCTAGTTTCCAGCGCCAGCGTATACACACAACACTTGCACACACGAGCTGAGCAAAGCAGAGCAGAGCAGAGCAGAGCAGCGCAGAGCAGCGCAGCGCGCAGCACAGAGGCCACCCTCTTCTTCGCCCGTCGCTTGCTTGTTAGCTTTTCAGGTTCTATTTTCTTTGATTGTGCTTTTGCACATTTGGCAACACATAATCTTCACCATTACCCGTTGCACAATGTTTAGCACTTGCACTTTGTTTTAAATTTGCATTAATTCTAATTTAATTGGAATATTTCGGGTGTGCAAAAACTTGTAACACACTTTTGCTGCCTCTCGCTGTCTCTTTCAAACTGATTCTGGCATTGCCAGACCATCAGCTTCATGCACTTTGTTTACATTTGGCGGACTGTATGTGGCAACGCTCTGAGTTTAACAGACTGTTAAGTGTGCAGCTTGCAACGATTGTCGTTTGCGCACAGTTGAATTCAAATGCGAGCAACAGTGCGCAGTTTTTGCATGCATGACTTAAATTAGCTACTGTTATTAGATTTAAATTTGTACATTTAATTGGGCTTACCAATTAACATAAAGCTGATTTCTTAGCTAATAATTGAATGCCAGCTGCTCATATCATTGTGGTAATGGTAAAGCTGGTCACGCTGTTAGAGCGCTGTTATTTCTTAACAGCTGCATACATTTTTACAGCCCTGACTTCGAAGTTCGAACAGCTGTTTATTATTGCGTGCTTTGTGATTGTGGACAGATAAATAAAATGTTGCGTCAACTTTTGGCAAGTATATAGCTTAACTAGTCTTAAAGGCTTTACTATAATGCTGCTTTAGAGCTCCACAGCTGTGCGCCGTCTGCTGCCGCCGCTGGCCACGCCCAAACGCTGTCTGAGCAGCAAACCAAATGGTCTCGACAAAAGCGAGTACTCAACGCCCCCCGAGGTGATTGACTACGAGGATCCGGAAGGCTTGCCGGTGCCGGAGTATCCGTTGCGACCCGACGAGCCACTCGCGACACGCAAGCAGCGGTGGGCACACAACCAAATAGATTAAATTCATTAGATTTATCGCATCCGATTTTCCAGGCTTTTGTATCAGTCGCGCAAACGCGGCATGCTGGAAAATGATCTGCTGCTGAGCACCTTTGTGGCGAAATATCTGAAGGATTTCGACGAGGATGAGACCGCGCTGTACGACAAGCTCATCAATGGGGTTAGCAACGATTGGGATATCTATTATTGGGCCACGGAAACAAAGCCCACGCCGCCCGAATACGATACGGATATTATGAAATTGTTGAAGCAGCATGTCAAGAATACGGAACGTGTGCAGCGCATTAGGCAGCCGGATTTGTAGACTAGTATTATATAATAATTGAAATTGTGTGTTAGATAAAGCAAGTTAAGTTGTTAATAGTATGTTTTTCTGTGCTATGACCAGTGTGAAATAAACTTAAATTAACAGCTGCGAGTCCTGTTAACTTTAACAGCTGTTGCAACGTTACCGCGGATCGAAAGGAGTTACAAAAAATGGTCTTGTTTATAGTTTTCTTGAATTACACATATGTTTACATGTATATATGCATACGTATATGTATATTTAAACGATGTCAGTTGTATATACTTATCGATTAGGTTTTAGTTGCTACTACAGCGAAATATTACACTTAAAACTTTTGCTCTTATGAAAAATTCATCGAAATTTGTTTTGAATTTTTTCGCATCCAAATATAAATTGGGGCTCAGATCCGGTATTGTTCACATCTCGTGCATTAAGTATAATGAATTTTAGTTTATTTGAATTGTTCACAATGTTTCAGTTAGCTATATATATTGTTTTTTTTCTTTCAGATTGCATTTGATTCAAGCGATTAAATTGTTGTAAACTCTAGTTTAAAGTTAAATGAACGTACAGCTTTTAAATATGCTAAAGAGTTGCGTTGGTATTTAAGAAACTATTTTGGTGTTATCTCTCGTTAGCAGCATTGCGCTTCAGTTGGTAAAACAATAAACAATACGCACACATAATCATGTTTGCCAGTTAGTTTCAGAGGGGAGCGTGGCGCAGCACGGCAACTAATTTGTTGAATTATACATAAGAATAATATTACACACACTGTTTGCTTTAGACTTATATCCGAAAGGCTAATTATATAAAAATATTTCTGTAAAACGTTATTAAAATCTTGCTAAATCAATAGGCCAAACGCACACAGAATCGCAATTGCCAAAGAATTTCGCCAGCATTAGTTATCGTAATTTTAAACCATTAAAAGAAGGGCATTAAATAGCCGCATTGACGCGTCTCAAATATGTGAAGTAACAACAGAATTAACCTACTACAGATTACAGATTACAGTTCGTTTCTAATCTTAATCTAGTCGAGCGTTTCAAAGAAGTCGTGCGGATCCACAAATAGCGCCGGGCTGCTGCCACCGCTCATGGCCGATGATGAAGCTGCTGATGCCGCTGCCGCTGCGGATGCCGATGCTGTTGCTGCCGTTGTTGTTGTTGTTGTTGCTGCTGCTGCTGCTGCTGCTGCCGCCGCCGCCGCCGCAGCTGCAGCTGCTGCCGTGGCTGTTGCTGATGATGCGGAGCCGATGCCCCTGTGTCGGCCACGACGCGCTGTGCCTGAATTGCCGCCGCCGCGTATACTGGTGGCAGTCAAGACGGGATCGTAGTTTCTGGTTGAGGTCGCCTCGCTGCTCGATATGGACGATTTGCGGCGACGCTTGTTGCGCCGCCGGCGCCGCCGTTTGGTGGTTTGCACGGCGGCCGTCGACGTGGAGGGTACGCTGCCCAGCGGTTCGGTTAGCACGCTGGTGCGCGGCAGAGTCAGCGTGGTCTCGAACATCTTTAGCAGCGTCGGCGAACTGGGTCAATTTTGCGGGAACACATCGTCGATGGTAATGAAAGCATCCTCGCCCAGCGAATGCTGTCCAATTATCTTCAATAGCTCCGCCGCATGCGCCACCAAATACTCAAGCGGTGGCCGGCGCTCAAAGTTGAGCGACTCTGTGGGTAACACAAAATAACTATATAGTAAAAGTTGGCCACATATTGAAAATGCTGCAAGCCTACCTAATATGGCTGAGTTGAGGGTGGTGGAAACGTTCTCACGTCGCGAGGGACACAGTAGCCAGCCCAAGGGACTGGACCAAGGATTTGAGTAGGCAATCAAGCTAAATGCATCCTGTTTACAGATAATACAAATTGAAATAATCACATATAGTTAGTTTATAGTTATTGCGAGGCACCTCCAACATTTGACGCTCCTCTTCAGTCATGAGGTTCTCCTTCTCTAGCTGCTGGCCCATGCTGGACAGTTCCTTGCCAAATTCCAAGATCTTCTCAATGACACGCCCATAATTGCGCGATGAGGGCGACACGTCCACATCTGTAAAAATGATAGAGATTATATAAATATGCTTTGGCATTCGCAGCTGTTCCCATACCCATTTCCTCATCGATGGCATCTAGAGAGTTACGTGCTACGCTGGCATTGCCATTAGAACAGGAATCGCCTGAATAAGTGCATATATAGTGTATGAATATACATTTCAATATGTTTCTCATTCGATATCAACTAAATTAATGCTACGAAACTCACGATTTCCTCCTACTAATGTTTTGCTAAATTACAACTTGAGCTCGTCTTACCCGTCAGAAATTGATATGAGTTCGTCTTCTTGCATATATACAAATTCTTGACTAAGTCGAGTCTTCTTCTTCTTGAACATATAGCAGGCATAATTCTTGAATCATCGTCGCCCAAATTCGTCTTTTCTTGAAACAAGTTTTTAACCACGCCGAATCTTCTTAATTATATATTAGCATGCACAACAAAGCCCGAGTCATATTTGTTTCAGTTTTTCTTGAATTCATTTTAGGCATAAGAATTCCTAAATCATATGCGACTAGGGCAGCTTCTTCTTGAATTCTTGAACCACATTTAATGAAGTTTTTTTTTTAAGTTTCGCACAGATCCATATCTTCTTGAATATACAGTATTCGCAGCAATTCTTGAACCAATTTGCCAAAGTTTTCGAATGTATCTGAACCAACATTCGCTTATGTTTTGAAATGTGCCGCGCCTGCTTCTTGAATATATAGTTTCCACACGAATTCTTCTTCTTTTACGACAGTTTCGCACCGAGCTTGAATCTGCTTTAAATCAGTTTAAAATGCATGCCATAATTATAAAAAATATCTTATTTTTACACAAATATTACGATATATGCTCAAACCAGGTCTGCCTAAGTTCTAAGTTCCATACCATAATTAGGTGTCTTTTCTTAAAGATAGTATAATATTTAAGTTTGAAACAGTTGGAGATCGCAAATCAAACCTCAAACTAGAAAGTATCTTTAGATTACGTTTCGTCATGCAAATCGCCAGAGCCTGAACATTTTGTATGTAACTCGTATATAAACAATTATAGAATACCATTTCGGTGCTTGTTAACTATGCCATAATAATCTATATCTATCACAATTGAACCGCGTGCCTAATCAGTCTTAAGTCCACGCTGAGCAGACTTTTAAGCTTTCGAATTATTGGTAAATATTCGCCTCATTTTAAGGAATTCATACTGAGCGCGTAAGCATAATTGTTCTAAAAACCAAAACGCACCATTGGAGTGACTGTTGCAAGGTTCCATTTCCACGTCCATGCTATTTGAATCGTGCTCCGGACACTTGTTGGAGTTGTCATCAATAATCATGCTGCAAATGCGACAACAATTTAGAATACAAGGAAGTCAAATAGTTCCATTTTTTGTTACAAACATTTTGGGATCTGTTTTATCGCCTGTTTTTATCACAGCTGAGTTCGCAGTGTTGTTTTGTGGCTGGTTGTTGGTGCTGCCGGTGCCGGTGCCGCTGCCGGTTCCGGAGCCGCCGGATTTGCTGTGCTTGAATGCCTTGGTCGACTGTATGACCGAGGTTTGATTTGTGGGCATGGTCTGTGTGGTGGCGGTTACTTTGTTATTGGCGTGCTGTAAATAAATTGACAACGCGTTAACTTTACATTTGCAGGCAACAATTGAGAAACTTACCTCAATATCAGCGCCATTTATCATCTCAATGAATTGGCGGCACTTCAGTGCAAACCAAAGGTTTTTATTGTTCTCCAAGAGACCCGGATAGGAGCGCAGTGTATTCTCAATGGCCTGGCTCATTTTGCCCGTCTGTATGAGCTTGATTATCTCTGTAAGAAGAGGGACGAGATGTTGAAATAAAATTTCGATGGCTGAACACAAGGACGATATCGATCGGATAACAAAATAAATTGTGCGCATCAAACACACGGTTTTACAGAAAGTTAGAAAGTAAGAGTCTGGGACATATTCACAAACGGACAAGGTCTGAACAAGAATATATGAATACAATTGATCGGTTGGGAGTAATCTCTACATCATAAATTAAACTATTTAAATTGTACACACTTTGACGTGTTTTGATGGAGGCCAAGTCCTCGTCGAAGGGCTGATTTGTGTAGCCATTAAAAGCCTCAGCCGTCTTGCAGTAGCCACTGTGCACCAGATAGGTGGAGACAAGCCTGTTGAAAGCGCAGAGCATAAGTTTATTTTTTTTTACCGAATGTAGATATTTGAATGCTTGCCTGTTCATTAGGTTTTCGGGCGTTTCCAGCAAATGGGGATATCGGTCGACTTTGCGCAATATATTGACGCGCATATCCCGCATCATTTCCTCAATTTTATCAAATTTAAAAGGCTCCTGACCAAAATTAGCATCCACTTCCTCGCCGGGCGTTTGCAGGCCCACCGTCGGATAGAGTTTGGTCTGTGTGGATAAATTTCAAGTTAATGCAATTCGAATTGAATGATTATTATGGTAATCAGTACGCACCGGCAAATCTCTAAATGCAATGCCCAGATCGACGCCGTTCTTGGTGTAGAAACAAGTGTTGTTTACAAAATTAACGCAACAGCCAATTACATCGCCGGTGGTAAAGGTGGGCCCATACGACTGGCCGTTGCACGAGGAGCTAAACGAGTTGCCGTCGTATCCGTGATAGCCATACGATTGCTTGTCCCCACCTACTTGGGATAAGTGCACACAACAATGGGTATGGCATATGAGTTCTGCGCTTCAGACAATACGCACCTGGCAGGCGATTCATGCGAAACTGCTGGGCGGTCAGTCCGATGCCCATGTAACCGTTGCGGCCCTTGGAAATGATGCGCACCTCAAAGTAGTAAAGTCCACAGGACGATGGTATTGGGTATGCGGTACGCACAGAACCTGCTGCCTCGCTGTGTTGCTTGCCCACGCCTGTAGGCAGAGTATAAACGAGAAGTACAGTAAGCACACGCTAGCTGAGCAATAACTTAATATTATTATACATTACTATCAGTTATGCCGGGTCATACATTATGCGTTTCTTTTACATTTTAAAACAAATTTGTTGCCCAGCTAAGTTCTTTTTCATATTTTGCCAGTCCATTATACTGAGCGCGCACTGTAATTGCTACACCTCATTTCTCTCTGCCACACCGACTTGCAAGTGTGTGCAGCCAATCAGCTGTTCGCCAACCACTCACACAAGCGCAGGTCAGCACGCGAATAAGCGTGTGAGAAGTGGGCGCCAAAAAACAAAACAGCAGCCATTACAGTTGCACGAGTGCAAGCGAGACAACTGCTGTGCCCACATTCCGTGGGGTCGCCACACAAAGCAACGCGTTGGCGTTTTGTACCAAAAATGGCAGCTTGAGCAGCTGTTGTTGCTGTCTGTTATGCGAGTAAGAGGAAGCAGCACTGGCAGCTCAATATAATGTAATTTTAAAGTTTATCAACTAAATCCGCTTAAATTGTACGCACTGTTAGAAATATGTTAAGCTAATGTATTGAATTGGCTGAAGAAATGCTTTTGTTCTCTAACTTTCTTTCGTTCTGCATATAAGCTTATTTAGTGGTATATCCATGCATATATATGTACGACATTTTTCTGACGTTCTGCTTGCTCTGATGACTCACTTTTACGAAGTTGTCGCGAACTTGATAACCCATAATTAAAAACAATTAAACCCTTAACAGCCTTTTAACATTTGATTTTGATGTTAACTATCTGTTAAGGGACTTGAAATTTGGGAACTCAACAGATGAAGGGAATATATGAATATAAGGAACGTTGAAAATGAGATTTTAGAGCAGATCTCAGCTGCGTTTAAACTAGTTGATATATAAAACTGATTAATTTGATTCACTGAAGGCCTAACACGTAGAAGCTAGACAGCCGAACATTTAATAGATTAAATCTTATTCCTTCGAATATTTTTGACCTTTTTATTATTTATTATAATTGAGCTAAATATTCGAAGGAATTTGCATATAGTTATTATAGTTATAATATCTGCCCTATTTGAGAAATATGTGTGTTGAACTTTTTCAAACACAAATATTAATGTTTAATATTTAATAATTCATAAACAATTTATGAATTTACGTGAATTTTAAATTGAGCTCCTTGAATGTTGGAAAATAGAGGGAAAACAAAAACTTTAAATTTGTATAACAAAAAATACTGACTGGGCAGATGAATACTACTTTTTAGTATATAATACAAATTTACATACTAGATTCAAACTTTGCCCTATAAGATACATATAACACAAGCTGCAGAGATATCTAGAATATTTCTTAACCTGTTTTCTAGTTAAACGAGATTTTCAGCTCAAATGTGACTTTAGGAAAGATCTTAGAAACAGTTTAAATAGTAAACTTGAAGAGCTTAAAGACAATTTGTGGCAGTCAAGAAAAAAAAATAAATATAAAAAAAATATTCATATATAGTTCCTAGCTAATCTCAGCTTAATGTAAATCCATCTATTTAATTTCACGAGAGAGTGACATAAGATATGGTTGCGAATAGATCTATGCTATAAGGATTGCATAGAAGAAAGACTTCTAAACAGACAAAAGCTGAACTCAAGCACTTGATGGATATATTATATTAATATATTAGAATATAACATTAAACTAGAGCTCATATACATACATATTATTCACCTAGATAAATGCGGCCCAATTAACATAATGACAATGCATCTTTCTGTGCCCGAGTTTAGAATAGATCTATACTATAGGGATTACTTAGAAGACTTTTAAGCAGACAAAAGCTGAACTCAAGATATATTATATTAGAATATACGATTCTCCTACAGTATTCTATTGTCCGATATGTATATTATTCTCCTATCTATCCATCCATATTTCTATCTATCTATGTATCCATATATCTATCTATCTGTCTATCCATATATCTATCTATCTGTCTATCCCTATATCTATCTATCTATCTATCCATATATCTATCTATCTATCTATCCATATATCTATCTATCTATCTATCCATATATCGATCTATTTATCTGCGCCCGAGTGAAGGATATATATATATACTTAGAAGAAAGACTTCTAAGCAGATAAAAGCTGAACTCAAGCACTTTATAGATATATATTAGATATAACATTTGCCTAGAGCTCACATATTATTCTCCTAGATAAATGCAGCTTAATTAACATAGTGACAATGCATCTGTCTGTGCATCTGGATAGCGTATTCATTGGATCGCATTGTTGTGAACTCACCTTTGTAGGTGACACGGAGATTGTTGTGCGAGAGTCCAATGGTCAGGCACTTGTCGTGGGGACTCCAGCAGCGCGGCAGCGGCGTCTCGTTCTCGTTCACATTCGGATAGAGGAGACGCAGTGGATCGACGCCCTGGTGCGATTGGTTCCCATTGCGTCCGCCTGCGCCCCCGCCAGCTGCTGCTCCCCGCTGCTGCCGCTGGCCAAGCGGGGCGAGCTGTGGCTGTGGCTGTGGCTCTGGCTGGTTCCTTTGTGGCCGCCGGCGTACATGTCGTTGCTGAAGTGGCTGCCGTTGTTGCTGTAAAAGTGACGCGTGCGTCGCGAGCTGGAGGCGCCGCTGCTGCTGTTGTTGTTGTTATTGTTATTATTATTGTTGTTGTTGTTGTTGCTGCTGTTGTGATGGCTGCGCGGCGCACGCAGAAGCGGTGGCAGTGGGGCACGCGCCGAGGAATAGCTCGGAAAGACGGCCACAGAATGCAGACGCTGCTGGCCACTGGCTGCGGCGACGGCTGCTACGGCAGCGGCTGGTGGCGGTGTTCCTGCTGCTGCAGCGGCTGCGTCTGCGGCGACAGCGTCGGCGTCAGCGTCGGCCTCCTCCTCCTCCACCACCTCCTCCTCCGCTTCGAGGTCGTCGTCGCCTTCGTCCTCGTCGTCGTAATCGTCAATGCGCTCCACGACGGCGTCGTTATCGTTGTCAATGGCGCCCGCGTCAATCGTGTCGGCAATGGCGTCCGCGTCGATTATCTCCGGCTGCTGCTGCTCGTGCTGCGGCTGATGTGGCTCGTTATCCTCCCGCTGCTGCTGTTGCTGGTCCTCCTGCTCGTGCTCCTGTTCTGCCTCTGCCTCGACGCGTGCTTCGTCTGCCTGTGGTGTTTGCTGTAGAGTAGGAGTAGGTGAATGTTCATGCTCATGTTCAGCTTCAGTTTGTTCTTGTATTGTGTTTGTCGCGGCCTGCTCAGCCTCTATGTTAAATAACAGGGCTGCAGCTGAGCTGCTGCTGCTGGCTGCAGTTGCATTAACAGCAGCTGTTGCTGTTGTGGCTTCTGCCTGTAAATTGTTGCTGTTGTTGCTGCTGCTGCTGCTCGCGTTGCTGTTTTCCGTGGATAAATTCGGATTATGCTCATTGTCGTTATCGTTATCGGCATGCTCAAAATCCATGTTTCTTTTTATTTATTGTTTTTGCTGTTTGCTGTTGTTGTTGTACTCTGAGAGAGATTTTTTGGAAGAAGCAATTAAAAGCGAAGAACAGAAACACATATGAAAGTATGCTGACTGTGTGTGTATGTGTATGTGTATGTGTGTGCGTGTGCGGGACAGGGTGGAATGAAGTGGAGGACAAATGCAGGTGCAAAGCAGCAAATAACAAATACAGCAACAACATGGCATCCTGCAACTGTGTGCGTGCGCGTGTATATGCATTAAGAACAAATGTCCTTTTGTCGATACCCCCGCCGCCCGTCGTTAGCAGAAAATTTATGTACAGCAACAATTTTGTGAGACAGCAACAACAGCAATAACAGCAGTTTACAGTTTTTCGACGCGCAGCTGCAGGCAGCAACAAACACAACAACAACAATAACAGAGGCAGCAGCAGCTGCAGCTGCAGCCACAACAACAACAACTTAACTACAACTACATGCAGCTATGCAATAAAAATAAAATCAATAGCCAACTTTTTACACTATTGCGTTTTTGCCAAAGCACACTCCGCTTTTGTAACAGTTAACAAAATGCGTTTCAAATGCGTTTTTACGTCGTTCTTTTTTGAAGTTTTCTTTGTTTTCCCCCTAGCAGCAGCAGCAGCAGCAGCCAGTCACAGTTCACACACACAGGCGCACGACATATACACTATACACTAAACACACACACATACACATACACACGCAAAACATATGTACACGCACGCACACACTCATGCATACAGAAAAAATTTGCTGGTGGCCAAATAAATGCATTGCAAATGGTGAGGTCTGTGTTTTTGGTCTGCTTGTGATATTGTTGTTAATATGCTATTTTGGTTAACTGACTGCATGAATTAAACATTTAATTTCGTTACCTTTACGAAAGTTCAGTGCACTTTAAAATCACACAAATGACTTTTTGTTTAAGATTTTTACCTCGAATTGAGCGCAGTGTGACCGGGTTTTCTAACTGTTTGGCAATTTATGTTACTGCTAATGTTATGCCAATGCGCTGTAAAAGGCTGTGCACCTGTTAAGTATAGCCATTCGCCGCGAACTTAACATAGCTGTTATCGATAAGGCGCGCAGAGAGCGCTGGTTTGAATGTTAACAGTATAGGCAAACATATAAAACATGTTTTACGTGAAGCCTACGCAACCGTTTGCTTTGCTTTGAAATTTAAAATGCAATCATTTAAAGCACCCTGTATTCAGTCGCTACATGTGACCGTCCCCTCCACGCCCTGTAGCTGCTCAAAAGTCTGGTTCTTATCTACAGCTACGACCTACGTAAACGCTGTGCATACAAATTTGTCTCTGGCCTGTTTTTTCTATTTTGTTGACAAACACATTTACTAATCACAAATGCGATGGAAAATTACCAAAGAATTTCAAATGAGCCTAGCGCTATTGCGTTGTAGATTTTAAAAACTGTGGAATGGAAAAAATAGATTTCACTTTATCAAGGGCATAAACTGTACTGGACTTTTACGTAAACACGTGTACGGGGTTTTAATAAAGCACAAGTAAACCACTTTTAAATATACTATTTTTTTAGGCTATCCACATCCTGCAGTAGTTCTGAACAGGGGCTTAAGACTTGGTTTCTTTTTTTTTTTGTAAGTCTCTAAAATTCATCCTTACTGGCAGACGGCTCTACACTGTCTGACTACCTCAACGGTTGGCTAGCCGACAAGAACCGACTGCTCCTACACCTATTTGTCGCAGAGCACCAGATGAGCGTTAATTGCCATTAGTATTGGTGTTTTGCACGCAGCACACCAATACACTTAAACATTCTGCTGCTCTCTTTGTCAAACTCTCAAAAACACGAAGTCGCAAGCAGCTGAACACGTTGCTTTCATACATGAGCTCACACGTACAGCGATTGCTCATGTAGGAAACGAACCTCGCTGAGCGTAAACGTTTGCGTGTGTTGGTAAACGCATGGAACTCACAAATACAGCCAAACGCAGCGCCACTCTCTGCGTTTAACACAGCTCTCGTAGCGTGAGGGGATTGAGCGCAAAATGTGCGTTGGTATTGCGATTTGTATGGCGCTCACTAATACCATCAAACAAAATGCTGCGCTCTTCATTTTTCGGCTCTCTGTTTATGTTTTGCTGCGATCGGAATTCGAACTTCAATTTGCTTTATGAATGAATTCTTTTTGAGCATTTATTTGTGCTTAAAGTTAAACAAAATGCTGTTTATAAAATATAAGCCTTATTAAACGAAGCTCTTAATATTTAAATTATTATTGTAGTTAATTAAAGTTGCGAATAGCTGGACTCATGCACCACCATGGAGGGCTGTATATCGCGCAGTGCGGGGCAACCTGCTAGCTTCATGGTGACCTCCAAATCGTGCCGCATAATCTGCAGCAGTTGCTCCACGCCGCGTTGCCCGTTGGCAGCCAAGCCCCACAGCGCCGGGCGGCCAATGAACACGGTTTGGGCGCCCAGGGCCAGGGCCTTGAATATATCGGTGCCCTGCATAATGCCGCCATCCAGCATGACCACCAGATCTTTGCCCACGGCGGCTACGATTTCCGGCAGAGCCTCAATCGTGGCGGGCGCCGTGTCCAGCTGCCGTCCGCCGTGATTGGAGACAATGATGCCGGCGCAGCCGAAATCGCGAGCCAGTTGCGCATCCTCCGCGGTGAGGATGCCCTTCAGCACAATGGGCAGCTGGGTGAGTTGCTGCAGCCACTTGATGTCCTTCCAGTTGATGCTCGGATCGAATTGGCTGGCCACATACTCGTTCAGGCCGGAGCCGCCCAACTTGGACACGAAACCCTGCGTGAGCTCGTCCTGGAAATTGGCCAGCCTCAGATACGGCGGCAGGCTAAACTGATTGCGGACATCCGCGCGCCTATCCCCATTGATGGGCAGGTCCACGGTCAGGACGAGCGCCTTGAAATGGGCCAGCTCCGCGCGGCGCACCAGCTGCTCCGTGATGGAGCTGCGAATGGACATGGTTGGGCAATTGGGATTCAGTTGGCAATAGGGATTGTTCCCGCTGGTTACTCACCGATCTTTGTAGATGTAGAGCTGAAACCATTTGCAGGTCTCGGGTGCCGCCGCGGCCACTTCCTCTATGGAGCAGGTGGACAGGGTGCTCAGTATGAATATGGAGCCAGCCTGGCCGGCGGCGCGTGCCGTGCCCAACTCCCCGTCCGGATGGGCCAACTTCTGCATGGCCGTCGGCGCAATGCCCAGTGGCCAATTTAGTTGCTGGCCCAGAATCTTACAGCTCGTGTCCAGCTGCGAAACATCGCGTAGGCAACGCGGACGCAAACGCAATCTGTACAGGAAAATGTGGGTTATATTCTAGAGATAGGTCTTAGATGGGGTAAGATGTGCACCTTTTGTAGGCCTCACGGTTCAGACCCAGGGTCACCTGCTCCCCGGCGCCATTTCTGTAAAAGTCCAAGGCAGTTCGTTCCAGCTGCTGCTTGGCCCTTTGCTCAAAGTCGGCGACACAAATCAGCGACATGACTTCGATTTATATAGTATATATCTTTTATAAAAAGATTTATGTTTAAGCTGTTTAACTTCTAGTTAGCTGCTGTTGTGCTCGCTGAGCGAGAGTCGCGCCAAGTGCTCGCTTTTATACTCATATCAGCCGGGTTCCGGCTGTAATTGGGAAGGGACGGACGCAGCCGGCGCTTATCTCACATATTTACTTGTGTACCCATTAAAATTGAATGTGAGTATATTTTAAATATTATAGAAATGCGATCAACAACTAATATGCCATATGGTAGTATATCAAAAATATATTTCTTATTTTTTAAATATTAACAGATGGTTATAAATCGTTATATATAATAAAAAAATTTTACAAACATATTCTGTAAATTTCACAAATCCCACCTTAACGCGGCTAAGCTACCAGAGAATCAATGCCCCATGGCAATAGCTTTGTCAATTCTTGAAAACCGGTCCAATTAGGTGAAGACCACAATAATCAACTGAAGCAAAACCCGCTTTAAATGGAACAATCTGCAAGAAAACATAAACAGAGAGCCGAAAAAAGAGGAGAGCAGCAATTTCTTTAACAGTTTTAGTGAACGCCACACAAATCGCAATACTAGCGCACAGTTTACGCTCAATTCTCACACGCTACGTGAGCTGTGTGAAGCTCAGAGAGCGGCGCTGCGTTTGGCTGTATTAGTGAGTTCCATGCGTTTACCAACACACGCAAACGTTTACGCTCAGCGAGGTTCGTTTCTGCATGAACAAAGGCTGTACGTGTGAGCTCATGTATGAAAGCAACGTGTTCAGCTGCTTGCGACTTCGTGTTTTTGAGAGTTTGACAAAGAAAGCAGTAGAATGTTCACAAGTATTGGTGTATTCCACACAAATTACCAATATTGAGTTAAGATTACGTTCACTCAATATCTTTATTGCTATTGGTGTGAGCTCTGGACAAATAGGTGTGCTACAGCTCGGGCATTACTGCACAACTGCAGCTTAAGAACTAACCTAGAGCTAAAATTTGACATTAATTATCTTAGAAGACTTTGACCCACAACAAGCACATGCGACACCCTGTAAGAATATCATATAGGTATTTCAGGGACAGATTTGACGCTACACATGGCCCATCCCGCCGCAGCGCCCCCTACTTGCCCGTTGCCCAACTAGGTTTCTTATCGTCGGGCATACAAATGAGATTGCGGCTTGTTGTTGTGCTGCTTTGCACAAACAAGTCGGAATGGAAAATAACCAGAGAATTTTAAGCGGAACAGAGATTATTGCGTTTTAGATTCCAGACTGAAAAAACAAAATATAAAAAAAGAACTGAGCTCACTTTGACAAGGGCAAAGACTGTACTTATTGCCGTTTGTTGCACTTTCAAATGATTTTATTTTAGAGTTTTTTTCTTCTATTTAATATGATCCTAACCGTTTGACTGTCCTGAGGCATCTGCGCAGCTTAGGTGTAGTTTGCCCGATTAGAACACGAGTGCTCCTACACCTATTTGTCGCAGAGCACCAGATGAGCGTAAATTGGCATTAGTATTGGTGTTTTGCACGCAGCACCCCAATACACTTAAACATTCTGCTGCTCTCTTTGTCAAACTCTCAAAAACACGAAGTCGTAAGCAGCTGAACACGTTGCTTTCATACATGAGCTCACACGTACAGCGATTGCTCATGTAGAAACGAACCTCGCTGAGCGTAAACGTTTGCGTGTGTTGGTAAACGCATGGAACTCACTAACACAGCCAAACGCAGCGCCGCTCTCTGCGCTTCACACAGCTCACGTAGCGTGTGAGAATTGAGCGCAACATGTGCGTTAGTATTCCGATTTGTATGGCGTTCACTAATACCATCAAAGAAAATGCTGCGCTCTTCATTTTTCGGCTCTCTGTTTATGTTTTGCTGCAGTTCGAATTTGAGCTTTGATAGAATGCAGCGGCTTTTTGTGGTATTTCTTGCAAATTATAACATATGTACTTAGTTATGGGAATTTCAGGTTGGCAACTTTGATTATTTCATCAGCAGAAATTAATATTGCCAGCGAATAACCCGAAACCGATTTGTGTATACATATAAACAATCGATATGGTATGTGGATAATGTGAATAGATGCTGTAAGGCACATGCAATAGTTGTTATTGTTAAGTGCAGCTGTTTGTTTTTGTAATTCTTAATTTGCGGTAGTTATAAATACACAAGTGTGCATTGAGAGATATATATGTATACAAATATCGGTAGGTATGTTTGTATGTATGTACATATGTGTGCATGCTTGGGCTTACTGCAAACACAACACATACACACATACACACTTACGTATAATATTTGTATACCAGATAAGGCTGCGCTTGACAACGTTTCACGAGCCGCTAACCGATCGGTCTAATCGCTCGCTCTGCCTCTCGCTCGCTCTGCCTCTCCCTCGCTCTGCCTCTCGCTCGTTCTGCCTCTCCCTATCGTTCTTAACTTCTCTTGACCGCGCTGCGGCCTGTATAAAAGGCCGCGCCTTCGTCGAGTTGTCATTCAGTCGACTTGCGACTACACAAGCAACAAGTGAAGCGAAATCTTCCAAAAGTTCTGTTTCTTTTCTTGAAAATATTCAATAATAAAAACACTAAAAATGCGTCTGGGCCAGACTATGCCAAACTTCAAGGCGGAGACCACCAAGGGACCCATTAGCTTCCACGAATGGCAGGGCAACTCGTGAGTATTGCACATACCCTATAAATATATACATATAAAGTCTATTTGATCTTTGCTCAAATCTTTGCCTGCTTCGCTTTCCCTTCAGCTGGGTGGTGCTGTTCTCACATCCCGCCGATTTCACGCCCGTTTGCACCACGGAGCTGGGCCGCATTGCGGTGCATCAGCCGGAGTTTGCGAAGCGCAATGCCAAGTGCCTGGCGCACTCGGTGGATGCATTGAACTCGCATGTGGATTGGGTGAACGACATCAAGTCCTATTGCCTGGACATTCCCGGCGATTTTCCGTATCCCATTATTGCTGATCCCACACGCGATCTGGCCGTCTCCCTGGGCATGCTCGACGAGGAGCAGAAGAAGGATCCCGAGGTGGCCAAGACCATACGCGCTCTGTACATCATCAGTCCGGATCATAAGGTGCGCCTCTCCATGTTCTATCCCATGAGCACGGGCCGCAACGTTGAGTGAGTAGAGGGAGACATTTTTTGCTCGCATTTCGATTCATTTAATACCCTTCCTTTGCACAGTGAGATCTTGCGCACCATCGACTCGCTGCAGCTGACCGATCGCTTGAAGGTGGTTGCCACGCCCGCCAACTGGACTGTAAGTCCTATTATATCATTTTTTGTTGAGCTTCCATTAAACGCATACTTTCTGTGCTCACTGTAGCCCGGCACCAAGGTCATGATCTTGCCAAGCGTCACCGACGAGGAGGCCCACAAGCTGTTCCCCAAGGGCTTTGACAAGGTCTCGATGCCATCGGGCGTCAACTATGTTCGCACCACGGAGAATTATTAAAAGTTATTCCATTATTTTCTACTTGGGCCAAAAATACGCAATACTTATTACATTTTTTATAATTATCCAAAGCTTCTTATATAGTTTTCGTGTGCATTAATAAATTAGCATTTACTTTTTTATACAAATTTGAGCTTCATTTATTTGTTTTCTATTGACATATTGCTTGTTAGTCAAGTCAGGTCGAAAAGTGCATTAAATCGAACTCGACATTGAATGCACTTGCCTGTAGGCTCTGCCAGTGCTGCCTATTTGGCTTTTTAGCCGTAAAATCTGGCTTCTTAGCAAGTGCAGCTGCGACAGTTAAAATGTATGTGTTATGTGTTAATATTAATACTTTTTAGCTTTATTTACTTCTTATTATTAACTTATGTTTCCTAATTCAGGGTTAAGGTTCGTGACGAGTGCATTTTATCTAAAGCTTGTAAATTTTAACACCTGGCTTTTTATATTGCGACGATAAAGATTAGATAGAGCTATAAGCCCCATGCACTTTTTATTAGCCATTTTTTTCTTATTCATTTAAAGCTATATTTGTTTTTGGTAATAATAATTAAAAAATATGTATAACATAATATAATCAATTATAATAGAAAGTACAGCAAAAAAAGTAAAATTATTTATATACTAAATAAGTTTGTTGCTTATAATTCATCTTTAAAATAGATTCACACACTTATTATTATATTTTAAATATTTATCAATTATATAAGTTACAAACTATTCTTTATATTCCTTTGAGTAGCCAGCTTACAATAAATACATTTAACATTTGAAACAATTTAACTTAATAGCTCATATTAAACAATTTAAATTCAATTAAATATTACTATTAAGCTAATTTATAGTTGCTAAATGTGCACGCACTCGGACTATGCCCAATATTTTTGCTGGCAGTGTAAAGCTTTTGACAAAGCTTAACGCTTTGACTGTTGTAACGTTTGGCGCGCAGCTGTTTCTGATAAGCATAACAACAACGGCAGCAGTAGCAGCAGCAGCAGCAGCAGCAGCAGCAGGCGCAGCAATAAGAACAACAACCACAACTTTACCGTTAACGGCGATTCTTCACCTACGCCGCTTGGCGTTGCTTTCGCTTCTGTCTCAGTTCTAATTGAGCCTCGCGCGCGTTCGGTTCGCAACTCTGGCAAAGAAAATAAAAATTAATATTTACGGTAACGGTAACTCTAACGGTATTCGTTGTATATTTTGTGTGTTCCTTTTGAGTATTTGCATTTGTCGAAACATTTTTTTGTGTTTGCCGTTGCCGCCGCCGTCGCTGCCGCTGCCGCCGCCCAATTGCTTATTGTCCGTTCTTTGATAAACGTCGCGTGTGCTCCCCCTCAGCTGCCCTGCGAAGAGTGTGTTACTGTTAATGTGTGCAAGTTTGGGAGAGAGAGAGATAGCAGCTAAACGAAAGGAAGGCACATAAAATGCCTGCACATAACGGTGCCTAAGTGATCTGATCGTTTATGCGTGTCGTGTCGTGTTTTTTCTTCTTTCACTTTTATCCTCATCTCGTACTCGTTCTCGTTCTCTATCAATGCCAAAAACTACGAAAGTTAATGGGAAACGGGCCGTAAAAAAGTTTTGTGTCCATGCAGCAAATGCAGCAACAACAGCAACAACAACAACAACAACAACAACAACAACAACAAAAATCAGCCAAAAAGTTTGCTGTTGTCAAAAGTTTTGATGACTTTGCGCATAAAATATGCTGGCAACATTTCCATCTTTGACAGTAAAGTGTTAAAGAGCCTTAAAAGGTAAAAGATTTTCTGAATAATGCATTCAATTATCTCACTAACAAAAAGATGAAAATAAATACAAATAAAATAAAACAATGGGCGAAGCGGCGCGAGACAAAAAGAAAACATGATTTTCTTTCATTTGCCGCTGACTTAAGTTGTTTTTATTTTTCTCGATAGTCTGCATTACCCATGTCCCTAGGGTCCCCTCGGGAGTCGAACTCGTTTCGTTCGCATGCAAAATGGCGACAATATTTGATTGGTTTCTGCATTTACCGTTAAAGCAAATGAAACTTTATTGATTAACCGAAAGTTGGAGCAGGTAAACTTTATGAAATTTGACGTTCAAAGCGAACCCATGTGAAAATCAATTAAAAGTAGAATATCCGAAACAACCTTTTTGTTTTCATCCGATTTTAAAGTGTTTTAATTGATTTAAAGGTGGTTTCGTTAAATTTTTTAAAATGTATATTTAAATTAAATTTTTATTGAAAATATGTCAATTCCAGAATTAGCAATAATAATAATACATAAAATAATGTCAAGGGTTAAAATTTTATCAGCCTAAAAAATAAATGTATTTCAAAAGTTAACAACAAACTCTTTGAGACGCAAGATCAATTTATGATTCAAACAAACAATTAAAATTTAAAAGTTCGAACTTTTTCAGCCTAACAAATAAATTAATATTAATTATTGACATTCTTTTAGAATAGAATTATAAAAATGTTAGTTTTATCCCACATTTTGAATTTATTTTAAGCGCTGCCCAAAAGTATGCAATATTTAATTTCGAAATAACATGCTCTGCGGTGGCTCTGACAAATGAATAAATTTGCAGCAAAGTCTTGAAATTTATTTTGTTTGCTTTGTTTTAATTTTTCTGTTAATATGAGGAACAACTTAAATGAAATGAATATGAATATTTACAAGCTACTTATTCTACTGGTAAGTCCAATGTACAAATTTACAAGGGGGATTATTTGATCTGGTAGATCGTGGTGGCGAGACCTTCGCAATCTCCTCCGGGTTCGGACTGCTCCAATTGTGCGCCTTCTTAGAAGACGCCACTCCTAGAACTTTTTCCAAATCGGATGTTCTCATATACCTGGCGGCACCAGACAGATATCGGAGCGTTTTTGCTTGGAACGCCCCGATTTTTGTAAGACGGGACGGGACCGTATCCCGCCAGGCGGGAGCTATGCAGGATTTATAAATGGTTACTTTAGTTTTCAAAGAGAACGCATTTCAACTGCTCAGATGGCTTCTGATAGCCTCTGTCCACTGGTTTAAGAAATGTCACATTTTCAAATGTCACATATTGGTGTTCCACCGATTGTCGGTAACATGTGAGTGGGAAAAGTACCGCTTCTTTAAATAAACAGCTGATCGAATTGCTTTAATTTACATAAGCGCCGCAAATGTGACATTTTTGAAAAATGTGTGAAATGTGTTTTCTTAGGAAAACGTACATTTTGCAAAAATGTGACATTTTCAGAAATGTGTTCAGTGGACAGAGACTATTAGTTCCATCTTGCCATCTTGTTCTTCAGGAAATCATTCCACGAATTTTCGCAGGTGTAGCGCCAACAATTTCCATCATTTTAGCGAATTCTGGTCGCAGCTCTCTCGGCTGACGCTCAATGTTGTTGTTTTCTTATTCATTTTTCTCAAAATATATTTTATAGAACACAATTTCTAGTTTTTTTATTTGTAGAAAATTTACCTCTGCGTTTTGAAAAGTCGTGAAATTTGTAATCTATGCAAAAAGTTGATTGAGCCCAATTTGAAATATATTACAAGTTGACTTGACCATTGTGTGGAATTAGTTACCGCTTTGTGCGAGTTTTGGTTAAATGATTTATTGTGCTTGATTAAAATATGTGCCGGAGGTTGATTTAATTTTCGGGCAACCTTTCGACAAAGTGTGGGCCGCAAATTGAGGAACCTTTCTCATATTTAATGTCTCAATTAAATTGACACACACACACACACAAAAAGGTTAAACTATTTGACCTTTATGCGGCCCAAATTACAAAATACCAAATACCAAAGATAATGCCATCACACCTACACACACACACACACACACACACACAGACAGGCATGGCAAACAAAAGCTAAATAAATAAATATTTAAATATAATTTAAAGCTTATAAGGGATAATAATTTGGAAAAGTTGAAAATCAGCCTGGGGACAGCCAGATAGAGGCAGGGAGAAGTTGGCTGAGAGAGCGGTGGGGGAGGGGTGAGGGGGGGGGGGTAGGGGCTAAGTTGACTGTAAACAGCATTAGTCTTAAATATTAATAAACTTATTTTTGTATATATTTTTTTCTATTACAATTTTGGCGCCTCGTTTTTCCAACTGACACTTTATGAAATGTTAATTTTAATTAAGAGCCGGAATGAAGGATCAAAAAAAAAAAACAGTTTAGAGCAAGAGCGAGAATTAGAGAAAGGGAAGCTTAAAAATGGCAAAAATGATGAAAAAAGAAGAAAAGGAAACAACAGAAACAATGCGAAACGTCAGCGACTGATGGGAACAGCAGGTGAGAGAGCAGGTGAGCAGCTCAAGGGCTGAACGGATGATGAAGTGAGCATGGAGGTGGTTAAGGAGATGGTGATGGTGATGCAGAGGGGTAGGGGTGAGGGAGGAGGAGAGGAGGGAGAAGCGTGGCGGGCTATTTCACGGAAGTGTAGGGCGATGTGCGCGAATTTGCACGGCCATTGTTGAGGCTGTTGTTGCATAAAGCGGGTCAAGTTTTTCTTATAAAATATTCCAAGTGCTTGACAAGTCGCCAAAATAATAACAGCAACAACAACAACAAAGGGGCGGGGCAGCGGCAGCAGCTGCTGCTGGGCCTGTGCGTGGTGCCAACGCGACTTTTGCGGTCTGCTGCGCGCTGCTTGGAGCCTCCCCCGGCCTTTCGGATAATCTAACCAAACAAGATGCTGCTCAAAGGCGCACAAAACCAGCCGCAACTGGCGACGACTTCTTATGGCAAATTGTCAGACAAAGAATAACAAAGCCCAGAGGCCCCTACACGTGCAAGTAAAACAAAACATCGAGTGTGAAACGAGAAAAAACCCATGTAACGAATATGGAATACACTCTCTGAATCTGTTAAGAACTAGCTAAACTTCCTTGGTATCCGATAAAATGACCTCTATTGTTACAGCTTTCAGGTTTTTCTACGATTATCAAAAACCTTTTTTTGCATTATTATAGCTAGAAATTACAAAAAAATCGCATTCACATTTTATATATTTATTCGATGAAATGAATTTGAGCGCGAAACTTTACATCGAATGGGGAACAGGTTGTCCGAAAAGTGTTCGAATGAATTTGAAGAAAGATTTTGAAAATTAGTTTTTGATGCCTATCGGAACACACAATGCTAAAGCCAGCTATCGACTATCGTTTGGACACTATCAAATAGTTTTCCAACACTGGTTAGCTGCAGTTGCTTTTAAGTGTTGCACAATACTTGACATTCTGCTAATGCCCAGTCTACAAGTGTTTAACATTCGGGGACAGAAAGGCAAAGATAGGCACAGGTTTTCGTCTCGTCTACGCTCGCAAAGAACTGGCTGTGGCTGTTGATGAAGATGAAGAAGAAGAAGAAGAAGAAGAAGAAGAAGAAGAGGATGATGAAGGCAGGGGGGCAGGGGGCCAGGGGGACACGCGAAAGGCTTATGGAAGAGCGACAACAAAATGACAGGAAACAGAGAACAAAAACTCGGCTAGGCAATTATTGTTGATGAATATGTACGAAATATGTACGAAGAGAAGAAAAGTATTTTACCCCCCGCCCCACAGCAGCTGCGCCCCTCGCCGTAGCTAAACACGCGAAAGTTTTCTTTAGTATTTCGGTTTAACAGACACAAAATAGGTTGAATATACAATGCGAGTAATGAATGGGATAGCAGAAGGTTGGTTTTTCGAAATGTTAGCGCCGCATGAAATACAATAATTTGTTATCTCTGCCAGGCTCAGCTGCGAGTCCTGCAGTGTCCTTTGACCCGCGCAGTCTATAAATCAAAATGTGCTGTGTGTGTGCGTGTGTGTGTGTGTGTGTGTGTGTGTGTGTGTGTGGAACACATAATTAAGGCATTAGATAGATGGCCAGAAAAACACATTTACTCTCATATTTAGCTCGGCCGTCTGCGCCCTTTTTTCCTTTCAATTTTTTTTGCATTTCGCATCATAAATAATGATTAGAAAATGAAATGCGTGTACCGTTCGGTTGGGCACGTATTGATGGCGAACGTTTGTTGTCTTTTAATTTACGGCTAATTAACATTCGTTTCAAATTTGCGTCCATTATATCGATTTTGATACATGCATAAATATATTGTATAATTGGATAAAAGCCAAACAAAAATGTGCTGATGCGCCTATTTTTAGCAAATAAACGTCAACAATTAGTTAATTTAATAATTGCATTTTAACTAAATATTGCGCCGTCAGCAAATATTTGCCACTCTCTATAAATTTTCAATTTCGTTCCATGTTCTTATTTCAGGGCACAAAATATGAAGGAAAAAAACGTTGCCTACTTTTGGGCGCCAATTAATTTTCCACCTTCGCGCTTGGCACTCTGAGTATACCCTGTAACTAAAAGATGGCTGGCAAGGTGGGGTATTTGTGTTTTATTTAAATCTATTAAATTTGCATTTGTTGCCAAAATGTAATTATCAGAGCTCGTATATAGCCTGTATATAAAATTGATAAATTCCATTAATTGTGGCAGCAAAAACTTAATTATGCCAGAGATTTGCTTGAGAATTAATGCGACGCGTCAAACTATAAATATAATTGAAAAACTAATTTGAAAATGGCTGCCAGAACCTTCTGCTCCGCTGGCTAATTACAAGCTAGGCCCAATTTTCAGCGAGCGTTGGAGACAAATGAGCGCTGCCCAGGGAGGGGGGGGGGGAGGGGGACGGGGTTAGGGGTAGGCGCAACAGGCAGCTGCTCGGCGCAAATTTGCTGTAACTAATTAAAAACGCTTTAAGCCCCAAATATTTTATGGGCCAAATGCAATAACGGAAAACACGCCAACATTTTTGGGGACTCGAAGGCGCCAATCTAATTAATGTGCCGCACCAAACGCAGCCGGCAAAAATGTATTTGCGCGAGGATCACAAGGACGTGCACCTGGCCGGGACACCAAATGCTATGTGTCTGTCTCTCTCTGTGTGTGTGTGTGTATGTAATTGCTGAAATTTTTCACAACAGGTGGGCAGCGAGGGAGGGGCGGGCGGTCGGCGTGAAACGGAAGGGCAAAAACGAAACACGTTTTGAAGTGGCATCGCAATTTGTTTGCCACAGCCTCATCCGGCTAAGCTGCGGCAGATGATTTGATAACGCAGACAGCAAAAATAATCAGAAGGGGGGTTGGGGGCCGCGCCATAAGCGGGATTTATTGAAGTGGACTCCACTTGGTCGGACAGTCCGCTCTCAGCCTGTCAGTCAGCCAGCTGGCCTGCTTGTCCGGCTATTTATATGCGAGTTTGTTTTGTCTGCCTTGTTCTTTAGTGGTTCACATTGAAGGAATAGAAGAAAAAACCTGATTTGACATTGATTTGTTTGCCAGCCTCTGTTTTTTTTACACCCTGAACAAATTAAAAATGGGTAAAAGGGGTATATTGTATTTGTGCAAAATGTAAATGTATGTAACAGGCAGAAGGAAGCATCTCCGACCCAGAAAGTACAGATATTCTTGATCAGCATCAACAGGCGAGTCGATCTAGCCATGTCCGTCTGTCTGTCCGTATGTATGAGCGCAAGGATCTCAGAACCTATAAGAGCTAGAGACTTGAACTTTTAGCTGTAGGTCCTCCTAGTGCCTGCGCAGATCGAGTCCGATATTTCCGATATTCGATAACTTGCCCCGTTTCGAAACAATCGATAAAAATCGATATCGAAATCGTGTTTTTTGAGCAATTTTGGTAAATAATAAGAGCACGAGTCTCGAATAGTATATTTATCTGCATTTGGTGTTGGAAGACGGGGTTCAGGGTATCCCCTAGTTGGAAGCTTCCGACTAGAGCCTCTTACTTGTTTATGTTTGCCTTTAGTTATCAGGATTTGCCATGAAAATAAATAGATTTTTTGTATTCAATAGAGCTAATGCTTAAACTCAAATATGTGCGTGTGGCCTGCACGTTAGCGTGTCAAGCATATATTATTGGCAATTTCCGAACGCAATTAAATAATTATGCTTAACCAAAATACCAAAGAGAGTTTGTGTAGTTGTATGTAAATTAGTTGTTCGCTTTCACTCTGCCCCCTGCCCATAGGCATCGCCTTTCTATGTGATTCTCATAAACTCAAGTGAGGCAATTGTATGTTTTTTTTTTAGCGAGAAGTTCTGTTTTGGTGAGACTCACTCCCTCGCTCCTATACTTACTTTAGGTGAACTAGTCTTAAGTCTAATTTAAGCAAAGTATTCTATTAAATGAATTTGTGTTTCTTTTCACCTGCTAGAACCGTACTGACCAAGTGCTTAAGAGTAGCCACGCCCGCTACCAATGTGACATGGCAATTGTAATCGATTGCAATTGAAATTGAATTGCGAATTCAATTCAAGAGTCGATAGGACGAAGAGGAGGCAGCACACGCCAGGCGCCAAGGTGTAAGCCTGGTGCAAGATATTCGCCAATCTGTGGACGCGTCTACGTTCGCCACGGCCCAATCGGGCCAGTGGCGGCGGCTATCTGCTGACGGGGACAAGTGCGACACGCGAGGATGAGCTCCTGGGCGTGACAGGACGCAGGAAGCGGCTTGAAGTAACGCCCGATGATTGGCGCCAAAACGATGCGGCCACAGCTGCCCCAGCTGGCAACGAGTGTTTAATTAATGTGACGGACTTTAGTGATTTTCAAGAGGCTATTGAAACTGAGCGCCGAACGCTGGAGACAGCCAACGCATTGCGAGTGCCAAGCATAACGACCACAAACATCAACAACAACATAACCAACAACAACAACTTAACCAACAACATCAACAACAACAACATCAACAGCAACAACATCAACAACAACAACATCAACAACAACAACATGTCACGCATTTTACAGCCCCGCTACCGCTTTCGAGATCTGCTGCTGGGCGATTTCTCTTTCAACGATGACGGCGAAAGGTAAGTGAAATACTCAATGCTCAACGCCGCAACGTCTTCTAATTGTGCCAGGGTATGTTTTTTTTTGCACACAGGCAGCTGTGACCACTTAAAACAAGTGCTCCAGCCCAGCAAATATCATAATTACATATATATTGCGCATACGCCTAGTCGACAGTTGACAGCAGCTGCTAACGTCGACTTTTTATGCACTCGCAGCGAGTTTTTGTCATTTTGCCACTAAATGTGTGACGCATTTTAAATGGTTTAGCAATTATTTTTAAGTTTGTTAACTGTTGTTATAAACTATCTCCGATTCGAGCTCGCAAACTGGTTATTCAGGAACTCATCTAACTAGGAGTTTACATGAATTGTATTTGTGCATATTGTATTCCTATTCCTATATTACATATCTCTAACAGAAACTGAGAATTTTAAATGACGTTTTTTCACATTATCGGAAAAGTTATATTTATTTTGAGTAATTGATACTTGATAGGAAAAACTATTTTTTATATGTTTTATTTTACAATAAACTCCAATTTATTTAATTGATCTTTTATGTCGCGTATTCATCACGCACATAAAACATTTTTATTTCATGGTGATTTTTCCAACAACGCGGAAAAACAATATCTTGAGTGTAGGCTGGCAAAAGATATTTGAGTGTCTTTTACAGCTCATCCAAAAATGTGTTATAGTCAGTTGTCACGGGCCCGTGAGAGTATTTAAAAGTGAGTTCTTTCAAAGCCAACCGATTGCTTGGCCTTTTTCGTTCTATTTAATTGCAATTAAATGCGAACTAAAAATAATGTTAATTGCATTCGCTAACTGCACAAACAGGCAGGGCCAGCGCCTAAGTATTCATATACATAATTTATGACACTTGTCGGCAAATCGATTTATCGATTTTTACTTGACATGCTTGCAGGGGTATTGTCAGGGGTGGAGCCAGAGAGAGGGGGGTGTATTAGGTGGAAAGCTCGTGTGCAGCTGTGTTTTGTACTGACGCGCCTTGGCTCAATAATCGCGCACTTTTGTCTTCAATTATTTACCAGCTGCAAATGGCAAAATGTGTCCTGGCGTGTCCTGGCGTGATATGGCTTAAACGCGTTACCCTTGGCGATGACCCACGCGGTTGGATGACTGAACAATCGAAATGCAAATGAATGAATGGCAGAATCGTTGATTTTCCCGACAGCGTGTCTGATTTTAAAAGGGTCAATTGTTAAATTAGTCAGGCAGATAAATGAATTCAACAAATTTAAATTAACTTTCAAAAGCATATTTGCGCTTTAAGTGGGATAGATGTAGAGCAATAAAGCTCACTTAATTGTCATGCTTATGAACAGTGTAAACTTTAAAATTTAGTTAGTAAACTTTTTTGGGAGCTCAACTTTAATGGGAAAGTACATTAAAGCTTTAGCTAGAAACAACTTTGGTACTTAAACACGAGGTTAAGCTAACTTGGATAACTTTGATTAAGTTTATGAACAATTTAAACAATTTGATTTGTATTTAAAACTCATGTACTCATGACAAAACACGATCGAATACTCAATTACAGAATTAGTACTATGTTAATACATCGTTGCCAGATTAGTAGAATGCTTAACAGCTGTTATTATTTTAACAGTTCTGGTTTCAAGATTTGATGTGATGGACTCATGACAAAAACACGATCGAATACTCAATTACAGAATGAGTACTTTGTTAATACATCGTTGCCAGATTATAAGAATGCTTAACAGCTGTTATTATTTTTACAGTTCTGGTTTCAAGATTTGCTGTGAACTTTGTTTAGCTATTTTCACATACGGATATTGTCTGATTGTTAAAACAAATATAAATCAAAAAATTGCATAAAATTGGAAAGAGATTATAAATTAATGTGTATTTCTCATTTGGTAATAAATTTGTTATTTTTAAATGTGTTCGTAGACTATTTTCAGTAAATAAAAATGTAAATTAGAAGATTGAAATTGAAAATAGTTTTATAATATAGCACACACAATGTTCACAATTTAATTTTGGAATAGTTTTCCATTTGAATTTCTCACTTTATATTTCGGATTCAAATCACTTTAATCTCGTACGAATCTAAAAGGACTTCCACACTGTTGACCCAGCCAACAATGGAGCCACACACACGTACACACGCACACACACACATGTGGCAACTGTGGAAATATAACAAAAGGGAATGAAAATGAATTTTTGTTTTGGGATTTTCGCATTGCACTTCTAATTGTGTTTTCATTTTTTTTTTTTTGTGTCCTTTGGTGTTTTTTTTCTTTCATGACATCGATTGCACTTTGAAATAGAATCCAAATAAAATCTGTGAATATCGATTTGTTTTATGCACATGCATTGAAATTCGTTGAGCTGCCACTTAAATTGTTGGGATTGGCGTGAAGGACAAAGAAAAGTGCTTCTAAGGATTAATTTTTGGTTTCTATTTGTAGTTACGAGTATGCGAACGCAAATAATCAACTCTGTGGCCAATGACATTAGCTGAACGTGAGCACTAGCTACAATTTTCTTGTGATTAAAGAAGGTGTCCTTATCAAAAGGCTAATAAATGTTGGTTTAGTGTTCTTTTTAAGATAGATTTAAATGTTTAAATTGTTCATAAGCTAGATCCTAAATCTACAATTTATGGCCTCAAGCTTTTATGTGCTTTGATAGTTATCTTGATTTTCTAAAATTCTACCAATTCTTATATGAGCAAGCTTTACCCTTTCTGGTACTATGTTTAGTTTCTATCTCTATGGGCAACTGAGGCACAAATTATATTTTTAGGTTCCGTTTGCTTTGGGGTTTTCCTACATGTACATATTTGGGCAATTACGCAGCACTGGCTTCCAAATCAATGTGTGTGTTGGAAAAGTATTTAAATGAGAGTTATAATTATCATAAATTCATATTTGTATGAAGCGGAAAGATTGCCCACACATAACCGCTAAAATATAATTATAACTCCAATCCGGCAGCACGGATACCTCGCACATTCATTAGTATATAAGCTCTCGAATTAGTTACCGGAAATGAGTTGGTAGCCTAATGGAATTTAATGGTCCAATAATCCATTGTCATATTGTCATTAGCTTGTTTAGCCATTTATCTAGTGGCCAAGGCGATGAACACAACCAAAGTATATTATTTGGCATTAATGTGCCATTTGCTTTGGCCGCAAGCCGCAGCCAAGAGGGAGGTACATAGCGAGCATTTGGTATTTAAAAATAAATGCATGTCTCTTTCACTTTTCTTAACAGTTGTACATTAAAAACAACTTGAAGCTGACTATAAAATCAATAAACTTGACTTGTGATGATGATTTTGTCCAGGACTGCCATCGAGTGCCTGGTAACTCGCATATGTTCAGCTTCAAGCCGACCAGGCAGGTGGACAGCTTCTTTTTAGACATTCAAGTGAAATCGCAGACAACAGAACGTGTTCTCTTTGAGCTGGAGTACAAGAATGCCTGTCGATTTCTGAATAATCCGTTTATAAACAAAGTTTTCTCACGCATTTACAACGATATTGTGGTTAACAACTCCTACTTTAAGTGTCCCATCAAGCCGGGCATTTATTACCTCAGTAATAAAGTTACAGCTAATGTTATATCCTTTGTGCATCCTGTGGGCAGATATCGCTTAACCGTACGCGTCAACACATCGCAACGCGAGATGCCTTTTATTATGGAAATTGTTTGCAATTATAATATCGTTGCTGCTAAATAAAACGACTATTATTATTATAAATACAAGGTCTAATATCATTCATTCAGAAAACTATCAGATATAACAATCAACCTGATCAACTGAATTTTCAACAATGTTAAGAGAAAACCATTCCATAATTTCGCCTTACAACTGTACATTGTAGCGTTGCCAGCTTCACATCAATTTAACATATTATTGGCGAAACACAATTTAACATCTCTTCAACTAACATTTACAGGCTAACATGTGTACTGAACTCTTAACATAACGAATGGAAATCTGTTTAACTAACATGAACTTTAACAGTCTCTTAAGTAAGACTTGTTTTTCTGGTATTTGTTAAACAATTTTTATTTCTACCGGAGATCCCGAAATGCGTGTAGCCTTTAACCCATTTGTCATTAAGAAAAACTTTGAATATTTGGTTTTCTGGAGAAATTGAAGCGGAAACAAATTGGTAAAGCTAAAAATAGTCTAAAAAAAATGCACGCCATGTGCGTGGCTATCTGGCCAAAAGCCAACAATTAACTGGCCATTAATTAAGCCCAAATGAAGTTGTAGTTTTTTCCGCATGTGCGCATAATTTTTTGTAAATACATAATGGCTTTATAAATGCGCCAATTAAATTACACAGCCAGTAAACAGGGAGTCCACGCGAGTAGTTAGGGAAAGGGAGTGTTGCCTGCTGCTGGATCTGTAATTATTGCCACAAAGGTCATCTGTTGCCAACAGGTATTGAATCACAGTTAGTACAGGTGAGGCTGGGTGCATAGTATTTGAAAAAAAAAAAAAAATGCGGCAATAATAAATATACGGGTAACCCTTCATTCCGCCAGACATTATCTGCTGACCAAGCAGCCCTTGGTAATGCAGATGTTCGTAAACTAAGCGCACGTGAAAATTGTTGAAGCTGTTTAAATATGGCAAATATTAGTTGCGCATACGCCGTGTGCTCCCAATGGGGCCATAAGGTAACGCTCGCTGCGTATGTGCGGGCCATAAAATGGTTGTGCGTGTGTGCGTGTGTGTGCGTGTCCTGGCGCACAAAATCATATTTTGTTGCCGATGCTCGCCCTTTTGCATTTAATGTGGCGTAAATATTTTAATTTTTTATAAGCCCCGAATTGCTCAGCTGACTGCGACGTGCGTAAGTGGCCGTGGCAGTTGCCATTCTAATGCCACGTTGTGGCCCCAACCACTTGAGCGGCCTCCTCTGCCGACGACCCGTCGCCCCGCTTCCTCCCCCTTGCCGAAAACTAAAACCCGGCAGCGCTCTTGAGCCGCACATGCCCCACTGGCCGCATGGCACAAATGCCGGCACGTCCTTTGTGCGAAGTTGATACCTTGACAAAATCGGATCACATTTGCTTGGCTATGAGGCTGATGTGGATTATTAAATTTGACTTGGGACCGCAAAAGATTGTAGTTAAATTAAAGGAAATAATTTTCAATTATGAGAGATTAAAATACCCTTAAAAATCATATATTAATATGTGAATTTCATATTGAGAATTTTTAATACTATTCGAATTAATATTATATAAAAAAATAAATATCGTATTTAAAAGTAATATTTTGACTGCTAAGAAATATAGAACGCATTTACTAGGGTAAAACCCATCTGAATTCTTGTTACAGCTTTGTGCAAAAATTGCTCAATTTTTCGCTTATTTTCCGATATGAACTTCATATATATATTTTTTACGAATTTTTAACGTAATTTACCTTTATACTTTCTTATTCTTTCTTGGGTTTTTAACTCTTTCCCTCACTATATATATTTTTACTCAAAATGTTGTCTGCATTTATCTTTCTACTATTCCAAATATATTTACTCCATTATATGTCTTTCTCGATAATAAAGACATATTCCTTTCATATCTAAACTAAAAGTGAAATTATTTGAAGATTAAAAACATTTTGAGTTCTAGATCTTGGCACATTCAATAATGATAGCTTTCTATAGTATTATCGCAAGTATTTCTAAAGCCTTTAAACGGGTCATTATGATACCCTATAATTAGCATAAATTCTTGAATCCTTACATCATGTCCTTACATTGACTTCATAAGCTCCTTTATCTGCCTAAAGGGTATGCACACTTCGTTTAAAATTTCTGTCAAAGTGTTTAAGGCTTGTTCCTTGTAGGCTTAAAGGCTTTGTGGCACCTTTTGCGGGCACCCTTTTTGGGTTTGGCCTGCCACGTTTTGTTTTTGGCCATGTTAAACAAAAAATTATATTTAATTTATATACTCGAAACGCGCTGCTTTGTGTCGTCGATGCTGACGACAGCGTGAAGATTTATGCCCTCTGCAAAATGCAAAATTTTATGGCTTCAAGCATAACATAAACTATGCAGAGATCCCCTTGGGCGGCATTTAATTGCCCAGCCAAATGACTGAAGGGTATTTTTCTGTTTGAGTTTTTAACGAGCGAAATCTGTTAATTTATATGTGGCTGTCAAAATGTTATTAAAATTTGTTTGTTAAATCTGGCGTCAAGTGCTTGCTCTATATTGCCTAATTAATCTGACCCGCAACCTTTATCGATAAAGGTCAATGTTAGAATTTCCCAGTTGCAAATTTGATGGCTCGACAAAAATCGTTCCACTTGGCCTTCATTAGCAGCCAAATTTGTTGCACAACAGATTTTTCATGGCCAAGTGCGCACTTGAAATGATTTGGAAAATATGTTTACCCTTAAAGAAAATTGCTCCACAGCTCGTAAGATGAGTGAAAATGTTCAATTAAGCTGTAAACAACGAGATGAAAAAAAGAAATAAAGAAATGGTTTTTCCTTTTATATGGAGAGATCAACAGAATAAAAAGGGTTCCCGGCAGCAGACGCTGCTTAATACAGCGCAAAGTTTCCTCATTATAACTAAGTAAGGGCCCACATAAATACATACATACACACATATACATATACATATATATACATATAAATATGTATGCGAGACAAAGGCAGCAGGAATCGCAGCCCAGGTAAATGGTATAAGAGCTCCAAAGCTCAAACTGAACCGAAAGATGCTGCGGCTGAGTAATGGCAAATTACTTACTTGTTTTTTTTTTTTTTTCGCACGTTTAACACAATTTTGTGTAAACAAGCGCGTGGAAGGAAAAATATAATAACAAAAACAAGAAAAAAAGGGGGCAAAAACAACCGCAAGGAAAGCAGAAAACAAAGCTGTCGGCGGGAAGCCGAAGATTTAATGCTCTCGCACTGAAAATACCTAATCACAATCAGAGCTTATAGTGCTTATACGAACCACCATTAATAATAGTATTTATGCATTTATTATTCTATTTATTTATTTTTCCATTTAATTCAGATATTAAATGTCATATCAAAAAGCTCCATTCTCTTGTATTCAGTTATTATATGAGGTAGAACCAAAAGTTCAATCCATTATATTAAGATATTATATAAGGCAGATCCAAACGTTTCTTTTCCTCCAAACAATCAGATATTATGAGTCTTTAGATATTATAATATTCAGATCTTACATACGTAAGTAAGTTCTAAGTATCTAGAAGAAAAGAGAACCAGCCTCTAAAAAAGTCAGCCCTAGATTTATGTAGTTGAGGCTTCAAAACTGAGAGACAGGTATTCAAAATATATATACCTCAAGGTGTTACATACCTTTTGACGATATTAGAATACCCCATGGCAGAGTATTTGAAAAGGTGGTAGAGAAAATCAACCACTTGACGGCAATGTGATTGCGTCCTACAGCCCGTGTCGCCCGGTCGGGCCTTTAAGGGCTCTAAGCGTGACTCCTCGAGCTGGCCATTAGCGTGAATTACGCGGCTTCAAGTTGGGGGCCAATGAAAATGAGCCAAAACTAAAACAGTTCAAGATAGTTGGGCGTACACAAAACTTGGCACAGACAAAGTATGAATGCCATTTCCATGATGCAAACCGATGCAAACTTGCAACTTTTGACAGCTAGTTTGTTGTGGTGGGACTCTGAGAGACATGCATGCAGCAGGTATATATGTATATTATTTTATATAAGCCAGACATTTGCAGTTAATTTCACAAATCCACAGTGTACTCGTGTAATCATAAAAGTTTGAGCACTTCTGGGCTCCGTCAATCATTTGCATAACTCCAGCTGCGCACCCTGCCGCCTGCCCCACTTATTTTTCAGTAATATATTCTGTCTGTTCATAATGAATGCATTATATGAACTCACTTGCAGTTTTTTGCACACGTGGCTTTCTTTCCTGAGGGTATTCTAGCTCTTTTTTTTTTTTTTTAATAAAATGTGCACTTTGTATGTGAGTCCTCTACCCTACTTTTTGTGAAGCTTTCATATTACTGGGAAAATATGAAATCAGACCCTAAGAACAACTATTTTCTAGGGTATTTCAATTGCAGCACTACTCCCCACATATTTGTCGTATTCAGTATGTTTCTTGTTTCTGTTTGTGCTTTGTGCTTTGATGGCAGCGCGTACTCTTGGGGCAAATCCATGCAAATCCTGGGGAGCTACATATAATTATGATGTTATATTGAAATACAAATTTGAAGTATGTGCATGCCTCAGAAGTAACGCTACTTTTGCCCTTTGAAGAGGAATGTGGAAATGGAGATGGGCTAAAGGGAAAATGCACTCGTGCCCAGTCCCTTACCCCCTTCCGCTCTTCCGCTGGCTCGCTCTGAGAAAGGGTTGCCTTTGGCCTGGGGCATGTGCAAGCACTTGTGGGCGTTTGCATGTAGAAGAATGTTCCATTATGCATGCATTAAATGCTATTTATAGGTGCTACACACTGTTTTGCAATTTAGCATTTGAGAAGGCCCTCACCTGGCCGATGTTCCTTAACTACTCGCTGTAGATGTTGGATGTTTATGTTAAGCCTCGGCATACAATGGGAATTGTCAGCTGTCTAGATTGTTATATTTTGTATAGCATATGTATGACGGTCAATTTTTCAACTTTGCCTTAATTAACTGCCTTTTTCTTTTGTCAATGCTTTTGCTGGTGCTGCCATACTTTTCGATGTTGCGCGCTAAGCTGGCTGCAGCTGAATATTTGATGCAATTAAGTGCAATCGATTTTGTATTTTTATGTACGTGCAGCTCAAACTTTTCTCTGTTGCAGCAATAACGCTTATCAGAAATTTATTAACAATTTTTTCGCGGAAATATGCTTTTAACTTAAGCTGCTGCCTTTTTTCAATTAAGGCTGAATGCAAAAGTGTTGCATTTAATGGCTACAATTTGGCAGCTGGTGAAATTCAGCTCATTAGGCATCTAGGCACGGCAACACTGGTTGCGAGCAACACAGCAACACTTGTTATTTCGTAAAATGTTAATACAATTGTTGCCACATTTTATTAAGCGCCTGTTTAGAGATAACGGTGACAGTCGACTAAGCTGCTGGTAACGCTTAACATTACAGAAACACTCTGTTAAGTCTTAACAGCGACGTAGCTCTCTATGCTACTGCTTAAGCTTAACATTACATAGCCAAACTGTTTGATTTAACAGCATTAACATTTCTTATCAGCACTTATTGAGCTTAACATTTATCTTGTATTTCGATAGATCTGCTGTTATCAAAGCGAAAAAAGCCGTTCGGCTGCTGTGACAAAGTTTATTATGTGTGCAATTTATTAGTTTTGGTTTATTAAAAAGTTGAAAGTGTTTTTCATGTGACACTGAGGCAAGTGCATACCTATATAACACACACACTAGCTGCTGCCAGCTAAACTGGAATATTTTAGCAGCCATAAGGTAAGCGCGCGCTTTTCTGCCATGTTTTTGTCAGACACTCGCTTGTGTCATCAAATCTTCACTATAGTATAATGAAATTTTCTATTTGTGGACCACAGCTTTAACGGCTCGCATAAAATTTGCATAAATCGTGGCCATGAAGTGCGGCGGCTGTGTTTACAGCGCGGCACAATTCCACAACCAAAAACACAGTCACTACAATAAGTCTGTCAGCCAGAAAGTGAACGATCCGTTCAGACAAGCAGTCAGTCTGTCGGTCAGTCAGTCAGTCAGTCAGTCAGTCAGGCAGCCGCAGTATCCTTCAGTTCCACTTGGCTTGGCCTGATTCGGTTTGATTCGGTTTGATTTCGAATTCAAAAGGATATCCGCTTCGCTGCGTTGCCGTGTGGCAACCTATCAAGAAAAAAAAGGAAGTCATATCCTCTAGTTGAGAATGCTTGACTTGCTGATACACTCTTCTCATACATTGAAAATTTATGTTTTGTGTACACAACAAAATGTAAGAATTCATCAGCTTGGCTTCTATCATTTTGAATTAACTTTGATTCTACAATTTGCAGGCCTTTGCTTTTCCAGTCTCTGATATCGATGCATCCTTCTGCTTGCTACATACTCATATAAAAATCTACAATATCTAAATGTGTACAGGGTATTATGAGCCCCAATCCAAGTGTGAACTGAACTGCAACGTTGACTTCGACTCCGGGCTGCTGACTGTGGGGAGCTGTGAGTGGAGTGGGCGTATCCGTAACCGAGCGTTTCCTTAGATAATTCCCACGTAATTGATAAATTTGCAAAAAGGCTCGAAGAAGACACGTTCATGTGAGCTTCAATAATTGAATATTTAACTGTGAAATCATTTTTCGGGCTTTCTCAATGACAATGTTGTTTGGCTAATTTGCGCGACTTTTATTTATTTATTTTCGTGTTCTTGTTTTTTGTTATTTTTTCTTTTTTTGTGTGTCACACAATGAAAATTTGTCAGGATATTGAATGGAATGCTCCTTGGGCCTTGTACATACAATAAACTGGCAAAAGCAAAGCTATTAAATGCGTCATTGAGCACTGGCTGGAGAGTTCTGTGGAAAAAGAAAAATGCTCAACTTTAATATTGTATTTTGATTTTTCCTTTCTTTCCGTTTATTTTTTGTTCCCTTTTTTTTATCGCCTCGGCTCGTTCATGTTTCATGCTACGTTTGGCGTTTGGCAAAAAGTTGTCAGCTAGCGAAGGTGCTGCATACGTACACATCGACACACACGCACAACAAACTCACACCCACACACGCACACACAAACACACCTTTGTGTTACGCTGAACTATGGGAAAAAAGTGAAGCTTTTGCGCCATACATTTTTAAGATGATGTAGCATGTTTCCCGAAACTACACTTGTATTGCTTAAAAGACTCGTTTTGAGCATTTAATATTCCTTTTTATTTATTATCAATAATTATTCGTTGCGTAAAGTTCTAATAACTGAGCTCTAGTTAACAGCTGTTAACCTAACATCTATGGCTATGTACAGTTTGTTGAAAACTTATTACTTTAAGCACTTTTACAAATGACGCTACAAAAAGCGTATATTAAGTTCTAATAAAGAGCTCCATTTAACAGCTGTTATCTTAACAGCTGCTCGTTATGTACATGTTGTTGATGCTATAAAAAACAGCTTGATGCAAAACTTCTGACATTAAACACATTTCGTAAGTGACGCTACAAAAAGGATAAATTATTCCCATTATGATCAGCATCAAAAATGGTTAGTTATTTTCTTTGACTTCTGATAAAAGAGTTCCATTTAACAGCTGTTATTTTAACAGCTACTCGTTATGTACATTTTGTTCGTATATTGAATGACAGCTTGATGTATTGATCTATGCAGTGCTGAAAACTTGTTACTTTAAGTACTTTTAGCAAATGACGCTGCAAAATGTATAAATTGTACCCATAGTGCGCTGTAAGCTCCGGAACTTTGCTCATAATAGAATTTTCAAGCACTTGTTGTTGTTGCTCTCTTTTGCCGGCAGCCACAAATTGCCTTTTTCGCACGTTGATTGATTTTTGAACTTTTTTAAAACTTTTTTTTGTGTATTTTATTTTATTTGATATTTTTTTCGTCTTTTGACTGGACCCAGGCGCACGCCAATGAACACGCACACCTACACACTCAGCCTTGACGGAATCAAAGCCAAACACAACAAATTTCTTATAAAACTGCTGCGGCTACAATTTCCAATAGTTTCAAGCACATAATTATTTATTTATGGCTATTTTTCCATTGATGTGGAGCGAGTGTGTCGCACTAAATGGTGTTTGTGTGTTGCAAAAAAAAAAAACGTAATAGGTCAATGGAAATGTGAGTCCTGTTGCCAGCCGCCATTTGTATACAGTACAAATGGGTATAAATAGTCGGCATGACGTAGAGCGGAACATAAAAATAGATGCCAGGCATAAAGCCCAGCCGTAGGACGTGTATGGAAATGCGATAACTCATAAGTTCCGTTTGGGTATTTCGTTGTCCCATTGAGTTAAGTTAATGCGACATTTGGGATTCATGGAGAGTGTGTGTTGGCATTATGAAAAGGGTTTTGTGTGCACGTGTGGCTAAAATATATAGAGACTCATTAATAACTTGGCTCAACAATTGAATAATGAATGTTGGGTACTTTTCTTGAAGTGTAGTCTAAATAGACGTAATAAAAACATTTATAAAATTCACACTCGCTGAATGATGATGATCATTCCGTGTGACAAATGAATGCATGTAAATATTTGCATAGTTGCGATGTGTTGTTTGTAAATGAATGTGTGTGAATTATGACAGACAGTTAAGCTGATGGGTTACTAAGTAGTTATGGAAAATGCAGCACATTTATCGATAGTTATAAAAAGCAACCATATCCATTAAGTATGATGTTATTATTCAATGTTGTACTTTACAGTGCTGTGTGGCCTTTAAGAAATGTGTAGAATGATGATCCTTTTTGCTGTACGATTCTAGAAAGAAAGGGAAATTCCTTCTATTATGCTATTTTAATTTGGCGCAAGCAGTCACTAAAATGAAGTTGGGTTTAATCTAATGAAGGAAAAATGATCGATTTTTATCAGTAAAAAACTCTAAATATATTGAAGATCTATTAGTATTTTTTTGGTATAAATTGTATTCCATTTTAAATAAATTTATGATAGATTCACAATTCTTATCTCTTGATTTCTATAAAATATTCATATAACCAAGGTAATTTGCTCAAATAATTTAAATTTCTATAGAACTTACCAAAACTCTCTTATGCGCCCGTTCTGCTAGTCGCTGGTCGTGTGTAAAATGTTAACCACTCACAAAGATAATTGAAATGCGGCTAATAAATATACAAAAAAAGATTAATATCAAATAATTATATAGCAGTCAATACTCTATGTTAATTGTTTGTATCTGAGTATTATTCCTGCTACTGTTTTCCACTATTCGAATAGCCTGTTAAAAATCATGGTCGAGTTGTACTTCGAATTACATTTTCAGCTGGTTGGAATATTTTAAGCGGCACTGTAAGTTTTACTAATTTGAGTACTGGCAGACAATTCAAGATTAACTGGTGTTTGGCCAATTTCCATTGCCAAATTGACAAATTTGTGTACGCTTCATTGAGGCTCAGTTAATGGCCAGCACAATTGTCTTTAGCATAATTAGCTGGCCCTTTGTTTGGGCCAACAGCGAGGTTTGTTAATTGCGGCGGCAAGTAATTAAAACGAAATTAAGCATTCCGCTAAAAGCCACTAGACACGACCTCTCTCTTTGAACTGCAACTTGATTGCTCAATAATGAGTCTGAACACAAAAATAAAATGAAAAATAAAATAAAAATCGAGTATAACAGTGGAAAAGGCGTGAAAGCAGCGCAAACACTTGGAATAGCATACACTTAGTCAAGGGTGGCAAAATAATACAAGCAGCTTGGACCAATATTGATAGAGCTCTGGGAAAGCAAATTAAACAAGCAAGAGTGGACTGGCGCAAAGTGTTAAGACCAGGGTTATACCCTGTAAAACTTTACAAAGCTACCATGCTTGATTATTCCATAAAATATTGACTATAGTTTTCTTTTATTGTTATTAAAATATAGAGAGAAATTTAACATCTTTTGATATAAAATTAATGAATAAACATCCCAAATGCTATATATATATTTTTGATAGCAAGAATATAGGACTGTTAAAAATAGGTGAACAATCGCAAAAATAATCGTTGATATTAATCAGAGACTACTTCAATAAAATTGGTATCAATAATCTGCTGAATATTATTTCCGATATTTTAATCCATTTAAAAACTAGTCGATATAGATAGTGTTATCGACAATATTATCGATCTCAGACTCACTAATGCTTAGTCAATAGTGGCGAAAATGATGTTCTCTCTAATTAATCGATTGTGTTTTCCAGCAAACCATCTTCATTGCTATCGATATGTTGGGTATCGATGGCGTTAGATTCATTTAGTATCGATAGCAATCGATAATTTTTGTGTTTTTTGCCGAAGTTGCCAACTGCTGCTTGTTACCTGCTTGCTTTATGTACATTCCAGGATTACAGGGTATCTAACACAGATTGTGTGCACTTGCGAGATAGTGCTGCAAGCTTGAGGGGCTTACTATTTGCCACGCCCACACATGCCCATCAATGGGGCGATTTCGTTAAGAACTTTTTGCGGCATTTATCGCAAAAGTTTGTGTTTGGTTTCTTTTTTTTTTTTTTTTTTTATATTTTGGTAGATCGATAGGGCAGGTCCGAGTCCGGCAGCAAACGCATTGAATGGGTTTTCATTAGGCGCTGCCCCTAGACTGACCCCGCGCGCCACTTGCCACTTGCCACTTGCCACTCCAGTTGCCATTTAGTGTGACTGTCAAGTTGACCTCTTAGCTGTCGCTTTGTATTGCCCGGCTGGTCGGCTTCCCAATGCAATTTCCTAATGGAAAACAGTTTTAAATTTCCACAATCAAATGCATTGTGTGAGCTGCCACAGAAGACAAGTTGCGGCAATGGAGTCGAACAATACATTTTGCCTTTTGCCCGCCTTTTGTTGCGGTCCACTTTCGGGAGGCCGGGACCAGTGCCAGTGTCAGGGCAGTGCTTGACCCAGCTCACGACTGGCTGCAGCTGGTCCCAGCGCTGACATTTGAGCGCCTTCCCGAAGGTAATGCGAAGGACCTCCGCTGAGCCATACATCAATTACTGTCCCAGCAAATGGCGTTCAATTAGCTCTCGAGCGTATATCAAGAATCCCGGAACTCTGTCTCTGTCTCTGGCTCGGGCTCTGGCTCGGGCTCTGGCTCTGGCTCTCCGGCTCACATGTCTTAGGCGTATTTAAAATTTAACAAGGCTCGAGCAGCAGCTGCACGTAGTTTGGAGGTTGAAGCATCCCATTTGGGGCTTGGGCCTGCCGTCACGTTTTCCTTTTGCATAATTAAACCTGAGCAAATGTATTTATTTTCGCCTCTGCTTTCTAGCCAGATTTATTTGGCTAAAATAGGAGCAATATCTGCATAGACACAATTAATTGATTCAATATTCAAGTTCTTTCTTTCTGCACGCATCGCCAAGTGTTTAGGGACCAGAGCCCAACTAAATTCAAGTGTCAATCATAATGCAAACAAATGCCAGGCAAACCCCAAGCGTCACAAAAAGGAAAACAATAATAATAGAAATAAAAGTAAAGAAAATGTGAAAATATAAATATTGACGGTTATAAGAAGTGCCTGCCGGGAAAACAGCACAGCGTGAAAATTCATCAAATAGCATATCATAAATTCAGCTCAAGTCAAATATTTTATATATAATTTATGTGCGAACGCTTTTTTGCCTAACTTATATTTATGTAATTTAGTTTTTTTTCTTTCTTACGAATTTGAATTTTTTAACATTTCTTACAAACGGCAGCGAGAAGACGCAGCTGTTGGCCACGTTCGCGTGATTGGCAGCTGGGGCAATAACAAAAAAAAAAAAAAAAACAGACGAAAAATCCTTTGCATAAGAAAGAAGGACGACTTGCAAGTGCACTTACCAAGTGTGGAGGTGGTAAAGAAAATTAAAAGTTAATATTAGAATGATTTTAAATTAAGTGATTATTAAATGCTTTAAATCGAGCAAAGCTTGAATGATATTTAAACCTAAATAAAGTTTACAAAATATTGAATATTGAATTCCAAATACTAAAATATTAAAGATCTTTTCCTAACAAAAAATAAACAAACTTTCAATTATAGAAGTTATCTAAAAACATAAATTAATATTTCTAAAGTACCCCTAAACGAAATATTTACTTCTTTATTTATTAACTTATTAATATAAATGTACATATAAATTATAATGTAATGTGTGATTTGGTAACTTCCAACTATGGCAACTAATTTTGCAATAGGGAAATTCGAAGGGAAATTCTAAAGGAAATTCGCACAAACTTTTGTGATATGCCAGGAAATCGATGCCGCAAAGTCACAAGTGAATGTAGAAACAGCAGCGCATATTGAGTTTAACCTTTTTTAGTTTAGTGTATTTAATAAAAAACTGTTGCAGCGGCACGAAACCAAATCGTAATCAAGCAAAATACACGCTTTGCTGTGGAAATATTGATTACTATTCTACTCTGAGCACCCGCAGAGTGCGAGAAGGTTTATTAATAAATGAACGGAGCCCAAAACTAAGATTGGGAACGGTCGTGTTAGATAGTAAATGTATGCGGGTATGCATTGGGCATAACATCATAACAATCTCCATTGAGTGTGCAGGATTTTTTTCCTCTTCCTTTAATATACATACATATTTTGTAGCACGTGTTATTCAGGCCGAGAGAAACCCCAGCTGGGGCCGGGGCGGGTATTGTGTGACAGAAAATTCTAAAAAAAAAACTGTATGAAAAACGCAAGCTGACATCTTTTGCACTTTATTTCAATTTGCATGCGTTTATATCAATAGGGCAAATGAAACCGAGTCTTATGTATTTTGAAAATAAAAATACTGACAAATTACATTCATAAAATTTGATATAATAACTGTCAAAACTTTGTGCATTCAAAGGTCAAGCGAGGCGTCTAATATCGTTTGCCTAAAACTTTTTCTAGTCTCAAAACAATTTTGTCAACTGCTTTTTACAACTTTTAAATAAGTTTTTCATTTATATTTATATGCGGTCACGCGCTACCTACACAATGCAGCAGCTGCTTTCGCTTTCGCTTGTTTACCAATTTGTTCATGCACATCTAACTATATATAATATCCCAAGTGGTCTGTCGCTTTTTTTTGCCTGGCCAATATCAACTGGGCAAACTCTCGCTCTGTGTGCGACATTCTGTAAGAAAGTTCTGTATGCTGAAAAAATGCTGTGTGCTTGCGGTCTCACAACTGGGGTCTCGGTCTCGTCTGCTTTGTACAGATCTAAATGGAAATCATCTGGAGTATTTCACTGGAGAGTGCTTCACTCGCACATATTCTCTTAACATGTTCTAGTATTTTTTTTGTGTTTCATCAAAATAACTCTACTTGCATGAATGTGCATTAATTACTCTCATATGTTCGTCAGAGATGGGATAAGTAATTTTATAGGTACACAGTATGTTTGCTAAAGGGTACATTGTAAGCTTATCTAAGCATATTTTGCCATCGAATTTCCCTTCGTATTTCCTTGCGTGTACTCGTATGTCTTGGATATGATTTTATTGTGGTGTACTTCGAGGCTTAGAGGTACTTTGCTGAGAGGTACTTTGTAAGCTTATCCTACACTATTTTCCCATCGAATTTCCCTTCGTATTTCCTTGCATTCGTGTGTCTTTGATATCATTTTATTATAGTCTTACACGTTTTATTATTAATAAACTAATATAAATGAGTATAATATAATAAATTAATATAAGAAAAGTATAAAAAGTATAAGTGCAGTGGTTTTTAGTTAAGAGGTAAGTAATTGGCACAAATCGTCAAATCTTGGGGACGTGAGCAACAGATGTTAGGTAGATGTCAGGAAATTTTACTTTTGGTATAAATTGAAATTCAAAGGAAATTTTAATTTGTTGTTATTAATTCCAAGTGCATTTTATTTATACAAAATGTACACAAAACTCAGAATCCAATAGGCGAAATTTTCTGAATGTTGATTTATTACAGTAATTCTGTGGCAAAAGGGGGTTTATTTCCTCAATCGATTAATATGCAATACACTTAAAAAAAAAGAAGATATATATAATTATAAATGGATGGTATGTTACCACACACAAATAAATAATTTGTTGTCTATGAATATGGAACTCAAAAACAAGTGAAAAACCTCAGAAATGTTTGCCTCATTGCCTGAAGGCTCCTCGGACGGCTCCTCTGACGGTCTGGCGGCATCTGTCCAACCAGAATGGGATCTGATCTGTCTGCACACAGTTATTTGATATGATAGTTTTGCGGCTGACAGTTATTTCTGTTGTCTTGTTTTTCATTTTTCATATTTTCCATTTCATTTTCATTTGCAGCTTTTGCATTTTGAGGCTTGTCTGCGGACAGCAATCTAAATTGATAAGCCCAACAGGACCTTGGCTTGCCACAGGCTTGTGGCCTGTGTGAGGCACCGAAACGCGTCCTTTGTGCTGACATTCTAATTACAATAGTGCAGAAGAGTGTGAGCGTAGTGCGGGGAGGAGCGGGAGAGTAGCGAGAACAGTTAGTGAGGTCCTGTGTGTGAAAAGTCCTGCCTCGGACATTAGGCTGTTCAATTTGCTGCCTGCAGAGACATGTTAATGCGTGTCAATGCGATTAAGCAGTCAGAACGCGAGACTCACAGAATGCGGCTTCTAATTGGAATTTGCAAGGACTCAAATGTCTGACACAAGCACAATAAGGCATGGGCTAGGGAAGTAGGTGCCTGCTGCTAGGTTCGTCCTGTCGAAACTGTCGAAGCACTCAATTTGGACAAAAGAACACGCGCACTTATCAGCACAGGGAACAGGCAGAACATGTGAATGCCACTGGCTTCAAAATGCTGTACCCCTCTACCCCTACCCACTACCCCTACCCACTACCCTACCCATTCTTTCGACCTCTGCCCTCTGCCTCACACGCTTGTTTCCATTAAGCGTCGACAAATTGCTTACAGCATTGGCATGCCAAAAATTCATTTTGTGCCATATTTTGCACACATTCTAATTTGTTTTTATATTTATGTATACACACATGTGTGTGTGTGTGTGTGTGTGTGTGTGTATATATAGTGTGTCAGTGTTAAAGTGTATTATGTTGTCTTGATTGTGCGCTGCGTATCATTACAGGAAGCCCGGCATCATCGGCATCCTTGGCATCATCAACGCCTGCTGAGGATGCTGCTGCCAACGACAAATTGCAGGAAATTGACTACAAATTCACTTGGCACACACACACACACACACACACACATATATATATATATATATGGGCATTTAGCTCCATTTAATTCGCCCCACATTTTCATTGTTCATCTCTGGGATTTAACTTTTATCTTATGCATTTCTTGCATTGTCATTCGCCTGACATATCAATGAAGCCTCTTTGAACAATTTAACTTGAATTTTAAGCAGGCTGGGACTAAAATAACTAAGACCTGCTCCAAAGGGAATATGAAGCGAAAATACTTAACACAAATTATTTTCATAGTGCTTAAATTATTAAAAGATTTTAAATGTATTGTGAACATTTCTTGCCTCAACATCAATTTTGCATCTAAATCTGGCAGCATTACTCTCGGTCAAAATTCGTGGGAAAATGGTCCCCTTAAATATCCCATTTAGACATAGGTGAAAATTTCCCACACTCTACATAACTCAGTCAAATCGCATCAGATTTGCACAAGGTTTGACTCTTTGTTCATGGTTTAGCCTCTAGATCAAGGCCGGGGCTTACCCGTTTGTTTATTATAAAATTTAAAGTAATTTTCTCTAAAATTATGTTCAAGGAAAATTATTATTATTATATTTCAGGCAATATTTGGTGTAAATAAGTCTAATGCTGATATAAGGATTGTGAAGGACTCTTTTAGGCAAAAAGCCTAGATTAGTGTAAACTAATGTTGTCGAAATTAAGATCCTTAACAATTATAGAATATTTTTATTATTCACACAAGCAAAAATATGGCGTTTTCTAAATTTGCTCAGCATCACTATTGAAAACTTGAACTGAACTCTTGTTGGGTTCATTATTGAGACTTATCCTGAATGTCCATATGAAAGGGCTTCATGTACATACTAAGATATCCACATAGAATTTAAGGGTAAGCTCCTATACCCTACTAGAGGATATTATAAATTTGTCATGACATGTGTAACGACTAAAAGGAGACATCTCCGACCCCATAAAGTTTGTATATTTTGCAAATGGTAACATGCTTCTAACATATTATGAATATATCGATATATTGTAAGGTGTTAGGCTTAGCTAGGTAATATCTTTCTAATCATGCATATACATATAGTCCAAGAAAGTTTCTGATAATAAATTCTTAGTTTTCATTGGAAGGTTACCAACGGGGATAAAGTTGATCGTACATCGTACATACTCGCCTGCATTCTGTTTACAGGGCATATTGCCTGACTGTTTGACGTGTCTAACTGGATTTTATGTTTTTCAATTTGCCTTGATTTTTCAGGACATGCCACAGTTGATTCTTCCGCAGCTTGTTGCCAACCTAAAATCATTTCCCTTTTAGCGGTTCGTGTTTCCGTAGCTTTAACGCGATTTCCATTCAATTGAAGTTTTCATTCATTCATTCGCTGATGCGGCTTAAACAGCATTTGCTATTTAATTTGTAATGCAAGAGTTCAGTTGTTGATGTTGATGTGGTTGTTGTTGGGCCATTTGCATGTTGCATGTGTTGCAACTGGCGTGTGTACTGAGTGGCAAGTGTGGAAATTGCAGCTGCTGTCAGTTGCCATAAGATGTGCGATGTGCTATGTGCGATGTGCTTTGCATGTTTTCTTACAATTGCGCCGTGTGTATTCCTTTTTTATTGATTTGTATTTTCCTTTTTTCTATTTCAACATTCATTCAATTTATTGACATCAATCCCATTTCCGCCTTCAATGTTCAATTTTTGGTTTTTTTTTTTGTATTCCATTTAGGCCTCTTGTGTGGCTTTTTGTGGTTTGTGCTTCGTGGAATTCTTTTGTTTTTTTGTTGTGACTGAAAAGAGAATATTGTTGTCTTTTTTTTTGGCTGGCCGTCTAGTCCTGTAAAAGGATACGTGTACAATTTACATATGCACATGCATAATTTGTACCCCCTTTTCTTTTTTCTGCTGCTGTTTAAATTTGCACAGCAAACTTTTATTTAACGGCTAATGGCTTGAATAAAAATTGGACTTGGCAGGCATGCCTAGAATTTAAAATATTTAAGCGTAAAATGTTACTTAACATTTATAAACTAAATATTGTTTTAAGGTGAAAGGGTTTAGGAAATATTTAAAGCAATTCGAATTGATTTTTTGAAGCTTAAGGTTATTTGACATCTTATTTTATATCATATGATTTTAGTTAATACATTCATATTTTATGTATACTTTATAATAGTTAAAAATATTAATTTATTGTATTTGTTATTTTATTTTTATTTTTTTTTTGTATATATTTTATATTTATTATAAATATTTTATATATATTTTTGTATATTGTTATATTAAAAATAATTTAATTCTTATTTAAAATAACTTAAAGTACGTTTCACACTCGCGCATTTCAAATCCTTGCACAGTCTAAACACTAGATGGCGCCACGTGCACTCTCTACAACATCCGCACTCTCTCACACGCTCGCTCTGACGTCCTTGTTTAGCACTTGTGTAGATTTTTCCGTTATCTGACGTCATAAGGCCACAGATGACGTCACAGAAAAGCTTCAATGTTTATGCACGCGATACGCAACGAAATGGAATCGAAACGTATCGCTGAGCACGTGTGTTCGATTTGGCGCCAAATTTGTTGATTAAGGAATTTTGGCCATTTTGTTTTGTTGCCATTTTCTGGGTTACGCGGCCGACAGCACTTGTGCTCTTACGCTTCCAGAGAGTTAGAGCTAGAAAGAGAGAGCGTATGTACGTGTGTGTCTGTATTTTTGTTGGTGTGTGTTGTTATGTAACACGTGCTTGGATACAGTGCAAAAAATATGCTCAAGTAGCTAAATTCAAGAATGGATAAAAATGAATATTAATAAATATATAAAAATACGGTTCAATTATATTTTATCGAAATGGACATTTTGCAAATTCAAAATAATTTTAGGGAAACTAAATTATAAAAGTTTTAATCACAACAATAAAACAAATGAAAAAATTGTTAAAAAGTGGAATTCCCCAAGTTCGGATAAAAAATTATAAAATAATATTAATTTTATCAACCCTTTAATTTTTATTTTTAAAAGCTATATATATTATCAGATTTCTATTACATATTAACTGCATGTATATGTATATTTTGTATTATTTAGTATATTTCATTTTAAATATCTCCAAATTACTATTTATTTTGTTGATATTTCTTACTAGCAACAGGCTGGCAACTCTAGTTGCCTGCACTAGTTAATACTTGACTTTCGGCAAGATTTAAGAGAGCACCGTCTTGGGCATGCAAAGAGCAATCGCTCAACACGGAAGTTGCCACCAACACACACACACACACACACAACACACGCACGCAACACACACACACACACAAGTAATCATTGAACAGTCACAACCTTGTGCGTTTTGTTTCGTCCAAGCTTCAATGACAGCTGCTCGGCATGGCCCAGTGTCACAGGCGGCAAGATTGAAAGTCAGTCAGAAGCAGCACGGCAGCAGCAGCAGCAGCAGCGAGCAGCGCAGTCGACGTCACAGCAGCAGCGGCAGCAGCAGCAGCGTCGCCGACTTCAGTTAGCTGTGTTTTTGTGTGCCGCCGTTCAGTTTGGTGCAGAACTGCGCGACGTTCTCATCGTCTCCCATCGTCGAACCAGCGCAGCGCTCGAGCGACGCGTTGTGCACGTTTCCGTTTCCGTTGCCTACTTATGTGCGCGACGCGTCCATTAAACGAAATTAGCGATAAAAATGTTTAAGAACGCGCCCACAATGAGGCCAAGTACTGCTGCAATTGTGGCGTGGATTTAATAATTAGCAACTGCACAAAAAAAAAAAAAAATAAATAAATAAATAAAATTCCCATTGCTACGCGTGCTGCACGTTTTACATGTCCTTGAGGCCAAAAAGGCTGCAGCAAGCGTCTAAAAGTCGTGTGCAATTTGTTGAAGTAATAAAGACGGATGGAGGGAAGCTGCATTTGCATGTGTCGACACACAACTGGCAGCTTAAAAAAGTGTGTGCGTGTGTGTGTGTGTGTGTGTGTGTGTGTGTGTGTGTGTGTGAAGAAAGTAACATCATATACACTAACAGCTCAACTGTCTCGCAGTTAACTGAATTTTGTACAGCATACTTTTGTGCGCAGACTTTGAAATAACCTTTGCAAGTGCCTTGGCATCAGCATTATCCTGCATCATTCTGCTGCCAGACAGAATTTCGCTTATTGAATTCCAACTGATGTTTTTATTATTTTTTTTTTTTCCTTGCCCCGCACCCTCGCCCCGTTGCAAAATGCAATTTAATGACATGAAAGCTGAAACAAATGTATAACAAAATCGATTTGTTGTTGTGGCTGCTGCTGAGTGGATTTTTCTTCATATTTATTCCAGCTTTATGAAAAATTTGCTCAGCAAAAATGTATTTTTTTTTTTTTTGCATATTTTTAAAAAAAACAACAAATTTTTGTAGTGTTTACTTAAAATGCCTTGTGGCTGTGCCGTGTCCTCTGTGTGTGCGTGTGCTTGTATCTTGCCTTGACACATTTCGCTGGCAGTTCCCGGCGCGGCTCTTTCAGCTTGTTTGTTGTTTGTACATCAGCCTCTGCTTCTTCGTTTTTGTAATTTTTCACAGTTTCTCGTTAGTTTCGCCCACGTGCGCCACTAAGTAAAGCAACTTGTATCATTCAACAGACACACACACACACACACACACATATCCACAACCACATGCATTGGCATGACATGCAGTATTTTTTAGTTAGGCTTTATGACACATCTCTCTGGTACCATTTGAAGTGCGAGTGTGTGTGTGTGTGTGTGTTTAGTGTGCAATTGTTGTTCGTCGTTTGCTTCAATCCACAGCGACATTACTGTAGGTTGTCAGCCATTTGTTTTGCCTTGTTTTTATGGTCAAAAAGGATCTTTTTTTATCCAGCCCAGCTTGATGAAAAGCAAAAACATTCGCACTCTGAATCTCTATTGCAAACTACGTGACTCACACACATCTGAAAACAACACGTAGTTTCTCACACTCTTGATCATTTTCACTGGAGAAACTTTACTAATTTTATTTCTGCCGATTTCCTCAACGTCTTACTGGCCTCAAGCTTGGCTTTGTCCTCACACATTTGCTTTTGCTCTCGAGACAGCATAGGTTGATGTTTTTTAAATTAAATTAAGAGCAGCAAATATATGCAACATATAAGGGCTTTTTTCTTTAACGTAGCTCTTCTTTACGAGTTATTCTCACCTGAAAAATCTTTTATTTCTTTTTCCGATTCTCTTTTGACAATTTTCTTAAACGTTTTACCTGCTGCATTTTTCCATAGGAGCATGTAGATAAACATTTCTCTATCAATTAATCTCTATGCTGTAGAGTTTATTTGATATTTTCCATTCATCTTTCCTTCTTTCCTTAAACATTACCCTTCATATATTTTTCTATGAACAGCTATATATGGCAGCATAGTAAAATGTAGGCACGCACAGTATAAATGTTCGCTTTGAATCTCTGACATTTTAGCATTTAGGTGAGCAGATAATTCCCTTTGCGATGTTCTTAGCTGGAATAACTTTTTGCTTCTTAAAGCTGCAAACCTGTTTATACTCGCTTATAAAGTATTCAAAAGTCACGAACTGCTGCAACTTTTTGCTATTTTCTACCAGCCACGACAATTCGTTAAATTGGCCTCAACAAAATTTACATACCAATTAACTTTAATATATATTTACCCTGCCGTTTGCTCATTATACTTGCACCCAGTGTCGGGCATTTGCGTTAAGTCCTTTGTTTGACGTCGTTGCCACATAGCTGATATAAATCTGTGCACATTTTGTTGCTACAAAATGGCGCATTAACTGTTGTGATTTGCCCCGTGGAGAATTCTAGGCCAGGGAGAGACATGAATAAGTTTTTGGCAACAAATTTAATTAAATTTGCGGTTTTGTGAGTGCACAAACTTGTTTAAAGTTGAACCCTAATTTCTAACAGAACGCTCTTTAATTTCATTTAAATGTGTTTTATTTCAACAATTGCAACTTTTTGTTGTTGTTAGCGAATTGTTAGATTGTCATTGAATTAAATTACACACAACGCGTTAATATGCAAAGCTGATGGAAATTTAGATTGCGATTTTCGGCAGGCAGCCAACAATTTTTATGGCTCACATAAATATTTAAAGGCACAACGAAATTCTAGAGTTTTTGTATTTAAGTAATCTGCTTAAAAATGAATAAAAAAACAATATAAAAAAGATACAAATTATATTTTAAACGTTTCTAATGCGCTCTATCAATATTTGAGGGCTCTAGGAGAAATAAATCTTATAGTCTTTCTCATATTGATGAGATAGTAAAGAAAATAATTCCTATGTTTGGTCAAGATATTTTGGTCTCTTGCATTTTGATCAATTTATCCAGCTTTTAATAAAATAATTTCATGAAAAATCATTTATAAACGTATAAGCACCTTAATGTAATTTTTTTTTTTCTGACAAAAATACTCAAGGCAGAAAAAATTGCAATTAATTAATTTGCCCATCACATACAGCATTTATTCAGCGTGAGCTTTTAGCCCAAATTTAAAATGTCAGCAAAAAAATTTAAACCGTACAAAATGGGAATTCATATAATCGAACAAAGAGCGACGCCCGCAATTTATGCGCCACACATAAAAATAATATTAAAAGTTATGTTTTATTATGCAATAAGCCATAAAAGATGTGTGTGTGTGTGTGTGTGTGTGAACTTGGCCATATCAAAGCATTTTAACAGCCAGCCCAAAGACCACAGAGCAGAATTCCCCAAAAAGGACAAAAAAAAAAAAACAGAACCGAAAAATCAACAAACATATAAAAGCACAGAGACACACGCCGCGTATGCGCAATATAATGTTCTATTTAAGTATTATGAATACTTATACTATGATGAAACAACTATTGAACTCAATGCACATGTATATATATTTATATATATGAAGAGAAAATATATGAAAATATTATGCATGCTACTCTAGTCAATGGCCGGCGGCGTTAGGGTCTAAATACCTAAACAGGCCAAAAGCTAGCCGAAACGCAGGGCAGGCAAAAACTGAAAAAGAAAAATGTGCGGCCAAAAGTTTCGTGTAGGCTTTGCAAAATGGAATGTAACAGGCAGAATGACAGCATTTAATGCGCTAAAGCTAAGCCCAAAAAAGGAGCACAAAAAGTTTGTAAGCCAGAAGGAGAGAGAGAGAGAGAGAGAGAGAGAGAGAGAGGCAGGAAGCAAAACTTGGCCAAAGGTCGAGTTAATCTTTGGATGTGGCATACACGGCAAATTGCCTAGGCCGCAAGTTGAAAAGGCGCATGCCACAATCACACACACACACACACACACGTGCAGCTGTATTTCTGATAGAGTTTCTTTTATACAAAATTGCAGTTTTGGTTTATTTAAGCCAACTCGGCTTTAATTAAACTTCTTCACTTCTATGATTAAAACACCTCATGGCTCAAACACTTGGCCAAATGTGTGTGAGCTATTTATAAAGCTGTCAGCTTGTGCAGCACTTTATCAAATCCCAACCGCTAATCAGCTGTACGTGCAGCTTTCTAATCAAGCCAACTAGTGTGCGGCACAACTAGTCCAAGCCACAATAATTATGTGCCGATCTGCGGCAGTTGTTGTGCCAGCATATTGCGTATACGCAGTGATAACAATGCCCTTTCGGGCAATTTGACCCACTAAATTGGATTGATTACTGTCCCAACTTCGATTTGTTTGTGTAATGGCGCAAAACTGTTGACGGAAATTGCTGCGATTTTGGGATAAGCACAACTTTTAATGCCCTTACGGGTTGTTCATTCAACTTGATTTAAATTTGGGTTTATTTGGGCTTTCATGACAGATTCTATTTATGTGATTTGTGGCTATTTATGTAATTTGTTTCATTTCGTTTATGAGATGTCATTTGTAGATTGAAGTTCCTAATAGATCAACAGCACAAGGGCATTTAGCAGGTACATGGGCTGGGTGTGTACTATTTTAATACCATGTTAGGAATTATTTTATAAATATTATATTGATCAATTATTGTGCTATTTATAACATGCGTATCTATATATATATATATATAATTTAATTTTTATTAGAAGATTAAAGGCTTCAATTGAGGAGTCTTGCATAAAGTAGTCTATTAAAAACAAAAATTCTATAAACTTATTATTTTGCTTTTAATTAAATTTTTTCTTGTTTCAAACAAAATTTGTTTTTGTGGATCATTCGGGGCTTAAACTTATTCCTCGTCCTTGAATTTCTGTTAATAAATCTGATTTTACATGAGCCGAGCTTGACTTTTATTTTAAATGAGTTTTTAAATTGTAAAAATTGTAATTGCAAAAATCGCATAAAATGTGTTTTTCAGTTTTGGTTTAAGATTCAACATCTTTTCGGGTAACTGGTTTACGTAATATTTAAAATTCTTGTTGCATAAAAGTCTTATAGAGTATTTAAGCCAAGGCACAATTTGAATTTTGTCAACTAATACATGGCCATCCATTTGGCTGTTCTCCTTCAGCTAATAAAATTTAAGTGTTTTTTGGTTTCAGTTTGAATATCGCTTAATGGCCATGAGTTTGGTTGTGCTTACACAACTTTTCCTGCTGTTTTTTTTGGAAATTTAATATCGTAATTATGGCAGTCCATGTATGTCAGGATTAACATCTGCTTGCTGACCCCACAGAGCATTTTCTTTTTCCATTTGGGACGCTGATGCGTGTCGAAGCTGCTTTTTATGATATTCGAGAAAAAGGAGGCTGTGCGTGTGTGACTATTTACTTGCCCCGCCCCTTGATGTGTGCGTGTGTGGCTTTCTGTTTTTTCATTCTTTTTTTTTCTGCACTTGTTTATTGTTGCTGCTAAATGTATAACATACTGTATAGTCCATAACATACAACTTAACACGCTGTCCTAACTCGTCGCTGTAATCCCTAATCTCATATCCTGTGCGTATTTTTTTGCCCTGCAGCTGGAATTTCATATGAGGGCTATACGGAAAAGGCATTAGAAGAAATACAGGAAGAGTGAGTAAACATATGAAGAGTATGTGTACGTCAAAAGTTAAAGTAACCACAAGTGAGCTATCGCTTTCATAACGCATTCTTATCTTCCGCTCAAAATCAGACCTATAATGTTGGAATAGGTTTCTTGCTTGGCTACTTCCAGACGAAAGCCCTCTAATGGGTATGGGTACTTATCGCCGTATGTGCTTAGCTTTTGTGCATCGCCAAGTTGTCTGCCCAGTCTCTTCCTGGCGATAAGAATCAATTGAGTATCTTTTTTAGTGTTTGCTACAGAGTATCTCATAGTCAAACCGGCAAATGGGTTGCCTAATTCTTGTTCTTTGTTAGCACTTGGGTCAGTTGGCGCTGCCAGCAACGATTTGTACTAACATTATCTGCGTGGGCGTGCGTGTGAGAGCGTGTGTGTCTTACTTTTCGGGGTATTTGTTCAGATTTTGTATTCCTCCATTTGCTGCGATGCTTGTGCTTTTGGTATTTGCTCGGCTCCGTCAGTTTCTTGCAGACAGCTAAGTGATTTCAGCTCAACTCGGCTGATATCCCAGGCCATTTATGTAATTTAAAAGCTGCCAAAACTTAGCCAAGTTTTTTGGCTCTTAGCACTTTTGCCGTCCGGAGCCTGCCAAAAAATGGATTTCAGCCCCAAAATTTAACAGTTGATGAAATTTAAATAGCTCGCAGCTTATGCACTTAGGAGTTAGCCAGGGCGAAAATTGATTTTAGCCATTGTAATCAAGTTGAAAAATCCGAATAATGTATTAGCCATTGGAAAGTTTCGCCGTTAATATCTTAAGAATTTATGACACAGAAAACCATTGGATTGGCACAAAGTTTGCAAGCAAACTTTTACATGGTGCAGCAAAACTTGCTTTTGTTTTGATGCCAAAAACCTTTTTGTTTATGCCATAGTGAGAAACAGTTATTTATAGCCCTTATAGCATATTTTCAGTCAGCTTTTGGCTTTAACACCCTTTAAGACGCGCTCTCAAATCCGGCCAAGAGCCGCACAAAAGCCAAAGGCAAACAAACAGCTACCGAGTTTTCTTAGATTACAAAAGTTGCTTTGTTTGAATTGCTAATTTCTTTCTTTTTTGGCTCACACACATACACACACCCACACACAGGTGCGAATTTGCCGTGCATCGCGTATTTTAGCTGCCAAAGAAGTTAAGACGAAATAAAAATTCAATTTTCGGCAACCTCAAAAAGTTCACTGGGCCACAAATCAATTTGGCACTTGGCAACGACTACACAGCAAAACGAAGAATGTTTCAATTAGAATTAAGAGTGCTCTAACCGATCACCTACGACTAGCAGATACACTGTACCCGACTTCAAATGGCACTCTAATTATGCATACCCAAACGATCACCTTAGTGCGATATAAAGATTTTTATTTGCGACAACTGGAAGGCTTTTCGATAACGATAACAAAATACCCACTTATTGAATTCCATATCATTATCTTTATAGTCTTCGATATATAGAATCTAAACATGCCTGATCGAATTTCGGGGGAGCAAACAGATGCAATTGATTCTTATCGATAATGGGGAACTGGGAGAGCTATCGATAAGAGTATGCTATACAAAAATGGTCTGGATATTGATTTTTATCGGTATTGTGGCAACTTACCGAGAGGAGGAAAAAAATGGAACTGCGTATGAAGAAGATAAATTATGTTGTCAAAGATGTCTTTTACATGAATTAGATATTCAGAAAGTATCCATTCTATCAAATCAAAGGTTACAGGATATGTTCATAAACGCTTAAATGGAAAACAAAATCCTAATGAAATTGAACTAAAACTGTAAAAGGACTCCTCCTAGAGGAAAATCCTTGTGTTCGAGCTGCCTTTTTTGTCTATGCTCCATTCATATACTTTATAATGCTGAAAGGGGTCATTCACTGCATAAAGTTGAAAGCTGATGAGGGTAATAAACCAGTGACAACTGCGTTTATTGTTGACCTGCAGCCGTTTTGGGCAACCGCGCCTAATTCCACATGCAAAAGGTTAACCCGAGCGAGGTTTTTCGGGGGTTTACCCGCCCAATAACAACTTTTTGATGGTCTTAGGCAGTACGTCAGCTGAGGATTATGCGCATATGGTTTTATTTATTTATTTCTGTTTGTTATTGTTGTATGGTCATGCATACTAAAGCGGGGTATGTGACCTTGATATATGGCTTTAGCTATAAGGCTACGTGCACATAAATATCTGAACGTGTCACACTTCTCAGACTGTCGGGGCTTTACGCAGTGTACCCTTGCTGCAGGTGTCACGATTTTGTGGCCTCGCTGGATGCTTTGAAAAAGCACAAGCCATAAAACATAAATAATTGAGAATTTGAGAGATTAGGTTGTTCAAAATGAAGTACGCCAAGGTATTAAATGTTAAATGTGTTGCAATGATATATTGTATAGCTAGTAAAAGACATAAACGTGGGTTAAGAGATTTAATTCGAGTGACACTTTGGTATTAAGTTAAATCTGCAAACCTTTCGGCTATAAAGAATATTATATGTGAAGTGCATTAACAGTTTTCTTTAAAGTTCTTTCTTAATGTAAATCTCATTTGTGGATAATTCTCTGAGGAAGTAGGTTTTATGCTTAGCAGTAAAATTCATCTAGAGTAGTTGTAGTAGCTGAATAATGAGAAAGGGTTCTAATCCCGGGCTAGTGTATAAATGACATATTGTGTGCAAGGAATCTCTTGGCGCTTAAACTATTTATGTATGTGCCTAAAAACATTCTATCAATAATTATTTCTTTTACGATCATGTTTTTATACCCTTGTAGAGGAAATTATAATTTTGTCATGAGACATGTAACGCATAGAAGGAGATATCTCCGACCCCATGTTAGTTTCCGCGTGTTCTTTACATAAATGCAATACCTTATCGACATCGTACCACAATATCATATCGCTGCGATCTTGCCTATTGGAAGCATTTGGGCACAGAAACAACATTTCAACAGTAATATTTGTGGAAAGCTGAACTAAAATTAGCTTTTGTTAGCGTATTTAATATTCGTGGCCTGGGCTCATAGAATTGTTTTAGCATATTATTTATGTGCGTTTACCCACAAAGACGGACAAATGTTGTACCGTTTATGACCCGGGCTGACGAGCATAATTCCCAGGCAGAATGTTTACCCAGTAACCAAGTGAATGGCATTTCCGCGCTGCCAGCTGCCATTTCTTTTGGCCTTAAAGGTGAATGGCAAAAACAATAAAATGACGGCGTTGTAATGTAACAGCTACAGTTACACGCGGCCCACAAATGACGGAAGTCACGGAATATAAAAATTGTTTCATATTTCTAAAGCACAAGTTCACACTCTTCCCCCACTATCCAGCTCCTGACACTGGGTCAAACGGAACTGACGCGTTGCAGCAGGTGCCAGAAGTTCATTAATTGATAAGGCATGTCGCACAGGGTATTCAGCTATCAGCAAGGCTATCGATTTGCTTCGATGTCAGCGTGTGCTACATATGCCAAGAATCTCAGTGCGCTGCATTTTGAGAGATTAATGTTGGGTACACCCTAGCCTTAGCTCCCCTTATTGCGCTATTTCCCCCTGCAACAATATTTTCCATCATGATTAAACTGTTTGATATGCTGCGGCTTGCAGTTGGGGAGCATTTTCCATTTGGCCGGCACCCAAGAGGAAAAGAAGCAACAATATGCGAATGTTGAGGGTGCTAGACTAGAAAATATCTTGTACAATGGTCGAAATTGTGGCAAAAACTATTACACCAATTTCTGGAAAACCGATACATATCGGTTTGTGGAGTGACTGTTATCGAAAAAAGAATTCAGTGGTCTTTTATCGATTTTGGAGTATAACTGATTTTTCCTTTATCGTTTAAGATAACTTACAAGATCGAACTCTACAATATCCTGAGTTTCCAACAGACAGAAGAAACATGAATTATAATATATATTTATCGACTGTTATCGACTGATATCGATTGATTGCTTAAATAATCGTTTGTAATCTGTAATAATTACAATATGAAAATGTCTGGCAGACAGAAAAGGTGACTAAATACTTAAATAATCTTAATTATTGCTGCTGATAAGCAATATATATATACAATAAATACACCTCATAGGTTTGGCACACTCTTCCTCTGTCTGTTGTAAACATTTCCACAGCTCGCTTTAATGGCCATATTCCTGGGTACAGGGTACACAAACTACACATAATGAGCTGCCATTTGTCAGCCACACACGCATACGCCCACGCATCTATAGCTAGATATTTATATATGTACACATGGATATATATTTAGTACCCTTAGCTTTTTGCCTTTTGTCTGGCAATTCAAAGTTATGAAGAAGAGCAAAAAGCAGAAAGCGAATCGCGTGCTTAGTATGAGTTTATTTTAAGGCGTCGCCAACACAACAAAAAATATAAGAAAAAATATATATAGGTCCGGCGACAAAGTCAAAGTACTTAAGGGGCGTGGCCGCATTTAGTCGCATTTCTTTTCTTGATTATACTTTTAATTGAGCTACTAATTCAAGCCTATTTAGTATGCAAGTCCATTTGAACGACCATTTCTTCCCACTTCCTGTAAAGTTGGCAACTTTTTAAAGACTTCATGGATCATTCGCAGTAAATGCTGTATAACTGGTCATTTTTCTTTTTTTTTGGGCTCATCTGCGGCTCTGGGTCTGCTGTCTGTAAAATAAAGGCGAAATAAAGCCCAAGTAGCTAAAAAGTGGTCGTATAATAACATTTTTTACGAAGCCATGGCATAAAATGTAAAAAAATAAAACGAAAACGAAATGTTTCAGTAAAAACACTTAGCAAAGAATTTTATTTTGTTAAGCGAAGCGACTGGCAGTTACCCTGTAAATATATGTATAAACCCTGTATACAAAATATGCGAAAAAGCATCCTTTCAAATATTGAAGGTACCTTCGCGTTTTTGCTAGTATTTTAGGTGTATTTTTTATTGCGTGCATTTTTTTTGGTTTTTTTTAAATTGATTTTCTTTTTAATCAACTCTGTTATGTGATTTTGAATGAGCCCAAGAAATACTTACATATTTTTCAATTTACTTGATAACTATTTTTCCCCTTCGCAAAAACTACCCTTCTATTCAATTCTCACAAATCCAATCTAGGTTTGAAAATTTCCATATTGTTAAAGATTTATTCGGCTAGTATACTCTGCGATAATATTGTATACAGGGTAGAAAACCACAGCGTCATCATCATCCGCAACTGAAATTGTGGCAGCACTAAAGCAACAGAAACTGAAAAGTGGGTAACACTTTAATTAGGGGCTTTCCTCCGGCTTCATCTGGGCCAAACTGCAGTCGAGGAAGTGTCCGGGTCTTTGTGTTTGTGTGTGAGTGAGGATTTCTGAGTGTGCGAGTGTGTGTGTGTTCTTTTGGCATTATGTTTCATTATGCATATGAAATGTGTGACATGTGAAATACGCGTAGATAGGCACACCCTCGAATACCTGAGACAGTCAGAACGAGCGCACACTCATTAGGAATTCATGAGCATTTAAAATGCTTTTCATTTCAAATTTTGCCGACACACAATTTTCACTAGGCGACGTGTTTATGGCCCTTAAAAAAAAAAAAGAAGAGCGTAAGAAGAATATATTGCAAAGACGTGACAAATTAAAGAGGCGCATTTCAAATAATCTTTCGCTGAAGTTTCTTTAAAGATTGCTTAGCAAAGTTCTCAGGATTTGTTTGCTATTCATTTGATGGATTTGCAGCCATTTGACTTGCTGCACTCTTGAATGCTGCACTCAATTAGCCAGCGTCAAGAACAGCAACAACAACAATAACAGGAAGATGCACTGGAGGTCACAGGTCGCAACGATTCATCATTGTCACTTGGGCACACAGTGCGAATGTCTGCCAACTCAATTGTTGTTTTTTATTAGCCCAGCTGCCAGTTGATTGTGTTTAATGAACTGCCCAGCGTGCATTTTGTATTAAAATCAATTATAATGGCAGCTGAATGGAAAAGTCGGTTTTTTAGTATTTAACGAGCCATGCGAAGGCAACGAACGCAGCGGAAATTCTCAAATTTATTTCTCATGTCTAGTGAAAATCGAAAAGAAATGCAAAACAATGTGAAAACGTGCAGTGAAATACGTTGAGTGTGAAAAGTGAAAAGTCCATGAAGAGTATCTGGAAATACATATCCAAGAGATGACACACAATCTACAAGTTAGCTATACAGCACTGGGCATGTCGGACGATAATCAAACGAATACGAATAGCTATTCGATGCCATCGATAGCATCGCCCACACGCAGCGCCGGCGGCGGCAACGGCAACGGCGGCAGCAACGGCAACGGCAACGGCAACGGCAACGGCAACGGCGGCGGCGGCGGCGGCGGCGGCATCAACACGCGCAATGTCAACTTCAATGAGGAGCTCAACGATCTGGCGGGTTATCCGCCGCAGCAATTGCCAACCGTGCGACGCTTTTCCAAATCATTTTTCCAGCGACCCCGCTCCATGTCCGTCTGGAGTGATATAAGTCGCAGCAGCATGCGTCTGGATGAAAGGTAAGTCCATGGGTAGCCACAGCTCCAACTCTGGCGTCAGCTGCACCTTATTCAAGGCATTTATCTGACAGCTAAGGTGAGGGTGTCTACTCGGGGGTCCATACGCCCCCGAGGGCACAGTTTCTGCGGCTGATTGCGTGCGTGTCTGGGCCTCAGCAATAATAAATAAGGGGGAAAAAAAGTAAAGAAAAAGGTTGCAGAAATATTTGCTTTCATTTCGCCCAGCATTGCTGACAATGCCAGACCCCAGGCCTGTCTTTGTTATCCTTATTGCAGAGCGAATACAGAGCTTATCGAAGCGAGCTTGTAAAGCCATTTATAAATGTATTTATATAAAAAACGGGCTTGTTTCTTTGATTGTTTCGCTTAGCTGGTTAAGTTCTTGGCAACTTAAAGAGAAATTCTTTTAAGCCGTGGCTTACTCAAAATGTATATAAAAATTGGGACTAAATTTATTCATTTGCCTGGAGTATATTTAAGAGTTTTGAAATTTAATTAAAACCTCTTGAGAGCTAACTTTAAATGTGCTTACAAATTAATTTCGAAAAGTCCAACACGAAGCATGTTGCAGTTTAATTTATTTAAAGTTTATCAATTTTCTTTAATTTCATTTCGATTTGCAAATTACAACAAAAAAATGCATGAAATAAATATTCTAACAAAATATTTAAAAATATGAATTGAAATATTCAAAATATATATTTTCTTTTGAATTGCATGTTTTGAATTAATTGTGAAATTGTGTAGTTATCATTTGTTATTTTAAAATTTTGGAAATTTTTGTAAAAACATTTTATTTGGCAACATTTTATATTTAAAACAAAACCAGGGAAATAATTAATTATTTATATATTTATTTTAAATCTGTCTATTGTATTTTTATTAAAACCCTCGTATTTTTATATTATATTTGTATTAAATCCTTTTATATTATTTGCATAAAATGATGTAACAAGCCTTACGTCACATTTCTTTGTGTTTTGTTTAGGTTTTTGTTGAGTTTCGTCTTTAATATTATGCTTTCTTCTATTTTGTCATAAATTGTCTGATCCGAAATTATGTTTGCCGCATTTAATCGTTAATTGCTTTGCATAAAAGCATACAAATTAAATTTGAGCGCTTTGGCAAATGTTTCGCCTTGGGGCCAAAAATAACACAAAATTACGCATACGCCATGTTGAGCGATTGTCAAGCGGCGCTTTTATAACGTCTGAAATGAAACTTTGTGGACGTCACAGGCCGTCGGTCACTTTAATTTAGTTAAAGCCCTTGAAGTTTATTATCCTGTTATCCCGTTGTCTCTGATTATAGCTCAATGTTTTTGGCTTTTATTACTTTAATATCACTCGACGCAAAGCTGTGCGAACTTTGACTTTTGTTTACTTATTTTCATTGAATTAAATGTCATTCGGTTAGTTTGGGTGAATGTGTGTGTGTGTGGGTGTGTGTGTGTGTGGGTGTGCGTGTGTTGACGTTAATGCGGCTTTGCCTGGTTGACAGCCAAAAAAGAAATATGTCTCCCTGCGGCAGAACAGATAAAGTGTGAATAGATACTGAGATGGGCTCAAAACAGCTTGGGAGTTAATTTAAATGGAAATTTTGGCTTTCCGATACATAAATATCAACATAATATTGGTTAGATTTTTAAGGCTCTTTGAACGTTTTAATGCAATTAAATGCTTGTTAATAATTTTCGAAAAATATGAGCAAAGCTTAAATTAAAACCCTCATCAATCAAAGACGGCTGAGAAATGTGCACTCATGTGTGTCATATCTTAAATCTTGCACAAATATAATTTAAAACAAGCGCTGACTTAAGGTAGTTGATAAATGAAAATCTTTAAAATGTGGATTGATGATCAATTATTGTTTGCAAACATAACAAATCGTTTTTCAGGCAAAAGATCATTGAAGTTCTTCAAAGAACCTTGTTATTGGCTCATTAAAAGCGCAAGCAGCGCCTTGTGTGACCACTTTATAGGGAATCAGATTAAGATGACGCTTGCCTTTTTTTTTATAATGCTGACTAGTCGATGGCTGCCATAATGAGGTCGTTTAGCACGTGCCCTTTAAGTATTGAAAATGGATATAAACGATGTCTGTATACATTTGAGGTTAAGGACTTGTCATTAAGCAAATTTAATGACTTTCTTGTAGTCGCTTCAGCTTATGAGCTTCCCCTTCCGCAAATGCACTCGAAAGTGTGTTAACGTAGCATTTTCCATTATTATCATGACTAAAGTTGTGGCAAGTTGCGTTCCACAAAAGGCGAAACGCGGAGTTTGTTTTGGCAAGGTAAATTTAACCTGTTTATATTTGATTATCTTGTAAAATCGGAGCTTTTTTTTTTGTCAGCAAATGGGTTTAGGAGCAGGGAAATCTATGAATATAAATATAAAAGTATTAATTTACCTGTCGAGCGCCTTTTTTTAATAGGAAATGTTGCTTTTCATTTCTGCATGTGCCATTTACCAAGTATTCACTGTATTTCTGCAACTTTTCGGCTTACAAATTCTCAACAGGGCCTTAAGGCTTTAGCTTAATTTGGCAACTAGTTGGTCGCAATATTCACTTTCTGTTTGCCGCGCAAATTGGTTGCACAAATGAAATGCTTCAATTTTGTGGGGGGAATGCCGCAAATTGAATAGTTGTAATTGCATTTGCCAATGTGGCTGGCGCCTAGTTCTGGCCGTGTGGATGTGCCTGTGTCTGGGCCTGGCTAAAAGCCTTGTTGCATTCAGTCAGTGCCACGCCCACGTGCATTATAATTTCGTGTGCAATTGGCAGGCAGCGGATGTGTGCAACGTACAGCAACAGGAAACAGGCAACGTTTATAGTTGCCAGACCGCCCACCCCGCCACATTTTTGGTATGAAATATGAAATTCGAGGCACAACGACACGTGGCAACAACAACGTTGCGCCAGACGTGTTGAGTCTCGAGTCTGTCAGTCTGTCTGTCAGTCTGCCAGTCAGTCAGTCAGTCAGTGAGTCAGTTTATTTGCCAGTCACGTGCGCTGTGCAAACTTTGCGGTCCACCGCACCACGCTGGCAATTTATGTCAGAGGCTTACACAAACGTCTCTACCCTGCTTATGTGTGTGTGTGTGTGTGTGTGTGTGTGTGTGTGTGTGTGTGTGTGTCAATTAGCGTAAATAACTCAATTATGCTCGCTTTTTGTGAGACTCCTGCCCATTGCTCCTGCTGCTGCTGCTGGCTCTGCTGCATCGACACCTTTTGATTGGTGATTATGTGCGCCGCCAGCTAATTGGCTTGTCAGGCTGCAGCTTACGGTATCTGTGTCCGTGTAAGTCTCTGGTATCTGTGTATCTGTGTCCGTATCACAATGTATCACCATCTGTGTGGGCGTCACTGTCAGACATTGATTGCAGTTATAAACATTAATTATACTCTCGTTTGTTCTGTGCGTATACAGCATATATTTTCGCAAGGAAAAAGAACTTTTCTTGTTGGGCTCGCACATTTGAAAGTCGAGCATTTTTTGCTTTTATTTTTAATTATTGTAAAATACTTTGTTATAGTTTTTTAAATATACTAACAAATTTGCTGTTCTTATATTTTTAATATTTTTATATATTAATATTATTTAAATCACCCTGTGCCAGCATATTTAATTATTACGTATTTTATAAACATAATAAAATATAACATGATAAAATATTTGAATGCATTATAACATTTACTTTTTGGTAAATATTTCGAATTTCTTTGATATTTGTATAGGCTATAAAATATACATTATATTATTATATTATAAATATAAATTTGTTTAAAATCATAAATAAAAATGCTAAATCTTATTAAAAGATAATAGTTAATCTTTATGAAGTCCCCGAAGTTGCACGTATTTCGAGGAGCATATTTGATAAGAAATATGCCCTCAATTTTCTGCTATAAACTTAGCCAATACATGTATTTGCTTTCTTCATGGCATTGCTTAACAAGACAATCCTTGCACACAACAGCGGCATAAAATCCTTTAAGAATACACAACACACTTTTATGCTCACAACCACACACACACACACATCGCTGGAGGGGAATAAACACACACTCACTTGAGGCTCATATATCAAGAGCTATTGAAAAACATTAACAGCATGCTTCAGTTAAGCTCCTTGGCCCTGCCGTTTAGCCACGCCCCTCTCTAGGTGTTTGCCTTTGGTCAACTGAATTCCTTTTTACACAATGCCGTGCAAAGACTCGAATTTCTATTTATATACATACATATATATTTGTTTATTTTTCTTTTGCTCTTTGCAGGTGAGTGCTTTTGGTCTTAAGCTGTTTCCAGCCATATATAAAATTGATGTGCCACGGTACGTATGAGTAATATGCGCCATTTGAGCACCTAGTTGCCCGGCATTAATTGCAAGCATCTTAAATTGTGCACAACATGAACAACATTTAATTTACATACATTTTGCGCCGCAAAACTTCCTCTTGGCATTTTCTGTGTCACAGAGACATTTAAAAAACAATAAAAACGAAAATTTTGCATCTAATTTGGTAGGCAAACGGCCTGTGACATGTGGTTGACGGCAGCGCCTGCTTAAAAGCAGGCAGCTGGGCGTGGCAGTCAGTGTCGCTTACCGTCTGAGGCGACCAACTTTTGTTGCCATATCGGTGTGTCTTACCTTTTTGCTCGCCCAGGCATCGCATAATGATATGTGGCCCGTCGCAATCGCATTGTTGGGCCATGTGTTGTCTTTAAATGTGGCTGTCGGCATTTGGCATTGTGTTTATCTTAAATAACAGATGCCTGACAGCTGAAAAACCAACAACAGCAAAATGTCCTTTTATTCTCAAGCCTACAGCAAGCGATGCTAATTTTGCTCCAGGTGTGTACAAATTCAAATTAGGTTGTTTAAAGGTAAAATATTTAAATCGGTTAATTTTTATATGATACGAATTTGTGAGCGTGAAATGTTTTTATATATGCGTTGCTTTCTATGGATTCTAAATTTGAATAACATAAAGTTTTTGTTAAAATAGTTTTATAAAAAAATGTTGCCCTTGAAAAGGCGTCAAAATAGAACATTAAACAACATAGAGACATAGTTTGTTAAACTATTTAAATATTTTGCTAAGCCTTGTTTTGCATAGTTTTAGTTGGAAATTTAAATACCAAAAAGTTTTCCATATAACACACTGAAGCATTGAAAACATTTTTGCTTTTCCTTGCTTAAAGAGTCGACAAAAATGTATTCAGAAAATGCTTATACCTTTTAGCATAAGCCCTTCTATTTTAACCTTACACTTAAGTATTCACTATAAAAAAAAAAAAATATATATAGTTGCACATATATATTCATATATATTTTCCAATAAGTGAACTCGAAAGATATCTTTAAAGATTTGATTCCTCTGTTGTTTAATTTCCCTTAAATTGTGGTTAGCTTCTTCTTTGGGGCATTTAACACCCAAAGAGTGAGTATGTTTTGACTGAGAACCTCTGGAGCTAGTAGTTGGACAGAGGGAAACCTTATTGTGGCAGCTGCAGAGTTGGCTAAGCTGATTCCAGAACGAAGAGACGTTTGTGTCACGCAGAAACGTGGCCTTGTGGACATGTGCGTGAGCGACAGCAAAGCGCTGGGGGCTTCATTTGGCGCAGAAGTGAAGATGAATGTCACATGTCGAGCTGCTTGGATTTAAATATAAAAATGTTACACTTATTTATTTCATGCTGATATACACAAATATATGCGCTTTTTGAGTATCAACAGCCAGCACGTTGATGTTTCTAAAATTTAGCTTAAAATGTTGCTCACAAATCTATTAAAAGAAAAACTCAAGCAGAGACACGCCCACAAGCAAAACACGCCCACGCACAACACGCAGCTGTTTGGTGAAGTCAAGTAAAAAATACTGTTGCCTGCTTTCAGGCGGTGGCTGAAATAATATTACGTATATGCGACGTTGGCAAATAGCATCATAAGATTTGATTAAATAATTAATAGGATTTAATGGCTCAATGTCAGCGCAACAAGTATAAAACGTAATTGTGCCAGAGCCAAGGAAAATGAAAGTTAAATGCTAAGAGGTTTTTCAAATTAATTTTTGTACGGCTGCGTTTCTATGCGCTCATTTTGTTGCCATTTTACAGCTGGCGATTTGCGTGCTTGCAGTTAATTAACAGAAAGCCACGTTGTCAGTTGGGCAACAAATTCCAAATGGACAACAGCACGCGGCACACCCAACAAAATGGTTGTCAATTATGCTGCAGCGCGCAATCAGTTGTTTTTTTATTTTTTTTGTTATCTTCAGCTATGCAAACGAGTGCTGCGCGTCAGTCAGTGGCAGGTGAAGGACGCAGTTCAACAGTTCAGAGGACACAGCTGCCGAAATGCCAAAATGCAGCTTGTTTGCAACACATTTAAATGACCTTGGGAAGGGGCGTTTTTGGGGTGTGGCGCCGGTTGCCAAATAAGCTTTCCGTCCAGACAAATACGCTTAACACTACGCATCACAACGCACTGCACAACACACACACACACACACACACACACACACACACGTGCACGCAAACGAGCGCTGCTCTAAAATTCTTTTATTTTAACCGACTGTTAGCTGCGCTGTCAGCAGCGCTGCAACGGCGACGCCAACTGCCACTTCTGCTGCTGCTTTATTCGCTCTCTCTTCAACTGCTCGACGACGCTCTTCGCTGTCCAGCCACGTGCTTGCGCCGCTTTTGCTTTGTGCTTGTTATTCGCTGCGTGAGAGCGAGTCGAGAGCGTGCGGCTGTTGCAGCGTTGCCAGTGCGCAGAAAAAAAACAAGCATTTCATTCGCAGCGGCTCGTTAACAGTTGCCCGCTAATGCTGCCCCATTGCGTGTGCTTTCGTCTTAGTTGTTGTTTCTGCACTGTGCGAGAGCTTTTTGTGTAGAGTTCTTATGCGTGCAGTTTGGCAGCGAGTGCAACAGATGGCGTTTTGTGAAACATTAAAAGAGAGACAATTATTGAATAGATTCTATTTTTAACAGTTCCAATGATGTATTTAAATTAATAGAAAATAAAAATAATGTATAAACTAATTATTTATTGTTATAACTAATTTATTGTTAGAATTTAGTTGTATACGACATTTTATATTGCATTTGGTTACATTTTATACATCATATTTTGTAATCATTTTCGCATTTAGCAATAAACTAAATTAAAAAAAAATATATACATATATTTATTGTTTTAGCAATTCTATAAAATTTGAGTATATGTAAAATAAGTACAATAATAAATTAGTATATATTGTGGAGAGACAAATATGTTTACTTTATGCTGCAAAAGTAGCTTAGTTTATTGAGAATAAGTAATTATAAAGGAAAGGAGCAGGCATGATTATATGAAAATTAAGTAATTAAATTATGTTGTATGTCGCTTCACTTAATTAATTATTATTCCACGTAAACAGTTTCTATTGTGTATTCCTCTACCCGCATTCCGTTCCCAGCCAATGCTGATTTCCTGATTTGATATTTAAGCCAGAAATGTTGTACATGATGCGTAAGCTGTACAGATTATGAAAGAGCATGTGTAAGGACTGAAAGCAGAAAGCCAGACATTCAACTAAACTGCTTTTGATATTGCAGTTAAATTATGCATTAAGTATTTGCAATAGCAGAACAAAATAAACAAACAATTATGGCATAAATATGTCAATAATAATGATAGCACAAATGACAAAAACAATAACAATAATAGCTTCGCAGCTGGAAGTAGATTTAGGCCGCAATCAAACTGTGGCCCATCCTTTGGCACACTCGGCTATCATTGTCATCAGCATTAACAGGCAGGCAGATAGCCTTAATGTTGTACCAGTTGTTTTTGTTGTTTTTGTTGTTGTTGTTGTTGTTGTTGTTGCTGCTGGCAGGCTAACAGGCTCTAACGGCAAGGGACGATTAAGATGCAAAGTGTATATTAGTATGTTAACACTCGGCACTCAACGCACAGAGCGACAAAGTTGCGTTGGCATTGTCAATGCCAGCCTGTTACACTTGACTTGACTTGACTTGACTTGACTTGAGGCAGCTGCTGTCCTGCCTGTCCTGCGTGTCCTGCGTGTCCTGTGTGTCCTGCCTATTGGCCTGTCTCGCAGCCTGGCTGCTTGAGTGGCCATCCAGCTGCGTGTGGCATCGTCTGTTGTGTTTGGCATTTCAAATGGAATTCAGGCGTTACTCTAGCCGCTGGCTAGCAGCAGAAGCTGCTGCCCTTTCGCTTGGCTATGCCATTGATTTATTGGTCCCTTTTGCTGTTGTTGTAGTTACATGGTTTTGGTTTTGTTTTGCGCTGCTGCTCTGCCGCCCGCTGTGTTGTTTTGCTTGGGCATTATGACATTTATCGCTGTTTACATTTGTCATTTGTCTGAATTTATTGAATGGCAATGTGTGCTATACTCCATTGAATAAATAACATTTAACTTATGTATTTATTATGAAATGCAGGTTAATGTATTAAAAGGCAATTTTTGACTGTGCCACGTTGCGTATGCGCAATTTCGTTAGCTTTTTGCGGTCTGTGCGCGGCAATTAATGTAATATTTGCATGTGTGTGGCGCCACCTGTTGCGCGGCTGCAACACTTGTGGGGGCGTGTGAGTTTGTGTGTGTGTGTTGTTGGCCTTTTAAATTTAATTAGAGCCTTAAATGATTTGTGGTCGTCTCTGCGGCTGGCACATTGTCTGCTTCTCCACATGACACTGAAATAAATGTCGAGTTGCGGTCATAAATATGACAGCGTCTAACGTTAATTAGACTTTGAGCTTGTTAACAACATTGCATTTGTTGTTGTTGTCCATTGTTGTTGGTGTTGTCTTAGCGTTGTTGTGTGAAACAGTTTGTCTAGCTAAATGGTCTGAAAATCACAAGTAAGTGGGAGAACAAAAACAAACAAACTGAGCTGCGTGCTTAAATGTTCCAGCAAAGTGTAAAGACCTAAAATATTCCAATATTGCAATCTAATGAATGTTTTATAATTTGAAACTTATATGAAGGGAATTATAAGTAAGCTTATAAATTGTTAATTTCAAATAAATGTAGGCACTTTTAATATTTAATTATAAAGAAGCTAACACATTTTTTACTGTTTGCTAAATTATTTAGAATTGCTTTAAGCCAGATCAAAAGACGCTACAGAAAACTATTTAAAAAGGCTTATAGTGTTTTTCATTCAAATGCAAATCAACATTTTGTTTTCCAGGAAAAAGTTAATTGCTCGACGTATGACTAAAAGCTTACTAGCTTAATTCTCAGCTTTGCCGCTACACATACATACATATACATATTTAACATATTTAAATTTGAATATTTAACTCAAATTTATATATTTTATTTAATATTTAATTAATTTTAATTTAAACGTTTCAATATTTTTTTGGGTGTCTTGAATTGTTTCTGTCATGGCGTATGCTTAATGTTCACAATTTTCAATATTTACCTGCTGCGTGGTCCCATTTTGCCTATTCATTTTTTTTCAATGTACCTGCAAATAGTTTGAATAGTTCAAATCAAAGAATTATTCATTTCTGTTGCCTGTAAACACTCGAATTACGAATTTCTCAAACAGCGAGCACTGTTAACTTAACATTATGTTAACAGAGCCGCCTTAACAGAGCGAGCTTTTGTACTCTCTTTTGCGTCCAAGGAAAGCTCTCAACTCAGCGTGTGTCTGTGTGTAGGTCCTGTCACGTTACGCATACGCCGCGTCTAACGATTGCTCGGCTCTGTTGAACAACTCGGGCATTATAAAATAGCAGCGCGATGCCCGCGACATCGGGCTTCAGTTTGCTTTTATACTTTGCACATGAAACATGTGATTTTCACTCGTACTGTGCGGCCGCCTGTTCAAGCATTTTCCTTCAAACAATTTTCCCGAGCACACAGCGCTTGAGTGTGTGCGTGATTCTTCGTGTCTGTGCGTGCGTGTACGTGATTTTGTGCTTCGTGCTGCGGTCGGTGACATTTTTCGTGCCAAAATGTCGAAATTCGCGAAGCAGCCAAGTTGCATTTTTTCGTAACGGATATTTTGCCAAGTGCTTATTACAAAATTAAACTAAATTAAACTAAACTAAACTAAATTAAATTAAATTAAATTAAACGAATTAAACTGAATTGCCTAGTGAATTAAATTCTAGTAAAATTGATACAAACAAGACTAGTTCAATTATAAATTGTAGTTTGTTTAAATTAGAAAAATAATTGATTGCAATTAAATTAATTTCTTAATGATAGCTAATTGCCGCTGCACAACTTCTAGCATATTAATTAAAAACTATTTCAATTGTTAGCAAATTAGTTTTTCGAACAATTCGCGCAACTTTTACAAATAAAGCCCTCCAAAATAATTGCTGGGAACCGGTTCCCATAAATCTGGCCAAAAACAAGTGTGTAATTAACAAAAACAAGTACAAAAAAATAAAATTAAATTAAAATAGCAAACGCGAGTGTGTGGTGCATATAAATCAATAGAAGCAAACTCCTAGCTGTCTGGCTTAAATATTTAATTTGGTTTTAGCCCGGCCTAAACATATAAGTGGCAATAAAATTTGTTTTCCTGCTGCTGTCAACTCTCGCCCTCTCTGTCGCACGCGCGCTGTCTCCAACGCGTGTTTGAGCGCATAAATATAAATAAATAAGCGAACTCCGAGATATTTGTTTGTTGTGACCAGCGGACCACTCCGGACCAGGTTAAGCTGTCTGTGCGTGTGTGTGTGTTTTTTAGGTAACTTATTTATGTGCCGAATTGCACGGGCAGGCAGGCAGGCAGGCAGGCTTGAAACCTACGCCAAGCCCAAGTCGTTTGCCGCAGTGCGAAAGAGGTTCAAAGTTCAACGTGAACACTTACTTGACTGCAAGTTAAAATTTATTACAAGCTGCTGTTAACCTTTACAATGCTTGGCCGCATCCCAGTCCCAGTCGCAGTCGCAGTCGCAGTCGCGCTCGCGCAATCCTTCGCCCGAGTGTTGTCCTGTGGGCATCGTTTGCCACACACACACAAAATATAACGGGCAACAAATAAACGCAAATAAAATAACAGAAACTCCAAACTTGAAGCTCATAAAAGCCAAGCACACACGCTCGCACACACACACACACACACTCACACACACACACACGCACACAACGAGTGTAGCGGAACAGAAAAAACATGGTATGTATTTGTTTTTTCTGCTGTTGTTGTCGTTTCGTCCTCCTAGGTGTTGCCTGTGCTCAGGCAGCTCGCCATCGACTCAAGTGTGCACTCGTCTATGAATCCGCATCCGTAGACGCAATCGCATCCGCAGCCGCAAGACCCACAAAAGTCGTCGTATGAATAAAATAAAAGAAAATTGTGCAAGTTTTTCTTTTCGAATTTCTTGCATTTGTTTTATTTTTATTATTTTCTACATCTGTTTTGTTTTTTGGGTGGAGCAGCAAATTGTTTGCTTACGTGCGTAAATTTTATATCAATAAAGGTTAAACTTTCTCTCTCTGCGTGTGTGTGTGTGTGTGTGTGTGTGAGTATGGGTGTGTTTGGTATTTATTTTGGTTTCACTCTTTGGTCAGCTCTCTGGTTACCTTTGTTATTTTTTTTGCCAACATAAGTATGCTAATGGATAAATGCTTTAAATATGCTCAAGTGTTGATTAAACCCTTTTTTTTTTAACTATTTCTCGCAGTGTATAGTTAAATTATAATTTGAATTATTTAAAACTCACGGCTTCGGGCTTTGCCTTGTCTATTTGGTTAACTCGCGAATAATTGATTATTGCAGCTGATGACATCGTAATGCACTTAAATGCGCTCAAATGGGAAATTTGTGTAAATTTGTATAAAATGTAAAATAAAATTCTATTTTAGATTCAGTTGGCTGGTAAAAATTCGCGGAATGCGCTGCCTGACAGAAACTAAGACTCTTGGTTGTAAGTTGAATTGCCGAAAATATTTCTTAAGTTTTTTTATTTTCCCCGCCGAAGTTCTTCAACTTAAGCTGCATATTTGCAGTATATAATTTGTCAAATTTTTGTGCCACATTCTTGAACACTTTTTAAAGAATGTTTTCTTGTGAAAATTAAAATATTTTATTTCTTCCTCGAGCGCGTAGAATCTTTCTGTTGCATTTGTATGTTTGTATCCTTTATTGACTGACATTCTTAAACGTTTCTGCAAAATTGCCTTGCCGTTGCTTTGGAATATTTAATAATGTAATTCTACATTGCGAGACATCCGCAAGCACCTTACTTGCAGAGTGGGAATGCGCTTTGCTACTTTCTGTGCATTTTTAAGCGGCTGAGATATTTTTTTAATGGCAACCTTTAAAATAATAGAGTGTGAATGCCACATTTCTGTTTCTTATACTCAATTCTGAACATTAGCTGTCTTTTCTCCTTTATATGAGATTTTCCTTTATGTTCCAACAATGTAAATATATTCTCTCCTCTGTCTTCTTATTTTGCTTTATTGTTTTTGTTTTTTCCTTAAACGTTCCACTAGACTTTCCAGAGCTTACCGCATCATAGATAACGGAACCTTTTAGATATGTTATGGAGCTTGCTCGATTCTTAAACGTTACACTGGCAGATAAATTTAAAATATGAAAGCATTCTGTTCTCTCTGTAGTTGAGCCTTTCTCTTGTTGTTTCTCTTTGCGAGTTTTGCAGTGCTATATTCTTGGTAATATTGTCATGCTTATATTATTTTTCTCTCATATTTTATTTAAAGGAACAAAATTGTGTGTACCAAATGCAATTGACAAAAAGTCCCCAAAGACAAAGCCAAGAACAATCGGCTTACGTTTGTTTACCTGCTGCAATTTGCAGCCCGTTGTTGTTGAATTGTGCACGACATTTATGGGGCTTGAGGTGTCCCATAAAATGTGCACCGATTTTTACTACAACTTGGTCAATTAAAGCGGCGTGGCCGGGTGGCTGGGTGTCTCCAGCCGGGCTTGTAGACATCAACATAGCCGCAAAACAGTAAACAAATGCTAACTCAGCTGAGAGTTGGATCGCATAACTGTGGTTTGTGTCCACAGCTCTTGTAGTCATTGCAGTTGACATTATGCGCATTAAATGCGCTTGAAATGTTGCACGAACTGGCATTGCAACTGCCACGGAGACCGACACCAGCCAGCAGCAGCAACACTGCAACTGACACTTGCCGGACGCTGGCGTCAGGCACAGCCGGAAGCCTTGTGGCCGGTGCTCCGGATCCGGACCCGGGGCCGGGTAAGTCCTGGCAGCGAGGCAGCGAGTAACTGCCAAAGCGCTGCTGTGAATTATGTCGTTTGGGTTCAGCTCGAGTGAGTTTCTAATGCAAAATAACAACAAACTGTGCCAGAGCATTTCCCATACCCGATGCCCCCCTTCCTTCAACGCCCAAACAAGGCCCGGCATTTGCCGCCGGAAGAGGCAAAACCGCTGTCATCCACGTAACTGGCAGTTGGCTGGGGCGGGCTTAGCCCGGACTTAGCCGTAGCCCTCGCTTGTTGGCCATAATTAGCGTCGCATGTTGTGCTTTTAATTAAATATTTAACAAAATACATGCGTGTTCCTCTCCAGCTATATATTTTGGTTACATTTTTTTTTGTTCCTTTCTTTTCGCCAAGTACCACTTTAAATTCATGCTCATTTTAATAACAAAACGCACGGTGCGTATACGCAATATCTGCTTCCGTTCCATCGCGCAATGCGCTGTTAATTAGCAGCTTTATGCGCCGCCTGCTGACATTACAAATTTAACATGCACCTTGACGCGCATATCCTCTAACTTAAAAGATTCCCAGCAGGCGAAACGCCTACGATTACAACTGTCAATTGGCGAGAATGGAAATTAGCTTGGGTTAGCCTAAGGAAAAAGAGGCTGTGGTAAGAAGGAACGTGCATTCATATTTAATACTAGTTATTAAATATGTCGCAAAATGATTGCATATGCAATTGCATTGATATGAAAATACCAACTAACTCTTCAGTTGCTTAAACAACAGCCTTAAAACGAACGCATACTCAATGTCGTTAACTTTAAAGTCTATTTGAAGCGAGAAATTATGATATGTGTAGTGTAGTGTATAGAGCAGTAATTTTATTTAGCTATGCCAAGCTTTAATTGAGGAATATTTTGTATGAGCAAACCTTTTCCTTGCAATTTCATAATTCCATTAAAAAATTACCTATTTCTGTCTGAATTCATTTTGCTTACGGATGTTTATCGTTTTGCCTGCCTCGCCATCGGCTAATGCCCATTAAATGTCAGCTTCAGTCAGAGTAAAGTGCTGAAAATGGTTTTCAAAAACTATGCTTTTAATGCAATTATAATTGATTGTACGATAAGGCTTTAAAATAGCTGTCAAAAGTCTGCCAGGAGTTCAGTTCTGGGAAGGAAGCATAAGCGGATTGTGATGGCCGCAAACGAACTGCTCCTGTGTCTGGTCCTGGCCACACTTTGTCAAAGCTGGCCGGGATCTGAAATTGCAGCTGCAATTGGAGGCAGACGACAAGATTTTCTCTATAATTTTGTGGCCAGGCTGCACGAGGAGCGGCCAATTCTGTTACTGTTGCTGCTGCAGCGTCGCCGGGACAACAGCTTTGGCCCTTTGCAACACTGGCAAGCAGATGATTGGCCAGTGTTGCGTTACGACGAACATGAGGAGATCATAGTGAGAAATACTACTCGAGAGGCTTTGGCACTCGTTTGCATGAGGGAATTAAGTGATGCGGTCTTGCTGACCGCACTGGCCGCCAACTTTGACGGCATGCGAGAGGGCCGAATTGTAGTCTGGCTGCAGCTGGAGGCTGCAGAGGTGCCACAGGAATTTCTCGATATAATTACCCAGCAGGCAATTAATCATCATTTCTATAATATATTAATACTGCGAGGCACTACGAAATTTTCTGTGCTACGCATGCGACCATTTCCGACGACCAGCTACGAGCCGCTGCTGCTTAACAGCACTGAACGCATCTTTAGCCAACACTGGCGCAATTTTCAAGGCAAAACGGCCGTGATAATATCCTCACTGGTGCCGCCCAACAGCTTCATAAGCCGCGATCCCAAGACGGGCAGAGAGTACGTCAATGGCTTCTGCCACAATCTGCTGCACAGCTTTGCCAAACATCGCAACATCAAACTGAAATCGTACATTCATGCTCTGAATAAATCATCGCCCATATTTTATACGCCACAGATCATGTACCTGATAGATATTGGACATGTGGACATCGTGGCCAATTTGCAGCCGTTTGCGCAGAGCCTCAAATACACGGGCACACAAAATACCGCTAGCTTAGGCATGGTCAGCATGTTTATGGTCGTGCCCTGTGGCAGAGAGTTGAGCATTGAACGGATCTACAGGCGTCTGTTTCCGATGAACTGGTTAACCTGGTTGCTGAGCCTCTACTTCAGCTTTGCGGTGCTCGAGACGCTGGCCACAAGCGTCAATCATTGCGTGCTGGAACGTCATTTATATTTTAGATATTCCAAGCTCTGGTTAAATTTGACTGTGCTGCGTTTTTTTCTGGGCCAAACGGCGCCGACTAGTCACTGGACTAGCTCCTCGCTGCGCCAGCTGCTTTTGCAGCTGAGCTTGTTCGCCCTGGTATTCTGCGCCTGTTTCAATGCCCAGTTGAGCACCATGTTGACCAAACATCCGCACGACGCACACATTCAGAGCTACGCGGAGCTGAATGCCAGCCGTTTGCCAGTTGTCTTTGATTGGAACACACGTGTGCTCATCGAGGCGGAATATGATGCCTCATTCTTCAGGAGACATGTGCCCAATGCTGTCTTCATGGTCTCCAAGGATCAAGCTGAATTGATACTTTCCCTTAATACGAGCTATGCCTATCAGACCTATTCGTATCTGTGGAATGCCTTGGATTATTATCAAAAAACTTATAAGCGACACATTCTGTGCAAAACGAATGCTTTGCACATTGCCAAAGAGTTTCCTGTCAATACAGTCCTGCAAAGGAATTCTATATATGCTGAAGCCCTAGATCACTTCATTTTGGATGCGCAGAGCTCGGGTGTCGAGAAATGGCTGAAAACGCGGGCCTATCAGGATATGCTTAGGGTCAAGGCACCATCGATGGTTAATACAACGACTTTTGGTCAGGTTTTTGCTCCTCTCCATTGCGACGACCTGAATATGATATGGCAATTTCTCCTTACTGGACATGTTATTGCGGTTGTGGCCTTTATTGCTGAATTAAGTGCGGGCCATTGGCAAAGGCAATTGAGAAACAGGAACAACAGAGGGGCGGGTGGCGCCATCTGATTAATATGTATTTATTTTTTTTATATTGTATGTATCTGCACAAATATTGCTTTGATTGAATCTGAGCACGCCAAACGCTTGCATTAAATAAATCCTTTTCTATTTGTACTGGCTTTTAGGACGGAAGAAAACGGTCTTTAGGGAGAAGGCGTGAATGCGTTAGCACACAATGTTTATGCAAGAATTTAAGAATGAGTCACAAAAAGGAATTGCAAATACTTTCAAGACAATAGAGAAGGATAAGTGGAAAAAAGAGACACGCATACAGCCGGAAAGCGAAAAGCAGGTATAGGACAGATAAATGAAGAAGAAATAGAGAGAGAAACGGAACAGAAGAAATACTTTAAGAGAGGGAGACACAGAATGAAAAAGAGAAAGAGCGAGAGGAGACAAAGAAAAGGGAGACAGGAGATTGAGACAAGAGAGAGAGAGAGGCAAGATAGAGAGGAGACAGAGATAGAGAATCAGAATACGACACAAGGAGAAAAAAAATGGTTTTAAGAGGATAAATCTTAAACGGATGGCAAATTGCTTGGGAATAAAACAATCAAATATGTCGTAGTAGAATAACGTAATAGAAAGTAATTCAAAACAATATTTTCAATAGAAAAATTGCGAGAGTCAAACATACTCAAAATTATTTGCATAATAAAAATTTGTATTCGCAAGCGATTGTCAAAGAGCTACTCACTCAAATGAGGACAGTTTTATGTCTATAATATATAATAATTGCGCCGCGAAATTTAAAATGCTAAGCCGAATGTTTGGTTTCGGTGCAGCTATTAAAATTTCATCTGGCATGCACAATAAAACGCTATCAGAGAGTGGCCATAAAGGCATAAAAGCCAAATGACATATGTGACGATATGCCACGCTTTTATGACAGACGACGACACGCGACACCAGCCGAGACGAGTCGAAACGAGGCGACATAATGAAAGGCAAGTCCTAACAAAAACTTTCGCCAGTTCATGAAGCGCCTCAATAATTGACTCAGACAGTTATTCAATGCATTAATCAGATCGATGGGTATGAGAACCCTGTGACAGCTGAGAACAACTGAAACATATGTTCGAAATAATAGATAGATACTCCATACAAAAGGTTGGGTAGCTGGAAGGACCTTGATACGAAAAGCCAGACAAGGTACAAGGTACTTAATTACTGCATAATAAATCAGGAAATATATACGATATTGATGAGATACTCTCTCTCTATATATATACATTATTACATATGTGTGTGTGTGTGTGTGTGGTGGCGCCGCAATTAGGAACGAGCTGGGTATCATATGAATATGTATGGTGCATGTTGAGTAAATAATGCTTGAAGTGGTGCGGGGGGGAAGGGGGCGTTTAGAGCGGGGCAAAATCAATCGATTGACGTCAGGTAACAAAAACCGTTCAAGTGCCCAGAACTCCCGGTTCCAGCAAGAGGCCAAAAAACACGCACACACACACGGCTATGCTCGTTATGTATAAACATGCATGACTGCTCAGCATACACACACACACACACACACACACACAGCCGTGGCTTATGGGGCGTATACGTCATGTGCCTTATGAAATTAACTGCGTTGCCAGTTTATTTTTCGCCCCTCTTTTTAAAGCAGCGTCTGAGCACAGTCTTACCAATTCCTGTTTGACGCCCAAAAAACTAATGTGGGCGTGGCACGTTCACCTTGACAGGCCCTAAAGCCTTTAAAGCCCACAGCTACGAGCGCATTTCACAGCTGTAATTTCATTTTGCAGCTGATTTCGCATCGCTGCGCCTTCACATTTATCATTTAATTAAAGCTTATACTTTTGGCCGCATATATCATCACGTATACTCTATAAAATCGCACATATATATGTACATATGGGCGACATATTTTTGTGGTAAATAATTTATTTTTGCATTTCCGTTGAACTTTTTACTTGATTATTGTTCAGAGCTATTTGCATTTGCCAAATTGTTTGCTGATTGCCCGTGTTCCCGGGTGTGTGTGACTTTTGAATATTATTGAAATGTTTTCTGATTGGACTGCGGCAAATCAAAGCTACATATGTATAAATATGTGCTCTGGTTATGTCAAACTCATGTGTGCGTATGTGTGAGACAAATTGCCAGCTTGCATGTTGAACAGAATTTTGTATTGTAAGCTAAAATGATTAGCAAGGGATTTTGATTCGACTAAAAGCTTATAAATTGCCAGGCCACACAGGGTGTATATATACTTTAATATATGCGCAAATTATGATATTAAAAAACATTCATTGCGGTTTTTATGCGAATTTTATAACGGCTAATGAATAAATCAACAAATGAATATATATTATTAATAAATATGCAAGATATGTTTAATTTTTAATATTATACTCAAATATTCACATATTTTATGAATGCATTAAAAGTAATTTATAGCTATAAAAAATTTGTTTATTTGCTCTATCCAAGGCTCACATTAAAATTCACATGAAAATGAAGCTTAACAAATTTTCAAGTTAAACTATTTTCCAGGCATTATTGCAGTTTGTGAGAAGCTTTATATAAACGCAGCTCGTATTGTGCGATAAATCTTTTTATTTTTTTTATTTTTAATTTTAACACTATTTTTTATTGTTCGTCTATTAAAGTCTGATTCAAAATAAAAAAGAAATATGAGGCCATAAATTGAAATGCAAAGCCGCATAGGACAGTAAATGAAATTTATATTAATATTATTTTTACTCAAGTGAATGCACAAGAACAATACTATTTTTGGTTTCAGCTGCACGCAGAAACTTACTTCGGATTGTTATTAACATTTTCCATTGCCAGGTTTATTTGACCGAAAGATCACGTAAATTAAATTGTTGCTCGCAAATGTTCTTATAGAACATTTACAAGACTCTTGTTAATATAATTATAATTAATCAGCTTATATTGATATTATATTTAATGGAACATCCAAAGTATGGACAAACATAAATTATAGTTTCAAGATTTAGGATTTTTTCGCAAAGTACAATCTCCTTTGTGTCCAATAAAAGCCATATTTAACTTTAAGCTGCATACTTTAAAATGCCATTTAATTAAATATATTCATAAACTTTCTTACATTATTTTTCTTCAAAGTTTCTAACTGTCTATCGAGCGTTGAGTAGCAGCTGCTCTTGGCTAAATATTTAAATCCTCAACAAAAAGAAAAAGAAAAATAATTTTAATAAACAGTAGCCAATAAAATATTGTATTTAATTTATGACAAACTGCCAGGCATTTTGTAAAATTTATTGCAAATGCATTTGAAAGCAGCTGCTGGCGGCTTAATATGCAATATTAATTCCCTTGCACAAATTTATGTGCGCAATTTATTGCATTTAATTATTTTCGTATGATTACTTTGCAAATATTTGGCAATTGTGCGCTCTATTTGAGCTGAATGTGCACAATCGAATAGAAGATAATTAAATTAATTAACAGTGACCACAAAAACTATGCCAACACGGCTGGGCAATGAATATAGATGTATGTATTTTGTGCTAAATTTCGGGCTTAAAACCACTGAAACTAATAAAGTTATTTAGTCCGTGTGGCAAGAACGACTTGACCGCATTAAAGCTGGCCAGTTGGCCCGCTGACCCCTTGGCCACAAACTCATTTTATGCAAAATGTGGCCAAAGACATTTAAATATATATACGTATACACATATATATATATATATATAGGAGGAATGTAGTGCAGGCAACTTAACAGATGAACCTGCTCGAGGCAGCTGCCACTGCTGCAACTGAGTGTGAAAAGCGCCTCGGGCAGCTGTGCTCTCCCTTTTTTTTTGTGTGCATTCCTGCAAAAAGTTCACAGCTTAGTGCGGCAAGTATTTGCCTCGTAGCAGTCCTTGCAGCAGCAGAAACATGCAAGTAAGCCAAGTAGAATATTAAGACTTAACAGCGTAAAAGCCAATTGCAGCAGCCATAAAAAAAACCCAACTGCAATTGAGATTTGTGCAGCGCAATATAAGGCAAAAAAAAAGAACTATAATAAAAACAGCATACAGTAGAGCAAAAGTCTAACGTGCTGCAATTGCAGCAGACATTTAAAGTCTTTGCTCAATGAAATTATGGCACACATTTCTGACGCAATTTCGTTCGACTGGCAGCTGCCTGAAAAGTTTGCACTGCTGCCCGCCCCCCTCTTGCCCTTTTGCCGCCCGCCCACACACTCGAAAGTTTTTTTTTATTATTAATTTTCGGCTGGCATCATTTATCAAGTTATCAGGCAAGTTAACAACTTGCGACAGCGACTTTAATGCACTCAGTTCGGCAAAGTCACTTATCGGAAAACAAAGAAACGACTAAGAAAAATAGAAGAAAACGCTTTTACAGAATGCCGAATATTCAATTCACTTTTGCGCTAGCCGTGTGAATGGTTATCTAGCCTGGATTTAATTGAAATCATGTCAAATGCTAAATATTCAAATGAACAACTTTTTTTTATAATTAATTTAATTTAGAGAGCAGCATGCAATCGGATTTAAATTTCATAGAAAGAGAACATTTATTTCTATCAATTTTCTGGCAAATATTTTTGTGGATTTTAGATGATTTGATTAAAAATATTTTTTTGTGGGCGCATTCGATACATAAATACGGTTGTCTGCTAGCACCACAAAAAGTATCGATAACATTATCGATATTAATGCTGCAAATTCTCTTTAGATTAAAATAAAATTGTTACCCCCAAACCCTTTAAATATATTTATTCAAGGGTATATTAAAGCTTGAAGGTGTTAATTGGTTTTATAATACACGTCATATTTATTATTAGATTTTATGTTTGCGGAGTTTAATCGAAAAATGCAACCGTGCTGACTATTGACTATCGAATTTATCGACAGTTTCTAGCAATGGAAGAGCTCTTTTCCAAATCATTATTTATCAACAAGATATAGGGGCTCCAAGCAGTATGCCAATCAAGAGTTTGTATACTTGACAAATTTAAGGGCGCAGCTCTTGTGGCCTCTGCAAGGGTATACAAAAACCATAAAATTGAATTTCTGTTGAAATATTTTGACATGTGGTGCGATAAATCAAGTTGCAACCGGCTGCCAGCCAACCAGCCAAGCGGCCAACTAGTCAGCCAGCCAGCCAGCCAGCCTGACTGCAATATAAATTCATAAATATTTTATGGCTTGGCAGCGCGCCCAAGCTGAAGCTCTGAAGCTCTGAAGCCATGAAGCTGAGGCTAAAACAACGTGGCAGCTGGTAAACTTGGCTAAGTGCATGACAAACGCTGTGACAAAACAGTTTGACAGACAGACAACAAGCGCAGGCAACTGCAACTGTCCCGTCTGCTCGACTGCTCGACTGACTGCCTGTCTGTTCCACTGTCTATACAGTGTGACACATTGCATATATGGCAAACGAAAAAAAACAACAACAGCCATTTGATGGACAGACAGACAGACTGTCAACGCAAGTTGTATCTGCGCGCTGGCTCGATAAAAGAAAACCTTTGGTTTGCCGCCCTTAAATATTTGAGCAGCTGCTAAAGTGCTAGCGCCTCTTGCAAATTTCATTTGATTTGCGAAATTTCCACCACAGCGAAAAAAAAAAAGAAATGCATTTGCATGCAAATTGCGTAGTGTCAAAGCTGGAAAGTTCTTCGCACCGCTACTGACATGGCTGTATTCAATTAAATCAACAACAACATCAAGAGTTGATTTAATTAAATTTAAGCCCGCTTTTTGGCATAAAAGTGTAGGCTGACCTGCTTCGATTGCTGCTGCACCAGCTTGTGCCTCTCCCGCTTTCGGGTGTTGCATACTTCAATTAAAAATGCCATCGATATGCGCATCAGCATCGCCTGCATTATTTATGCGTGTCGGCCTGTACGGGCCGGGCTGCCATCGCTGGAATTGAAGTCAAGCTATTTAATTGATGCTCCCGCGTCGCGCGTTGCCAATCAACAATTTAAATACGAGTTGAATGTGTGGCCGATTTTATTTCCATTTCTTAATATGTCGTTCAGCTGATTTTTTACATGCCTACTTTGTGACAACTGAGTTTATTTTTGCAGTCTACTTATTAGCCTTATTTTGTAGCTAATTTAAGCTTTGCTCAATTAAATCTTTTGAAGTTATTTAATGCTTTTTGTGTATATTTTTTATGCATTCATTTATTTTACTTTTATTTGTTGAGAAAAGTTCGATTTCAAAAATAAATACTGTTGTTTTGTAAAAGAGAATCCCCCGCTCGTATTCGTTGACATCTTTTCAATTGAAATTTAACATGCCTCTACATTGGGAGAAAGTACACCGGAAATGGCTGCTCAAATCTAAACTTTGTAGTTTGACCACATTCCTTAAAACATTTCTGTAATGTTTATTCGTTTGTGAAATTCCTTAAATGGATAATTGAAATGCCATTGGACTTTAAATCTCTTGTTGCAAGTATTCAAATACAAATGCTTAGCCTTAAGTAGGCGCTACGCCACAAAGCTTGGTGGTTTCTTTGGTCAAATGAGCCCCAGCCTTTGACTGGCCCTCACACGTGGCGTATGCTTAATATTTGCAATTTGTGATGCCTACTTCTGAGGGCATAGAACAAAGGCTCATATGTGGGGCTCTGTTGCAATTGAAACAAGACGAACATTTTTAATTAACTTTCAAAGGGAAAATTTACTCAATTGAACAACAGCTGCGGGCACACACACACACACACACACACACACACACACACACAAACACACGTGCACACATAAACACATTGGCCACAAATCGAAGCTTGTAGAAGAAAACCTCAAATGCCTTTTTCGTGTAATTTAATAATTAATTTTGCCAATTTGCATTAAGCGCCGCTCATAATCCAAGCGACCAAACGGAAAATTGCTGACGCGTTGCCGCCCCTAAAAGCTGTTGTTTGGGGACGTTTAATGAATGTAACGCTTATAAAGTAAGGTAAATGAGGAAAACCCATTTTCATATTTGTGTATGTATGTACGTGTGTGTGTGTGTGTGTGTGTGTGTGTGTGTATGATGTTGATTAAAAACTTTTGTCGATTATTTCCGTAGCGACAACAGCACGAAATCGATGATAAAAGTAAGCAAACAATCAACTTGCGAACGGACAATGAATAAATGGCATCGTTGTCATTCGCGTTGTTGTTCTTGTTGTTGCTGTCTGGCATTTGCTGTGCAAACAGCGCAGCTTGACAACATTGATAAAGAAAGCGGCGGCGGTGGCAGCGGCAGCGGCAGTGGCAGCAGCTGCTATTCCTATTGTCGCCTATATAGTAGCACAAAGCCCGAACGTCTTCTTCGTCTTGCCTTAACATGTGCATATTGAAAGCTGTTGTTGGCTTTTGTGGGGGGGCTGACGATGGGGCTGCTACGCATACAAGCAAAACACATTTGCCTTGCCCAGTGCTAGGTAATTCATTTTGGTTGTCCTGCTGCTGTGCTAATAAAACAAGTTTAGGCTTGTGTGTGTGTGCGCGTGTGTGCGTGTGTTAGCCTGTTGCTCTCAGCCCTACAATAAAATGCCAAACTCATGGCTGTTAGTGTAGCGGCAAATATTGCAAGCTGGCAGCGTTTGCTTTTCCTTTCTCAGCTATTGACAATTGTCAGGCAACATTTGCACGACTAAATATAAAACATCTGCCGTGTGTTTTGCCAACACGTGTCATGCGCTATAGAGTATACCCTGTAATTGTACAAATTGCCAAAGGCATCATAATGGGTCACCTATGTATGTGACAGAACGGACAAATTTGTATATTCTCTCAAGCATTAGTCTGTTTAAGAGTCGAGTCTATCTGAGTTGTTGACTCTATTTGTATAATTTGTTGTGCTTCTATTGGAGCTTCAGCTTGTAGATATTTCAAAGATCAAACGCAGCCGGTTTCTTTTATTTTAGTTAAGATTGCAAAGTAAGTCCAAAAATATGTTATTTTTGTGCGAGTTAGATATTTACGAGATTTTTTTATCTAAAATTTCTATGGTCTCCTATAATTAAAGAATTTAAAAATCAGATGCAATTTTTACAACAAATATATGGTATATATTATATTTTGCTGATATTTTTGTATATTTCGATATATCTTTATAAAAATGGAATAATAAACACAGAGTAAACGAGAGTATAAAAATGGTAAAGAGCAACATGGAATACAGGGTAGCTTCCTATCAAGCACTTTGTTTTCCTTGCTTCTCCACTTCTTATCGATATACTTATATATTTCACTCGAGGTATAGATTGCAGTTCTTTGTACAGACAAGAAAGATATTAGATAACTGTTTTCTGTTTGCTTAAAAAAATGTTTGTTTATTTTATAATTTTACTTAATACGTATTTGATAATTTTGGAACTGGCTTTGGTCGAGCATTTTTTGTAGTTTCACCAAATAGCTTTAAGAAAAACTTAAGAGAAGCTCGTGAATTATTTGCAACTGTTTTGTAGCTACAATCTTTATTTAAATATAATTCGTGCAATAAGTAGAAAATTCGAATTGCTGCTTGACAAAAATCTCGTAGACTTTCTGTGTTTTTTTCCCTTCTCGAATTCTCCATCGCCTTGTATATATTATGTAGATACTTTTGTCTCTTTAAGATGAGCCCAGGCAACGTTTGCATGCATAATTTAAGCTCATAATTTTTTTACAGCACAAATTGAATTATTTTTATGAGTGCGTCTCTGTGTGTGTGTGTGTGCTTTCCCTTTCTCTCTACTCGCTGCACTCCTCTCATGTTCAGTTAGTAATTATTCTTGCATAAATTAATTGTGTCATATTCTTTGCTGTCATGCACGGCAAAACTGTTGACACGAAGTGCCCCGCACTTTTGGGTCCACCCTCGCAGTGTTTTAGCTGGCCCCACTCTGTTTCTGCCAGTGTCAACATGTTGCTGAGCATATTTAAGCCGCGATTTAGGCAACATTTGCAGCTGCTGGGTGAATTTCTAATAATGTATGTTCATGTTAATAAATTAAGCGGCTTACAAAAGGGTCCTTTTCCCCCCCTCCCCGCTGAAAGCGTACACAGGAAAATTTAGTAATTAAAACGATTAATTGGCATTAAAATATGCCATCTGACTGCCAGAGTGGGGATTCATTTAGCTGGGCTAAAATACGCCTGCAAAACGTATTAAATGACTTGTTGCTATGTCTAGCTCATAGAAAACGTGTTGGAATTAGCTAATGGCTCTGTTTGTTTATCTCGCTTTTGTGTTCAAAGCTCAATGGCATTGGCTGTAAGCGGGACTTTGCGCTGGATTAATCGTGTGCAACGCTGTAACATAAAAAGCCATAGATTTAGAGGGAAAAATAATCTCATGCTTTGGCCTTTGAGTAGCTAGAGCTCTTCGCTCTATGGGGCTTTAATGTATTTAGCTTATGCAATGGAATTTGTTGCTCCATGCGTATCATTTCTTTTTTCCATAGCGTTTCGGAAGTGCTACTTATATATGTAAGTTGATATGACCTGAAGGTTTCTTGATCAGTTGTAAGAAAGCGTAACTCAAAAACTTATGAACTTATTCTCTGACTTATAGTTGTAAAGCTTTTGCAAGGATTCAGGCTCCACAGCACAACAGCAAAATTGTTTGCTTTAAGACCTTTTGGAAAAGCATTAATGATTTCTTAAAGCTTTTTTTTGCTATTTTCATTGGCATTTTTTTGAAAGTTTATGCAAATATTCGTGAATCTTAAATTGATTCAGTCTTATCGCTTTGGTTGGTTTTAAAGTCCAATGAACATTAATTCTAGGTTTTATAATTATTTTTCTGTTTTAGATTCTTGTTTGCCAATGATTTGAGTTCTATAATAACAAAAAAGTTTGAATTCAGTCAATATTCAATGTAAACAGTGAAAAACATCAAACGAAATATTTAGTTGCTCGCTAAATTGTAATTTTGTTTGTCATACAGATTGATTCCATTTCTTTCAGAGACTCATCTCTGCAATTGTTATATCGACCCAGTTGTAGAGCATGTAAAAAAGTTTGCTGTATTCGAAAAGTTTGTTATGCATTCAGGCCGAATTGTCCGCCAAGTGTGTAATTTTAAGTGACAGCTGCTAACAAATGAAAATAAAGGAATGCAAAAAGTAGAGATAATAAAAAAAATATATCAAAATCCAAAAAAGCGGCCAGACAAAAGCATGTGAATGCTTTTAAGTGACAATTAATTGGCGTGCAAAAAAAAAAAAAATAAAACTTTCGCATTTAATGCTGCTGGTAAAGCTGTTGTGAGGCGAGCAGAAAATTAATATTAATTGTATTCCATTTCACATTTGCTGCTGTTGCTGCCGACACAATTAGGGCCCCGTCCATTTTGGCCAAGACAAAGAGGCCAAGTGATTGAGTGAGTGCGAGAGCGAGTGAGCTGTCGAGTTGCTAATAAATTGAATTTATTACAAACGATATGCGGCTGACATTTCAGACTCCAGAGATTCAATTTGCTTGCCATATTTTGGCATATTTTGATTTTTTTTTTTTTTTTTTTCCTCGCACAACTTTGATTGAATTTATGCATGTGAATAAATTGTTGTTGTGCCTGGTTCGTCTGTCTGTTCCACAAATATTTTCATTAACTCTTTACTTTTGCGCATATTTTATTACACTTCAGTTTTTTATCATTTTGCCTGCAGTGAAATGCAAATTTGTCAAGTAAATAAAATAAAAGCTTTATTCTAAGCTTTCTAACTTTCTATACACTTCGTATAGCTATTGAATAAATTGAGTACAGGGTATACAGGGTATGTGTGATTTGTGCATTACAATAATTAAAATATAATTATTTACATAAATTAAACAGATTTCTTACGGCTTCTCTGCAGCCAAAATGAGTTGTAAGGCTTGGGCATGAAGTAGAAGAAAACAGTTAAGGTTCGGGTTCTGAAAAGTTTTATTTATTTATATTTTGTACCATTTATTGCTAGCACTCTGTTAAAGCCGAGCCTTAAAGTACCCAAGAGTAATCTTTCTTTATTGTTATCCGGTAGGTAGACCAGATTATGTGCTGCACAAAAAAGTAATTTCGCATGTCCCTCTGAAGTTTTTGTTTTTTGTTTAATTCTGGTGACCTACATAATAAAGTACTATTCTTCATTAAACAAATATATCTTATGCATATCTATGTATCTGGCTCTGATGAGTCTACCAGCTAAAAAATAGAGACTAAATATTTCAGTACCTTTTTTGCGCCAAATGACAAACCTATTTCAGCATGTTCTATATAAAAGAACTGTTTCATTAATATTCTAACAACCAATCAAAATATTTTATAAATTTTAAAATTAGGTTTTAAGAAAAACCCCTTTATATCTCTTTTGAATTTTTCATTCGGATGATCTAAATAAAAAATAAGAAAAACAATATATTCTCATTTCAAATATGTTCTCTCATGTATGTCTTTATTTGAAATTCAAATGAATATTTTTTGACACCTTAAATCGTTCTATATTCTCTTTAAAAGCCTGCATGGAAGCCTACAAATTACCCTGTTGAAGAGTGTAAAAAGGGTCGGAAAAAATTCCATTTGCGTGCTGTTTTTTTTTTCTGTTTTGTTTTTGTAGCTGTGGTATTCTAAACCCGAGGGACTCGAAATTCAAATTGCAGCTGAGTGTGTGGCATATAAAATGTTTGCTTTAATTTTCGCTTGGTCATAAATTTGTAAATATTTAATAAGTGCACAGGTCGGTGCGAGTGTGCTAAAGTGCTGTCAGGCCTTTTGTTTTACACAAAAAAATGAGGCCAGACTTAAATGTTTAACGCGGCGTATGCGCAATGCACAATTTGCTAGTTGATGGGTGGCAAATGCGTTTATGCTGCCACCTAACGCTAAATCAGCCATAAAATCGTGGCCTGCAGGCGACAAGCACTCGGCTTTTTGTCCAAAAATTTTAGCTGCCACAATTTCCCACCCGCCCAGCAGCAGTGCACCCTGGTGGCATTAGCTTAGCTGACTCATGAGTGTGATGCGGTGCTCTCAAGTGCTGCAGGTAGCTTCAACTTTTGACGCTTAAGTGTTTGCATATGTGAGCGTGTGTATTAGTGTGAGTGCGTGTGTGCATGTGTGTATGTGTTTAATTTGTGTAAGTACTTGTGCACACACTCGCTGAGCGTTGCCTACTTTACAGCGCGCTGACATTCCCTTTGGACCAGCGCTTGCACCTAATTGGCGCAATGCAGTCGCTCGAAATTTTATTGGTTTCCCTCGTTTTTCTCTTACCATTCCAATGAATCAATGAAAAGCGCTGCATAACTTTATTATGCCCCTGCCCCATGCCCACCTTCCCACCTGCCCTGCCTGGCAACGGCAGCTGTGCTGCTGCAGATAGCTCTGCAAATGGCAAATGGCGCACGTATCTTGAAAGCCAAAATGCAACGCGCGTAACGATTTTGCTATTTAAACTCGCTTTTACCATTTTACCGCTATATCGTTTTTACCGTTTGCAGCAGCCACTTTTTCGATTGTCGCAGTGTCTGCTGCTCAAACCCCTATCCGCTCCCCTCCCCCCCCTGCTGTCGTCTCTCAGAATGCACGCACTGCATTTTTATGCGCGCATTCCCTTAGCATCGCCAAATCCCAGTCAGGCATTTGGCTGCTGCTTCTTGTTTGCTAATCGGCCCCTAACGCTGCGCTCCCTTTCTTCAGTTCCACTAAAGCTGCTGCTGCTGCTGCTGCTTCTTCTTCTGCTTGTTCGTTGATATTCGAATGGCGTTTCAATTTCCGGTCTACGTACAAAAAGAATACATTCGAGCAGCAGCAAAAACAGCGTCAAGCTTTGATTCGATTTGTTTTGCGCTAGAAAGTATGCTACGTTTTCTTCTTCCACTTCACTCGCCTGATGCGCTCCGTGACATGTGTGTGTGTGGCTCTTGATATTTGATATCCTCGTCTGCCCCTCAATTCTGTGTGTGCTCTTAAGTATTTAAATTCATAATACCCGTGCTGCATGTGGTTGCTTATTGATGGCTTGCAAGGTTCAGGAGTATATAAATGTCATGCGGGTTTTGGTTGACAGTAAGAAAAACTAAAAAATTGCAAATGTGGCAGGAAATATGAAAGGTCCTTTTGTAAATATTTTTTGCTTTTTATGAAAACTTTCAGGTATTTAGTTACAAGCCATTAGTCTAACTAATTGGTACATTTTTTAGCCTTTGGCTATGTTATCGAGAGTGGAAAAATATGAAAAATTCAGCATAATTTGATTAAATAGCGAGTTAAGTAAAATGAACTTAAGTCCGGCTAGTTTGTTAAAAGTTTAATGAAGCTTGGTAAATGCTAAAGATAGTAAAAAGATGTGTTTGTCAAGCAAGGTGATTCGTTTAGTGCTTAAGCAATTGTTGTTATGGAGTCTTGGATGGAATTTTCGCTGTTATTTATATTTTTTTCGGGTTGTGTTAGTGTCATTTGTGAGGCTCAATTATAATCTAAGTAACATTAAATGCATATATAGAACTCTACTAAAAGTATCCTTAAATATGAACAGATCAGCAGTTATTTAACGTGGGTTATCTTTATATAATCATAATAATACATTCTCTTTTAAAAATTATCCGATTATGTTAAATAAATGTTTAACATGCGCATTGGGACAACCTTCCCATGCTTCCGTGACACTTTTAACATTGCATTTGTAAATTTTATTTGCATAAATATTAAACTGTATGAATGCCAATTTATGAGTTCGGCTTACCTATGAATAATAATAATAACAAATTTATGAAATTTTATTAGCCGGTGGAGCGTAGACTACTTAATTCCATGGTTATGTCAGCTCACTTTGTGCATTTTTAAACGCAGCGTAATTACGAAATATTTCTGAATTTGCAAACATTAGGAACTTATTAATTCTACACGCAATATCAAATTAGCATATAAGCTTACGTTCCGAATGAGCTTCTGCTTTAATATTTGTAGCTTTTAGTTTTTATACTCTGGTCGCAAAGAAAGAAGAAGGTAGATTGGACTTTTGAAATTTCTGTCTTCTTGAATAAGTGAAGTGCGTAAAAACAGTGTGAACATTTGTTTACCTCATCAGGGATTAAGGCAGGTGCCAATAAATTTGTTTGGTAAATTGCTGATGAATTATAGAAAAATGCAATTCGTTAAACAATTTAAAATTTGTAATATGCCTTAAATTTAAACTGAAACGCTTGTCTTTACAACTCTGTGACTGCATTTGACTGACACAAGGGCTCACAAAAGTTAAACAATGGAATGAAGCAGAATAGTATAGAAACGCGTAAGTGTGGGTACGCAGCTTAGAGAAATATATAAAAGATAAAGTTGGACGCATTCGCTTTGTGCTTTCATGTGCTTTCAGAATTTCTATGCACTGCTTGTAGTTCGCATTAAGACGTTTGACTAAAGGTTTGCTGCATTACGTATCGCATTTGGTGCGGTTCGTTTAACTCAAGTCGATGGGAAATTCCGGCTACAAATTACAACACTGGAAGCTGCTGCACGCGACACGAGACCTTAAGATAAACTCATTAATCATCTGGCAAGATGCTGCCGCCCCTGTAGTTGGCCCCTTGACATTTTCAAACGGCACACTCGAAGTTCAAGCGTAAAAATTATGAGAAATATGCAAAAATGGAAACAATGCCAGAGGCCACAGAGCCAGGCCAGAGCCGAGCAACACAGAGCAGAGCACTTTGTCAAAGAAAGTGGAAGCAAGAGAATGAGCGAGTCCATCAGTCAGTTGAGAAATGCAAACTTACAACTTGTGGCACAGGTTTGGGCAGTGGCAACAGCGCGTTGCAGAATGAAAATGGCGCCACTTACTTTAATTGCTGGCCCCGTTGCTGGCCGTGGCAACAACAAAGCTGCTCAACTGGACAGCCAAGGGGATACGGGATGCGGAACGGGGAGTTGGCCACGGGAAAGCGTAGCACGTAGCATTGTTGCTTTGTGAAACACTGACGCGCGGCTCATGTAATTAAGGCGTCGCTTTCAACGCAACAATGCGACTGCAACTGGCGTTAAGCTCAACAGCAGCAGCAGCAGCAGCAACAAAAAGAAATAAGAGCGCTTCATTTGAGAGCGCACTGCTAGTAGATACCCTGTTTGCAGCTATAATATTCAATAACAACTTTCTCAACATATATACACTCAAGCACACTCATGCACACTCAGCGGGTGTTGCTCTGCCTCCTTCAGTTTCTTGCTTATTTGTTTACATAGACCCTCAAATAACTTTTGTCTTTCCTTGTAGATTGGCTTAAAGTTTCATAAATATGAAGATGATGAATAAGTGTATATACCAAAAATCAAGTTAATATGGTATTTGTTTTTATATTGGCGATATACATAGAAAGAAAACCAACCCAAGTGCGTAAATAGTCTCATATAGGCTCAAAAGCATGGATTACCAACCGATACTTAGCGACTTTTATCAAATGAGAATTGGAATTTTGCAGGCATTGCCAATTGATACATAACGATGTTGAGGCAACGATTATTTCCGATTTGCATTGATCTCTTTTAAAAATTATGGATGCCAAATCGATACAGATTGATGTTGGGTTATCGATCTTTTGGAATGAGCATGGCTTGCAAATCGATACAAAGCGATTTGGAGTATTCAAAGTATCTCTCAATCTCTATGCCGAATTTAACTACTCTGCTCTCATAGACTCAGCTCGCCGTATTGATCTAAAATATATACATTATATAGTATGGAAATATCACATTCAGCCTGTTGCATAGCTGGGCTCCACTTGATTATGCCCAGCCATCTGTAAAGCTTAGGGGGTATGAAAAAAATCAACAACAGCAGCAGCAATAGCAACAGCCTTTTGTAACTGGACCTCAAGAGCGGCCAGCATCTTGATGCCAAAATGTGTCAGTAAAACCTTTTCAAGCTCAGCTGTTGCTGACTGAACTGACATTTCTTTGTGTAAGCGTGTGTGTGTGTTCATTGTGTTGTGTGTGTGCGCGTGTGTATGTGTGTGTGTGCAGTGTTAGCACTTAATTGAACGCATTAACTCAAAAGCGGAAACCTGTGACCGCTGCTTATTGAATGCAGAAACCACGACTGGCAATTTCAAAAATGTGGCTGCCAACCACAAAATGTTGCCTCTCATCGCATAATTGCTTTGCGCCATGGCTGCACAGTTACTCAACTGTTGACCATTGCGAGACTTGGCCATTTAGAGAGTTAGACACAGCGACTGGGGAGTGGTAGCTGATAAATGTTTAAATGACTTGATATTGCAAAAAGTTTTCCACTTCGTGCTTAGCAAATTTCGCCATGTAAATTCATTTGAAACTTTAATTAATATTCAACAGCGGGCCGAAGCACATCGATTTGTGCAACATTGTTGCGAAAACTTTTGACGTATCGTTTGAACTAGCTAATAGCATATAAATTGAGTTTTCGAGTGCCACCACGTGACGCTTGCCTCATGGCCAGTGCTTGGTGCGTGTGTGTACCACAAATTAGTTTTGGCTACAGGAAAACGACAGGTAAATCATATTAAAGATGTTTATTTTTGTTTGTTAGCCAAGGAATCGCTTGGACCAAAGTTTTTGCTTCCTGTGTCGGTACGAAAGAGCTTAAAGAGGTATTTCATTATCGTGTTTAAAAGGTATTCCTGATATAAAAGATACATCTGTTGATTTTCACATTTGATATATTCCTGACTATACTCTGCAAAACGTATCTACTTGAATTCAATTTAGGGATTTTTTGAAACTAGTTTAAACGTGGTACAAAAAAAGTTTAAGAAAGTCAAAAGCAGACATGCGTAGAATAGTTGAAGAGCTGTAGTGAAATATCTCTAGCTCTTATAGGTTCTAAGATTCATGCCTTCATACATACGGAAAGATGAATAGACGGATAAAAGGACAGACAGACATGGCGAGATTGAGGCTGATCAAGAATATATATAACTTTATAGGTTTTCTTCTGCCTTTTGCACAAAAGGCAACCATTATAGCCTTATTTCAATGGGCTCAGGGTAAAAGAATGGCAGACTACCACAAAAGCTCGCTTGATAATTAATTTTATAACAATTCAAAGCAGCTTAAATTGTGGTTTTAATAAAGAGCTAATGTCGGAGTTTATTATCGCTGCTCTTACTTATTTGCAATCTCTGCTAATTTAAAAGCAACGCCCCTTACAAGAATGAAATGCGTTCCGCATGTAATTTATTTTATTTTATTTAATTTTATTTTTCTTCTTTTCACTTAATCATAGCCGCTTACATCTTCATTCCGCTTAATGTTTGTTTTTCTCTTTTTGTTTTCCCTCATTTTTTTATTTACTTGTTTCAGAATCTCACAACTGACATTTCCGAGTCCTTGCAATCCATTCAATACAATTTAATTCCCATCTTTATTTATTTTCACTTCTTCTCTGCGAGCTGCGCTTAAATTTTCAGCAGCTTCGAAGTGCCGATAAACGCATTTATTTATTTAATTTGTTTGTCTTAACCAAAGTGTCCTAGAAAAACAAAATCGTGAACGTGCATATGGGCATGTATTTCTGTATCAGATTTAAATTGTCGTCCGTAACTCGAGCTCTGAGCCTTCCTTTGATCGATGTCTCGTTGTGTCGTGGTTTCTTCTTCTTTTTTTATTCTTTGCTACTCTGTCAACTAATCCAATTAGCAATGCCTCATTGGCCAATTGTTAAGGCAAGAAATTTGCGTCAAAAATCTTTAAATTTGTTGAAATTTTCAAATTTAGCAGCTGTACGAAAATGTGGCTTGCTTCATTAAGAGTTTATTACACACGGGGCGTATGGGTAACTTTATTTGCAGGCACAGCAAAAGCTGATACAATTATTTCTATGTGTATATGTGTGTGCGTGTGTAATGAAAATTGTTTTGTGGCTTTGGCGTGAAAATATGGCAAGTATTTTCTTAGCTTTGAAAAGCAATGAGCGCCACAACAAATCATTGTCTGTCTAAAATCGAAAAATAAATTGAAGTGATTTCTGTGGCTATCTCTGCGCTTGCCACTCGTTCGCTCTTTTTCTCTCTCTCCCTCTCCCTCTCTCTCTCCCTCTCTGTGGTTGCTGACTTGTCCCTTGTGGCTTTCTGACCACATCCGCAACTCCTTTTTGTGTATGTCTGTGTGTGAGTGCTCGTGTTGTTATTCGTGTTGCTTCTTTAAAAATGGCTTTGAACTTTTTCAGCTTTGCTTGAAACCAACAACCAAAAACAAAAAAGAAAAAACCTTAAACCAAATGCCAAAACGTTAGACATGCAGTCATTCAGTCAGTCGGTCGTTGGGTCGTTAACTGTGCTTGTTGTCGGACACACAGCTTGACATTTGTTTTTATACCCTTGCAGGGGGGATGATGACTTTATTATGAAATGTTCAAAGACATCTAAAGCGTGTATATATACATGGCAACAAATATAAAATAAAGTAAGAGTATAATAATATGTCTATCTCTACAAAATCTCATAGCGAAAGCCTCAATATTGCTTGCTAACCTAGTTCGACAATTGCTTTACCTATTTATGAGTATCGTAAGAAATAGTTTGATTTGGCATACGAAAACGACAAAATTTGAACGGAATCGAAGTGAAGCTTAATCGGTATCGATTAATAACGTCAAACAACTATCAAGCGATCAAAGTAATTAAATTATTTGATTATTAACTAGCGGGTATACCCAGGCCTAAAGAAAGAGCTAATCTGATGATATTTGACCAAGTTAATCGGCTGGGAAATTAGACCTGTGTCCTTATAGGATATTGGAGGGTACCATTTTCACATGAATGTTGACCAAGATTCATGTTCCCAGGTTATGTTGCCAAAGTGATCTAGAGGCCAAACCATGAACAAAGAGCCAAACCTCGTGCAGATCTGATGACATTTGACCAAGTTATAGGTCTGTGAAATGTAGACCTATTTATATATATAGATATTTTAATGGTCTCCTTGTGTAGGTTACCCATTTCATTAGAAAATTATAGTATCCTCTACAAAGTTTTTAAAAGTATCGATATTTTAAATAAAACTTAATTATCGAAGATCAAACACGTGCATTAAACAAATTGCGTTCTATTGAGTTCACATTAGAATATCATAAAAGAGGTTTTTTTTTTTTTGGCAGCAGCCATTGTCAACTTCGCTATTCATTATTCTTTCCTGTTTTCCGATTTTTTCTTCGCAAATTTAAAGTTCAAATGCAGCTGCCGCGCGCTGTGGCAACGCATGGTTTTATAGAAACGTATATATGTGACATTTCCTGTAAAAACAGCTGTTCCTGTTGTGTGTGCGTGTGCGTGTGAATGTGTGTGCGTTGTGTTCATAAATTCAATTTCGTAAATGGATACAGAGCAAACGTTTCTCGCATTTTGTCACATGCAACGTACAACGTGCAACGTGCAACGTGTTGTTGCAGCAGCATCGCAAAACTGCGACGCACAGCGACTGCGTCAGAGGTGGCCAAAGCCGAGTCCTGGTTTATTGTATACCGCCGCCTCGCCCGCAACCCCACCCCCCTTTTGACACGCCCCGCTTGTGGCTGCTGCTTTGTCATGTCAACTATATATAATAAGTTTTGTCGCTTTGACTGCTGTCATTCAGAGGGCGAAAAGTTTGTCCAGCTGCAGTTTTCAGCTTTCCTCGGTTTCCGCAGTTTTCCCTTTTACATTTTCACCCAACATGTCTGCCAGCACGTGGCCTGTGTGGTCGGTCAAACGGCGCGTATGAGTAATCTACCCAGCGTATTTTACTTATTGATTTTTTGTTGTTCGTTGTTACCTCAACAATATCTATATTTAGATTAGCTTCTATAAGGCATCTGCACATAATTGATTATTTATTAATCTGATATTCTTTGGTTTGAATAACTCAATTTTTTTATTGGGCGTGTTTTCTCATGTATTGCGATTGTCATCTACGGGCCCGGTCATTTTGTTTAGCCATTTAAGTGCTGCATTCAAGTTTATTTTTATTCCCTTAACTGACAGTTTGACCAGCAGCATATTAGTAGAAAATATTGTCTAGTGCAGATAAAAGCACTAATTGATAACAGGCGCTCAATTGAAAGTGGAAATCCAAAGCAGATGTTTTTTATTTATGGTAACTCTTTTTATAAATTGAAAAGTGCTTCCTAACTACGCAAATCAAACCATTTGTTTAATAACTAATTGGGATTACCCGACATCTTAATACTACTACTACTTTTACTCCAATTAGTAGTTGAAGTAGCAGTAATAGTAGTAGTAGTAGTAGTAAAATTAGTAAAAGTAAGCTATTATTACTACTTATACTTTTACTTCTACTACTACTATTACTCCTACTACTACTATTACTTCTGGCACGTTTACTACTTCTACTACTACTTTCACTACTACTACTACTACTACTACTACTACTACTATTACTGCTACTATTATTACTAATACCTACTTATTCTACTACTCAGTAGTAGAATAAACAGTAGTAGTTAGAGTAGAATAAATAGTACTATAGGATAGTTTTAGAAGTATTAGTGCTACCATTACTACTCCTATTAATGCTGCTACTACTAATACTACTACTACTATTTATTCTACTCTAACAACTTCTACTTCTGCTGCTTGCATACTACTCTTATATTTATTACTTCTACTACTTTTACTCCTACTCTTTCTTACCACTACTCTTACTAAAACTTTAGTTATGAATACTTAATAACCTTAAACACTTCTATGAGAATAACATATACTTCTGCTTTACCTACTTATCTTTTTAAATTATGTTCTTCAAAACTCGTATACAAATTAAAAATCAATTCTCGTGTACCTAAATTGTATATGTATTTAACATGTTCTGCGAGTGTTTCCCCTGAAGGATTTCTTTTGGCAAATTGTCTAATTTAATTGTTTTTACGATTTTCTTAAAACTCTAAACAATAGAATTAGTTCAAGTGGGCGCCATTTTGCATGGCAGCTAACAAAATGGCTGCCCGGCTGCACGCACTTTAGAGTGAGCAATGGCGGCGGCGGCTGCTGCTGCTGCTGTTGCTGGGCGTTTATTGCATTCAGAAGACGCAACGGGCGTCATTTTGATGCGAATGCTCGACGAATGCCCCGTATATCTTTCTAAGAGAAATGCTTCTCGTGCACTTTGGGGAACGTACTCGTATTGTGCCATTATGAGTGGAATTTTTTGCAGTGCTCCTTTTATGGCAATTCTGGCGTTTTTTTTATTTTTGCGATAATTTCATTTGGGTGAAACAAGTATTTCCAAGTGGTTTTCAGTCTTCGGATGCGGTCGAGCGGCACAGTTGAGTCGGATGTGGAGGTGCACTTGTTGGCTTGGCAGACAAAATGAGACAAATATTTGATTTATTTACAGGACCAACAAAGCAAATAATGAATTTTTTAAAAGATCAACAACTACAGTCCAATTATAACCAGCTTTAAGAAAGAAAAACAACCAATTACCAATTACAACAACAAAAGGAGATTCAAATTATAACTAAACAAACTGACCAAATATAAAAAACATAAATGTGCTGTGTAAAAATGAATAAATAATTAAAACATGTAAATAAATGTAGAATTCTGTGTGCTTAATTCAACTGTGGACCAAACACAAAGCCAACACCCAAAACAAAATCTATTTATATAAATATACCTAAATACAATTTTATAAATTCTTCTAAGCTGTTGCAACATCAATGTGAGACTTGTGCATAATTAAATAAATCTTAAAATTAACAAATTAGCCATATGCTCGATGTAGTTAATTATACATATACGTACATATAATATACATTATTTATTAGTATTACATTTAAGTGTACATATGACCACCAAAAATGGTACACGATTTGGTAAAAGCTTTAATTAGTACATAAGCCATAGACAAAACTTTACTCTTGGTGTCAATTGACCAAAGATTAGTGTAAATATATGAAACGATATTAAAACAAACAACTGAAAGTGTAACTCTAGACTGTGCTTAAACATATTTCCGAAGAAAAAAAAAACAAAGTCAAATAAAATAACCTAAACTTAAACAAATCAACTTAAGCCATTAAAGAATTTTAAAAAGCATTTAACCCAACTTAAACGTCGTCAGGTAACACAAAAATACAGTGACAATCCGTTTGGGAGCTGCTATTAAAATGATTGCTATACCTATGATAAATATAATATGTGTGCTTTGCCTGCGTCTGTGTTGTGTTGTATAGTGTAATTGCTAGTTAAACATAGTGTGTTGCGAGCATCTCTGTCTCTCTCTCTCTCGCTCTGTCTGTCCATTTATCTGTCTCACTTTTCCTACGAATCTTCATGCAACATGAGCAGCAACAACAATAATAATAATAATAACAACAATAATAATAATAATGACAGTCCTATAACAATTACACGCAACTACAAGTTAGTTGGTTGGTTTTCTCAAGTAAGTTTTCTTAATTTTTGTGCAGCAATGTTTTTATTTTTTTTATTTTTAATATATGTATTACGCAATCCGCATGCACAGTGTAAACTGTCACCATTTGCTCTATCAATGCGAAATCAAATTAAAATGCCAATCCTTTTGACACACACACACACACCCATACACACGCACACGCGCTCACACACATTCAGCCATTGTTGTCGTTCTTGTGCTTGTTCTTGTTGTTGCTGTGACCCGGCTACCATTCTGAACAACATCCACACCATGATCATCATGAACATCATCATCGTCAGCTGCGTCATCTTTCTCAACCTCATCTGAGCTCAGTCAACAGTTGCCTCATTGTAGTCGCTTACCTCTTATAAGTATGTATAATATACCTTATACTCATATTTGTGCTGATTCCCATTCTTTGCTCAAGACGAGTTTCTTTTTTACTTTATTTATTACGTTTTGGTTCCTTTATGTTGGCCCAGGCAAGCGTTTGCCTCAAGTGTGCGTTCACAATGTGTGCCCCTTAATTAGCTGACAAGTTTTGCTTATGCCAAAGTTTTCCAGTTTTCCAACTTCACGTAGTCTTAAAGCCATCGTAACTAAAGCTCTTAAGACATTTTACATATTCGAAAGTTATGACGACTGGCTTATGGAATATTTATAGCTTGCCGACTTGTATAGGAGTTTCACAGTGAATGTATTTAAATATTTATAAATTGCCACCATTTTGTTGACCAATTTAATTCTAAATAATTTGAAATCTGTGCGAATTGCTGCGTAGCACGAAAAGTTGGCACAAATAACACAGCTAGTTAAAGCTTACAATTTTAATATTAAAGCGAGCTTTGGCTTTCAAATGACATTCAATGCATCTTTCATGTAAAATTTGCTTTAAGTCGAGCCTTTCCTTGTTTAGATATATGTATATTTTAATAAAATGCCATGCAAATGGCAGCATGCTGTATTATCTAAATTAATACATAGGTAAACATAATTGCAGTTAAATTTAATTTTTAATTAAATACCCCTTGCTGTTGTATTACTTACTTGCAAATAATTATTAATTGATTCATAAATATCAATTTATTAATTGGTAAACATACGAGCTAATCGCAGGGACAATTCAATAGTTATGCCATGTTAACGCATCAAATTGAAATTAATTATAGTTTGAAGTGGAATTATCCGCCATCAGTCAATTGTATAACTGGCACAATTTCGAACACAAATACTTGGCAATTCAACACGCCATGAAATGTCAAACTCAGACATATTGAAATTCAAATTGATCAAAAGCCGCAAAAACAATACAAAAAAAAAACAAATAAATAAACGTGGATGCCATTGAAAAAGGCCCAGCACGGGGCTCAAAAGCAGCTGTGCATGCAAAATATTATTTTCAATGTTCCGCTGTAATCAAATATAAATGCATATAAATCAAAAAAAAAAAAGAAGAAAATTGGGAATGCTGAACTGAAAGTTACGCTATAGACTGTATTTTAAAGAATTAATATGTTAGTTGTTAAACTAAATTAAAGTATCATCATATATTGACAGAAAGTAAATGAAAACGAAAATTAGGAATGTAAGGAATGTTCCGATGGAAATACTCTATATATAAAGTCAAGTCTGTACAACTTTTTATTGTAAACCCTTTAACACCAATTTGATGGGTAAATGGTATTGAAAAAAATGGACAGACTTTTTACACTTCAGCAAACGATTGTGGACTTTGGCAAAAAACAATTGACATTTTATGTTTTTAATTTGGCCAATTCAAGTAGGTTTCTGCCACGTCGCAAGTGAAATTGATGAATTATTTATTATTCACACTTATTTACTTAACACTTGTGTGTGCGTGTGTGTGACTATGCGTGTGTATGTCAACTAAATCAAAAGTTGTCTTCTCGCGTCTACAATTAAATTGGGTTCATCAAATTGCTGTGGGGGCTGGCTCTGTAGTTTTGGGTTTAAGTGTGTGTGTGGAGAGCTTTGGTTGTTGGTGCGGTCTGCGGGGTGCGGTGTGTGTGGCAATCAATACGGATTTTTAATGAAGAAATAAAGTGGCCATTTTCATGTTGTGCTGTGTCGTAAAAATTGTCTACATTTTTATTGCGCATCTTCATTTTTCGGTTGGGCGGCAAGAGCGCATTTTTACGGCACGCCTCATCACGAGGACAATGAAATGACCTGTGTCCTGTACGCACACACACACCGACACACACACGCGTATTGAACGTGGCCTAAACGCCTCTGTTGAGCTGGAAAATATGCCCTTTTGTGGCCAGCTAACAACAGCAGGAGGCACAGTTGGAGCTCGCACAAGTGTTTATTTCGGCATTTTGCTTTATATTCGCAGCACACAACCCAATGCGAGACAAAAGCCAGCGCGTCACAAGTCTTTGCTTTTGGCCAAGTTTTTGTGCCCTAATGATTATTGGGCTCATTTTTTTCTTCCTTTTTTTCGGCCATTGTTCGTGTCGGCTTGTTGGAATGCTGAAAATGTTGCCATTGTTTGTTTTTCTTTCAATTTTTTTTTTGTTCAATTTTGCAATGGGCGTGAAATCATTTAAGACATCAGTACGCAGCCCGCTGACAGAGCTAACAGACCCAGCGGAACCTGCTGTGTGCGATTGATAAGCTGCATTCAGGTTTATTTAACTGTTTTGCTAATTTTACACGTTTTATGGGCATAGCCAGGATTTTTTGGTATGAAATCTAACTTATTTAATTCTTATTCTTTATAACTTTTTTTTACCGGATTTCAGTAAGACTATGCTACTCGCTCTTTCTTTCGGTTACTCACCACTTTTTTGTGATCCCTCTTTTACTTTTTCATTTCTATTCCTTTTACTTGCCTTCAACCTTTTCCTTTTTTCTCTCATTTCTACTGCTCTCTCGCTCTGCCTATCTTTTTATTTTTTTTATTTTTTTAAATGGCTGTCTTTCTATACTTTTTTTAAGTTTTCCGCTTTCATGTGAATTTAAGTTAATCGCAGAGGAAGGACTCTTTCTTGTGCTCCCTTTTCACCGATTCAACATCGCCGTTCTTTGCGATTCTCATAATTTCACGCTCGTTCATTTTTGGATATTCATATTTGGAATTCCCAAAAGAATGCTCCCATTGTACCTGGTGAAGTAACTGTCATTTAATGGTATTTAAAGGCAATTTATTACTGTATTTACTGCCAATTTGTGGTTCTATTGCAATTATTACTGTTTTTCTTGAACGTATAAACATATTTATTTTTATTGATTAGTTGTCATCGGCTATTTTATGGTTTAATTGATGGGGATTGACTTCATGGCGTAGTTTTGTGGCGTTTTGTTACCTTTGTCTGATTAGTTCGTATAGATGTCTGTTTTGGAGTCAATTTGGACCTTGATGGTGTCCTGCAATACTCTTTGCATTCGTCTGAGCTGTAGCCAGGTTGGCAAGATTGTGTCATTCTGCATTGGCCCTCATGCCACACCCAAACTGGTCGTAATGGCTGGCACAACAGGCGATCCTTATCTCTAAACTGGCACATATCAGGGGTCTTCGAATTCTGCTGGGACTCCTGCAGCAATATCAAACTTAAAAAGGCAAAAACTACCCAACCTTTTCTCATGATACGAACTGTCTATGAGCTACTAACTATGTTTTGTTTGGCTTTTGATTTTGTATTACGTCTCGAGCCAAATCGACCGAATCTGTTGCTAAACACGTGTAATGAAATTTGTTACGGTTATAGATTAGGTATTATTTATTTTGATTAGTTGTATTTAGTCTTCCTTTTGTCTATTTTCCTTCTATCTTTCTCCATTTTTCGATTTGGCATCTACTTCCTACTTCTTTTCTCTCCAATACTTTAATTTAGTAACGAGAATTGCATAGAAAGGCTTTGGTTTAACATTCTCTTGTGTATACTCCCCACCCTGTTGATATCGTGTTCTTTTGTCTATGTTATCTTTCTGACCTTTTCGATTTGGCAACTTTCCCCTCTTTTTTTCTCTCCGACACTTTAATTAAGTTAGGAGAATTGCATAGATAGCCATTGTAATGTTTTTCACTTGTGCCTACTCTTTACCCTTTTCAAAGGCGTTCTTCTATGCGATTCTCAAAAAATGAGTAGCTGTAGTTGCAAGTGTGTTTTTATGCGAACTATTTACACGGTTTCATACATCTGATTCGAAAATGCTACTTATTACTGTATTTATTGTCAATTTATCGTTTTATCTTCATGGCCTCTGTAGTGCGCGGTCTCCTTGTTCTTATACTGCTACCGCCCTTAGCTGTCTCTGCTGACACCGTTGTGGCCTGTGTGGAACAGTGTTTTATGCACTCCTCTCTTGTGTAGCCCTTGGAGCACGTAAGCCCCATTATGCATCTGCCTTCGCGCATTACCCAAACTGATCCCAAAGGTTCGCATAATGAGCGTGCGTACGGAAAGATTTTTATGTTCAGATTGCAACGGTCTACATTTCTCTCTATTCTGGACAATTTCGTTTAATATATTTTTATCTTTGTACATGTTACTTACTAACCTCGCCTCAAAGAAACGTGCTGCAGCAAAGCAAAGCCCGTGAGCGCACATAAAATCCAGAGCGAACTCATCGTATAATGCATCTTGAATACATTAAAAACTGAACTGCAACGTTTTTAACTCTTTAAAGTTTCAGCCAGCTGTTTCTGAGACCGTGAAATTGCTTTGTTCCGGATATTTATATAATGCCATAATTCTCTAACCCGCAATCCAAAGACCATATCAAGAAATGCTGAAAATTTGCAGCATTGGACTCTTTATCAATGATTTTGCCAGAAAAACAGCAGAAAGTTATTTAGTTTTGTTTCCTTGCAGTTGATTCAAGTACAACTTTAAGTAACATTTAAAGCTGCGCTACTGATCATTTAATTTCGTCCCACTTAGATATCTATTAAGACTTAATTTATTACACTTTGCGCACTTGAATCGCTTAGCTCTGGCACCGAAATGTGCAGAGTGAAAAGCTCTGGGAAATTATAAAGCTATTAAAGACGGACAGAGTTTGCCTAATTAACAAAATGTGCAGAGTGTCTCAGGCTCTCAGCTAGCTAATGAAGATATAAAGTGTTCGCCTTTTAAAATACCCTGTAACTTGTACTTGAGTAGATTTTTGATGCAGTTGGTAATATTGTTTGATAAAACCGTTAAGCTTGTGAGAGCTCGTTTTAAATAAGCTTCACGTTACTGGCAGAGCTTTTAAGAGCTCATCAAAACAAAGCTCTTTAAGCTTGTAGCTTTTACTGATTAAGACTACCTCGCCGTATGTTTAGGCAACAACTTTTTCCACATTTGAGCTTTTAAAAGCGCATTAATAAATGTATACAATAAGAGCACTTAAAGCTTTAATATTTTAATTATATTTAAAATATATACAATTTTTGAATCAAAGCAAAAAGTTTTACCTGAGGCTTAATTACTTATACTTTTTACAGGGCATCCCATTTGCGGTTTATCCAGCTGTAATGCCATTTCAAATTGTTGTATTGACTTTCTCCTCTTGCCCCTCTCTTTGACTTTCCCTCTCTATCGCTCTTTCTTACTGACCGTCGGGGACGCAATTGGTAATTAAGTTTGGGACCGCCGCCGCGACGATGTCTTAAGTAAATTTATGTAAATTTCGATTAATTTATTTTTTGACACAAATTCCCCATCCATCTATTCGATTATGGGCTGCCTCATTAAGTGCTGAGAGTCTTGTCATTAGGCAAAATAATTGCTGTCTAATTGCACGGATGCTCCTTGTTGTTGGTGATGACAAGCGATTCGCTCGCATTTGGTATGTATTTAATGCCTGATTGCAGACTGATCAATCAATGCCAAACATTTTTCATTCTTCTGCATTTATTTGTGGCTCTTTGCCCAATTGATTTTCCTGCCAGCTGCTATGTGGCTACTACTAAATGAACTGTGTGTGCGACGGCTTAAATGACAAACAGGAATTGCATTGAAGCTTTCGACAAGAATTTCCGCCCACATCCGTTTTGGCTTCTTTCTGTGCTTTGGTTTTTTGGAAAGAATATCGTTTTAAAGACGCACATACTGCTCTCGAAATGCTCTTCATATTTCAATTTCCGGTCCGCAATACAGAACTTGTAAGCAGCTGTCCAACAATGCCCTAAATCTACAGCTATCTCATCTCTCTAGTTCTCTCTATTTTCCTCTATATCTATCTCTGTCTTGTTGTGTGACGCTTAAATTTGATTGATGCTGCCGGAAGTTGATTTTGCTTTGCTGCTGTTCCATGTGTGCCCTGAGGGCACATGTCGTTTTGATTTGCTTTTCAATACCCTGTACTCAAAAACAAATGCCAAGAAGGCTGTATTCAATTTTACAATGATACATTCGCAGCTACCAACTATCGACTAAGGCAGCTGCAGTCGATTTTTTATCGATAACCAATCAATATCAATTCCGAACCAATATGTTTTATATATTTTATACTTTATTTCTTTAAGATGTAAATACATAATGAATATTATTAAGAGTATCGAATGAATTGATTGTGATAGCTATCGATTGTAATTAGCATCGATAATTGTACAGGCTATAATTTTGCTTACAACAGGGTATATTCTAGTCGAGCACTGTAAGCTTGAGCATTCCCAGTTGTTCGATTTGTATTTATGTTTGACTTTTGGCTTTTTGCATGCACATTTTATATGTATGTATGTAGTGTAATGACATTGAATGAGAGCAGCTCCCAAAATCACAACACACACACAGTTACACACTCACACTCTCGCACACACACATACACACACACACACACACACACACAGTCGCATGCATAGCGCTTAAATCAAAATGCTTTACGTTCTCAATTCTGTTGCATAATTCATGCTGCTTCCATATCAAATGCAACAACAAATGCAATGCAACGCAACAACAACAATAAGCAAAATGCTTTGTTCCTATGACTGAAATGCAAAATTATGCGCCAAAAAAACAACAACATCAACAATAACAACAACAACTATAAATAACGCGCGCGCTAAAAACCAACATTTGGAAAATTGCAAATTTTTGATTGCAACTACAAAATAACAAAACAAAATAAGATAAAAAACTCGTTTGGCCTGCTTCGCTGCACAACATCCTGCTACACCCAACCCGACCCCAATTCTTCAACTCAACCACGCCCCCAGCCCGCCCCGATAACAACCGCCCGCAGAATGTCAATGTTCTTCTTTCGCTTGCATAATCTCCAGCGCGCCGAGGAGAACAAACGCAAGAAGCGCGTCGAGCAGCAGCGTCAACAGCAGCGCCAGCGGCGAGGCGCCAAGGTCTTCAAATGTGTCAGCGATTCCACTGGGCACCTGACCCTGGCGCCCTCGCGCCTCTTCGAGCGGACGCCAATGAGTCCATCCGACAGTCTGGACGAGATTGCGCTGCAGATACCAAGGTGAGTTAACATTGAGTGTGCCGCGCCTCAGGCTGTGTGTGTGTGTGTGTGTGTGTTATGAGTACATTGTTGAAGCTCAGCAATACTTAAACACCAATACAAGCACACAACACAACATACACACACAGACTTTGCTACACACAACCAGCTCAGTTACTTGTGTGCAATTGAAGAACCTTTTGCCCCGTGCGACCTGTGATTGTTTTGCTTTACCTGTGCTCCGGGGCAACCAGCCAGCCAGGCATACAGTGGCTCGCAATCGTATACAACCAAACATCATTTATGCTTTGGCTTATATAACATAATAATAAGTATATAACTTAACCATTATTCTATTGTGTGATATACGTGGAAATCTGTGAACGTGATTTGTTACAAAATATACGTGGAAAGCTTACATAGAGCATGCCTAAAACCTAAATACCCTATAATTTAAAATATCAATCAGTACAGATTTTGGAGATCCCTTGCAAAAAATTGCCGGCAATTTCCAGAGATTTACTTTTTGCTGATTCCTAAGAAAACATTTCTGTAATTAAAGCAAATACATATCAAGCGATTAATTGAGAAGCCAAGCATATGTTTGTCTCTTATTGAAATTGAACTTCATCATAAAACCCAATTTATTAGTCAATTCAATAAAACAATAGTTTCTTAAAATGTGAAAAATTGGCATCTTTATGGTGAGATTGGTTTCGGAATATTTATGCTATTTATTTTTCTAGAGAATTCGGTAAAATACAATTTTAATAACTGAATCAGTAAAAGTGTTAACAGAATGAAGAATAAACAGTAAATTAAAATTTGATTTCATTTCAATAATTGGTTTTATTTAGTACATTGAATTGGAATTCGATTGGAAGAAATTTCTGTCACATCCAATAAAATGGGAAAATATAACCTGACCCACAAGTATGTTAAACAGAGTGCAGAGCTATTCATTTCTAGTAGTCAAGTTCCAGCTTGCCCTAATTTTCGGCTTATGTAGATAATAACTTTTGAGGAGTCGCAGCACAAATACGCACTCAGTTCATGTCTGTTGAACATTTTTCAACACTGCTAGGTAAACATCCTTTCCAAATATTGAAGAACGAATGTAAGCAAATGGAAAAACTTCTTTTAAAATGAGATTTAGAATTTATTTATATGTGTATCTACTTGTGTTAATTATATTTAGTTTTTCATATAAAAAATAGCATCATGAAAATTATTTGAAAAGAATAAAACTCTTGGCAGTTGAGTGTAAGAGTATGCGCCACATCGACTTGTCACATTAATTTTTTGTTGTCTGCCTAATTTTGGGCTCCGTCAAATGATGCCCTTGTAATATGTTGCCCAAAGCAGTTGGCCCTCATGTAAGTGTGTGGCACGAACAGACGCAACTTGTGACATTTTGACGTGCCACAATTGCCAAATGAAATTATAATGCGACCCCCCCCCAAAAAAAAAAAAAAAAAAACACTGGCTGATGGCATCAGTTTGATAAAATAAAGTGCGTTGAGGGCCTTTGCCAAAAAAGGCCACAATTTGGGATTTAAGGCTTAAAGAAACTTTTTGGGTCGATCTCTTTGGTGGCGAGCGAATTGCGTCAATTGGCGAACACTCGGCCAAAGTCATCTTTGATGGCTAATGAATTATTTCAAAGAATTGAAACTCTAAGTAGGCCCTTCCTTTTTGGCTTACACATTTGAGCATTGGAGGAACTGTATTAAAAATACATTCAGTTTGCTCTAATCAGCTAAACGTATCAAATCTTTCGTTTAAATTTCTTCAAAATTATTAGATTAGACACTGTTCGGGCCATTTTTATAAAAATTTTCTTATTCCAAGATGTTTATGTGGTGTGAGCGCATCTCAGCGACAATGGCCGGAGTTGTGGTTGGCCTTTGGTACGCCAACACTTTTCCATCTGACGATGACAACAAGCCAAAGGACAACAAGAAGAAATAATACAATTTCACTAGCCAAGGCTGACATCCAGAAAATGAATACCATTCACTTAATTATACCGCAATGGGTTTATATTTTATACCCGGAACCCATTACAATTGGGTTAAAAGGTAATAAAGGTTTAAAGTAAAAAAAGTAAAGTTTAAAGTTTAAAGTAAATGTATTGAGCCGATCAAACCATGTCGCGGCGAACTCTTAAATTTGCAGAAAGAGCATATTACTTTCTATAAATTTGATAATTATCGCTTTTCAAAGCTCGAAAATTATATTAGCTAGATAAGTTCTTGATGGAGCGATCATGAAAGCAAGGGCCATTCAGAAAAAATAGCAAATTGGATGATACAAAAAATAATGATTTGTTCATCCATCACATTAGCCGGGCAAGATACGTCAACCGATGGAGATATACTAATCAAATCAAGACAAAAATTCATTCCCACTCTGACGGTCAAATATAAACATTATCAAGGATTTTACGATATATGAAGATGCGCCGAGCTTGTAGACCACAACCATCGCTGATCTCACGATTGAATTGCAGACCATGTAATCGGGTTCTGTTCTTTGTCGTCGGCGTTGGATGTGGTTTATACTATATCCGGCATAAGGAACAGATAGCCGAAGAGCTCAGGAATGCCGAAGAGGGCACGAAAAAGGATAGGGGCAAGTAATGTTTGGCATGCATTTCTAATGGGGACACTCTAATTGCAATACAAATCAAACTCAGCTACTTTACACCGAAAGAATTGAATGACGATCTAATACAGCTAAGGATAGCGCAAATCGTAACAAAGTCGATGTAACGTCTGCCTAACTCTAGCCCTATTGTACGACCTTCAAGGCGGCATATAGCATAGCACTTGGAATGTAATCCCCAATTATAAAAATCGCGGACATGAATATAATAAAATTAGTAGCAAATAAGGAATGTAATCCCCAAATGTAAAAATCGCGGACCCGACCAGGCATGGAGGCCGGGCAAAATAATATTGCTCTTTTTCGGAAATTTTAAGTGTGAAATCAAGCCTAAATTTAATATTAATATATGATGTATTACATACAAATTATACGAACCCAAAGAAATAAATAATCCATTAAAATAATTCATTTTTGTATTAATTTATTTTTATTTTTCAACTGTAAATTTTATAATATTCTGCAACTGCTAATTTTGGGCGACACAATTAAAGCGTATTCTATTCCTAATTTTCTAGATTATTTTTCATTTTAGGGTTAGAACAACAATTTAAACGGGTTCGTTGCTCCGTATGACTATCTTGTAATCTAAATTGAGGGTCTAGGTTAGGTCTGCTTTTTTACTTCTTCTGTTCCTCTTTCTTCTTTTCCTGTTCTTTTGCTCGTTTTTCTTGTTCTTTCTTGTCCTTTTCTGCCTGTTCCTTGGCCTTCTTTTCTTGCTCTTTCTTCTCTTTTTCTTTCTTTTCCTTATCCTGTTTCTCTTTCTTCTCTCTTTCCTTACGCTCCTTCTCTTTTTGTTTGGGATCCTTTTTCGCTTCCTCTCTTTCCTTTCTGGCCTCTTCCTTCAACGTGTTAAACCACATACCGATGCCAGCCCCAACAATAAAGAAGAAAAGTCTATTGCATGCCGTACAGTTAAGTCTCGAGAATAGCGATGGCGGAGGACGACACGTCGGACGTGGTGATGGTGGGGGCCTACATGATGGATTGGGGCAACCCGAGGATCCAGATCCCGATCCCGATCCACATTCTTTGTTACTCATTTGAAGGCCGGTTCGAAATTATATGAAAATTTTGTTTATAAAAAAAAAAAAAACTAAAAATAAGAAGAACAGGGGGAAATTTTGAACAGTATAACGAAATTTTGTGTGTATGACTGCCGGAAAATAATTATGTCGACTGAGCCTGACACAAATCTCTCGTCGAAAAACTAGCCTTAGGGATCACAGTTGGCTAATCCTTAAACATCATAATTTTTCGATTTGGCCTAGTGAAGGGCATTTCTTGATTGCTGAAAAATTAGCGTATTGATATTTTGTGAAATTATTACGAAATACCAAAGTAGTTTTAAAAAGTCCACTTTAACCGGGTGCATTTTTCAAAATCTTTGAAACTCATTTTCCATAATTTTTTATATGGAGCTTTGGTAAAGTGTTTAACTATCGTCCACACAAACATTAAAAGTTGCTTCGATCGATTAAGTAATAAATAAAATAGTATAGTATATAGAGTATATATAGAATATATAGTATATGTAGTACTATATATAGTAAAGTATATTTATAAGACCAGTTTTTCCGTGATAAATGTTTAATTATTGTACATATCATTATTGCATATATAAACTTTTTTAAGAACTTCCATTTTGTAGTTTTAAAAATCAGCTTAAAGGCAAAAGGCTAAAAAGTACGTAAAATCTCTTTTACCTATTTCCACCAATATTCCACTGTTGCGGGTGAAATTGTGCAAACATTTTTCACTTGAACTATGATAGGGTGAACTCCGTAAAAATGTAGCTTCTAGATTTTGTGGTTGACGCTGACAGACAATCAATCAATCCGAAAAAAATATATTATATATTTGTAGCGATACCTTTATGCTTAACTATATTACTTTCCTATTACTCAGTAATAAGATAAGAGTAAAAGGGACCTCAGTTAGTTTGGTGCTCAATTGTTTGTAACTTGTTCGAAACCCACTCTTCAAATTGTTTACTGCTCAAGCATGCCTAAGGTTTTATTTCAGTTTCAAATAGCCTTTCGAGTCTAAAGCATCATATCAAAAAATTTATTTTCTAAAAGTGGTTTGGATTATTTTGTTTTCTTTTTTTTTATATTTTGCGGTTAATTTGAAATTGTTTAAAATGGATTTGGATTGGCTAATTACCTTCGTGTTGGGTTGCGTTCTTGGCTTTGTCGTTGGATTACATTCTTAGGGGTAAACGAAAGAAGATGTCGAATAATTTTGAGGTAAAGTAAATTTTTTTGAACTAGTAGACTTTTGCTTTCTACGCAAATAATATATCGTAACATTCTATTATTTCAAAGGAAGACAACGTTACGGCACACTACATTTGTTGTGCATATTCTTATCCAAAAAGTGATGAAACTGTATTTTAAGTAAGTGCCCAAATAATTGTATGAATTAATATTAAGTATACGTTCTCTATATAGCATACACTAGCCGAATAGTCCAAGAAGTACAGTCATGAGTCACGTTATATCATTTGCACTCGGCATGATAACAGGTTTGATGTTGTGTAAGCAGCGACGTTGCGGTCCTGATAACTGATGGCAACCCAATCAAAATTGTACATTTAATTCAAAATAATATGCGAAATTTTCGTGCGATGCACATGTGAAAATTACAATAAAATTGAATTATGGCTATTTTAGAAACTTAAATGAATAACTTCTGTACTATACTCGATTTAAAATGGCCTAGACTTGCATTTTACCTTCTTGTGGAGTGTAAAAATCTACTAAGCCAAATACTATACTACTATTAAGGTTATATGGTATTTACAAAGAAGGGTATTTACAGTGATGGGATATTTACAAGGATCGGGGAGATCAAGTGAGTTGTCTCCAAATCACATCTCACATTGTCTCCTGTGAAAAGAACCCTTCAAAAAAATTACTTTTATAAATGTTATTGCACTTAGTTTATTTCGTGGTGCATAAATGAAACTTCATTTCAGGTGATTGCCAAATTTAATAATACTTTTCGATCACGGGTTACATCTGCGACACAACGCCAGGCCAAGAAATACACCTGCGCCAAATGATAACAGATGCGTCATTTTGTCAATTGCGGGTCTGATTGCGAGCTTAAATTGATTTGCTTGAGTTAATATTCCCCGTCGAACTAGTGCAATGATTCTTAAATATGTGATCGAATCAAGTCCATCCTTATTTTGATGTAGAAAATTAAAAATCAGAAATTAATCGTTGGTTTTGCATCCAGAGTTGTCAATTGAGCAGCAGCTAGAACTCCTTTGAAGGCAGCGAGGGCTTACTGTAAGCGCATTTTACAAGTTTATTAGAGATTAAATGAAAGAATTTGTATCTGCTTTGCACTTACGCGGTGTGTCGCAATTAGATAGCCGCAAATGCCTCCAATAATGAACGTCAGAAAACGCTGCATTATTATAATACACAAAGAGAACGTTTAGAAAATACGGAAAAAATTTGGAGTTTCACTTAAACTTACTTGGGGGGAAGTGTTGAGTTTGGAACATGGAAACAAAAGTACAACATTGAAGCTTAAGGCAAAAGCCTGCTACGAAACTGAAGCATTTGATCTGGCAAGTGCCCAACTAGCCCATATCATGTACTTAAAGAGTATACTATGGAATTCCAAGAACTATAAACTTTAATACTTGGTTTAATATGCGCAGTTCCCAGTAGACTCAGCTGATGCCAACCGTTATCAACAAGTTTGGTAGGCAACTTGTTTTGTATTCCCTGAAATGAATCGATTATTCGGACCTCAATCTATGCGTGGAAACAGGCCAATAAAATATGTGCAAGTGCTGCAAAAGTTTTCAACTGGATTTCCCCGCGAGAGGCAACTGGCAAAAACTTTGCGCCGATTTTCATTTATTGCCCTCGGGTGTGAGAGCATCTCGACAGAGGGTGTTTTTCAATTTTTGGCCAACTTTAAGGTTATCTCTTGGTTAATGGCTAAGTCAATTAACCTTTGCATAATTCTACAAAATACATGTGGGCTCTGAAACACGAAGAGTGTGTGTTAATTAGTACGAAAACTTTGTTGTTGCTTGAATTAAATTATTGTAAAATGGCTTTCAAAATTAACACACACTTACACACGCACACTCATATGCTTACCTTCCCTTATGATTGATTATCGGGGCTGTGGAAAATGATATGATACCGCCCACGGGGCCGTTTAACAAATGAGCTCAGGCGTGGCCTGCCTCAAGTCGAAATGAGCTAGTTTGTGGGGTAGCTGTCAGCACTACCGCATTTTAATCAGTCGGTTTTTGGGGCTTATTCACACACACACACACACACACACACACACACACCTACATTCGCATAAATATTTCATGATTTTCGCCTTGAGAGATGCTCGAGTGCGTTTTGGCATAACTTAGATGGGGCTTTATCTGAATACAAACAAAAGGCAAACACACCTTAACATACATAACATATATTCAAAAGTCTGCTGGTTGGGTAATTGAATGTGCTCGTAGTTTTGCGGCCCGGCATCAGGTTAAAGGATAAGCGCCTGCGAGATTGCCTACAAAACGAAATGATGGCTGCCAGCCCAAATGATTGATGGCATTGTCAAGCCGAGCCAAAGGTTAAACTGTTTGGCCCTGCTCTCAGCTCGGTTTCCTTAATATACACACATTTATAAAGCCCCGACAACAGGTATTGCACTTCTGTGTGAGTCTGACGGTGGCTCCACCCTTTACCACAAATTGAAACCTTATTGATTAGGGCCATCTTTTTATAATCCCTGTGCCCTGGCATGCCTACAAAGCACAAAATAAACTTGTGCAGCTTGCAAAAGGTGTTCATTTAAAACACACAAGCTATAGTTTTCTGCTAAGCATTAAATCTTTGTCTTTTCGTCTGCCTTATTAAACCTGAAAACTAAAAGGTCTAAAGTATACCTTAAAATATATATAAATCGAACTATGTTCTTGTTTTTGCGAAAACAAATTACATGTCTATAATTTTATTAAGATATGTATCTATTATTTTATACAAAATTGGTATTTTATAATCATTTTATTATTTTATGAATACATGTAAAAAAATTGTTGTTAATTTATCGTTGGGGGAACAAATTTTGTATTTTTTATAATTATTTTAATATTTTATTATGATACGTAAATATTTTTTTAAATATTTTTGTTTATTATAGCAATATTTGTATTTTAATAAGTTCCTACATTTTTGTGGCTTTTGGTGGTTTTTTGTGGCTGATAGCTACAGAAATAAAAACTAAAAAAATGCGCTTTTTATAATCATATTTCAGTGAATAAACAAACACAAACACATTTAGCTTTACGTTTGTGAAATCATAAATACAAATTTAATGTAAATAATTATTTGAATACCTGCATAGGGCTTTTATTGGTTTGCCTTTGACGAACTGCATCCATTTTGAATTTCTGCTTTCAACGACAATTCCATCTATTTGCCAAGCTTTCGGCTAACAGCAGCCTTTCTCTTACAATGTTAACTGCCGCTCTTAGCTGATGAGCTTTCGCTGAGCTCAATTGAACTCTCTCTTTCTCTCTCTCTCTCTCTCTCTCTCGCTATTCTTCGCTCTCTCTTAGCGCGCAATATAAACAAATGGCTTGCCGGCTTTTGGCGCCAATTGGCCGAGCAGCTGTTTTTTAGCCCACCACACGGCGGAGGCCTGTGTGGTGAGTTCTGGCCTCATCGTGGCCAACTCCATCATGGGCCAAGTTCGTTTCGCCTCAGTCGTTATTCCTGTGCCGACGCGTACGAAAGCAATTGCGAAGTCCTGAACCTCGTCCATTTTGGCACCCAAAAGCCAACCAGCGCGCTTCTTAAAACATTTGATCAAACTCGAAGCGAATCGCGCGCGATAGTTGTCCATTTCTGGCTGTGTATTTGTGTCTCCGTGTGCGTACGTGTGTGTGCGTGTGTATCTGTGAGCGTGTTTTACGGTTGTGACAGGTATTCAAAGGTGCCCAATGCGAATTACAATTTACAAAAAATAACCACAGTGTTGGTAACATTTTTTTTATTTCTGGGCATAATAAATAAATATCATGCAAATGAATTTGACAACTTGATGTAAATTGATTAATGTAAATAATTGCAATAATTATTGAAATTTTAGCGTGAAAGGAAAATTAAATTAAAAAGTCAAAGTAAATAGTATATCGAGCAACATTTAATAAAACAACCCTCTCTTTTTAATGGGTAAAATCAAAATTTAATAAATAATGTATACTCACATACATGTTTTTTATTATATAAGGAACAATACAACATTAAAAACAAATATAAAAGGATAGATAAATAAATATTTATCAAGTAATATCATAAAGTAAATAATTATTAAATCTAAAAAAAACCCATTCTCATCAATAATATAAATTTATTGCAGTTAATAATAAATTTTTTATTGAAGAGCATTAAAGTCTTAATGAAATATATATTTTTTGAAATTTAAGCTAATGTTTAAAAAGTAAAAAGCAGTCATTTTAATACAAATTAATAAGGTTTCACCAAAATCAAAGAATATTACTTAAATGATATAAAGTTAAATATGTTATATTAAAATAATATTTATAATAATTATTTATTCAAAAGCGATATTCGATTGAAAATAGCTTTCTATAAAAATTAAAAATACATTTTCAGAATGAAAACTCTTTACAGATACATGACAATATTAATCTTACTTATAATCTGAAACAGTTACGAAAACTGTTAACTGTTAAAAGAAACTTTGCTTAAGCAGTCGGGCACCTTGGCGAATTGGATATTAAGTTAGTTGGCTGGCTGGTTGCTTCAGTTACAGTTTAAGCCTTTTCTTAACTGGCTGTCATGTTGAGTGACGTGTCGAGTTCACTGATAAATTGACTTTGTGTGGAATTAAAAGTTCAAAACTTAACCAAAACTTTTGGCAAGTCAACAGTGTTAAGGCAACTGTCGACACGTGTCACACGCTGTATGACAACTAATAACCAAATATATATATATTGTATATGCACGCAAATGTATGTCTGCCATATATAAGTATCTGGCATATTAATAGCAAAGCAAATGCTACAAAATGTCGCTTGATTTTGGCTTTAAGCCCAAAAACAGCAATGATTAAATGCAAAAGAAACGGCAAAAGCAGCCGAAAAATGAAAGGAAAGACGGCAAATTGAATTCTATTGAAGGAAAAAATTAACTTAAGCTGGGGGAGGGCCAGGAACGTGGTCGAGCTAACCGAAGGCCAACCGCGGTCCAAGCCCATGTCTGCGGGCCATATAATTGAGTTATTTAACTTGGATTCAGTCATTTTATTATTATTAAATGGCTGCTGTGACAACAAGCTGAAGCTGTTAATGGCGGCACATAAAAATGAAGCTTGTCACATAAATAAGCATGCGTGTGCGTACGTGTGTGTGTGTGCGAGTGAGTGTGTGTAAGTGTGGGCGACTAAGCGCCGCAATGATTGTTTTAATGGCTACTTGAACGGAAATTAACTGACAAGAGCAGATAAATAAATACCAAAGACAGAGACAGACAGAGTGTGAGAGGGAGAGAGGAGAGAGAGAGAGGGCGAGCGGGTGGCACTTTAAGAGTTGGGTTTTGTTTTAGCGATGACAGCTCGCCATTTTGGGCACTCAAGGACACAAAGCCAAGCACACGTGCGCCTTAAAGCTGCACCCAATTACATAGATAGCCGAGCCAGTCAGGCGTGAAGCACACACATATTTTGCACGTTCTACGTATTTATACAAATATTTGCTTATTGAAATGTCAAATAAGCTAATTTTCCACATAATTCTAATCCTTACACACACACATACACACACACACACTGAGTTGTCGCTTTGCACATAAACGACAAACAATTTCATGTGTAGATAAACACAACAATAACAACAACGTGTACGACAAATTTTGCACATGCAAATTGCCAAAATTGCTTTTTGGCCTGTGAGTCCGGAGAATATGCAAAAACACAAAACATAAATTTGAAATATTTGCGCACTTGTATTAGCATAAATTTTATTCGTATAAACAGCAGAAGTCTTAATGCCAAAATCTTAAAACCAAAATGGCTTTAAAAGGCAGCAGCAAGTGTCAATTAAAGTGCCTCAATTTAAGAATTGGGCGTGTTTCTTTAAATTTGTAATTGGAATTTAAACTGTATAAGGGTTAAGCTACAAACGGACTGTTCTTTAATTGGTTTTTTAGCCTGTGTGCAAAGGAGTTTTAAAAAATGTAAATTGAAAAATGTTTGAGGAGATTTAAAAAAGTATATATAAACCACTTTTAAGGGTTAAATTCGATATTAAAAAGGTATTTTTAAAGCTTATTAAAAATAGGTAAGAGCAGCCCAACAAAACATTTATTAGAAATATTTGCAGTTCTTTATTGACATATAGAAATTCTGGAAGCGAACCCAAAGTGTTCTTTTTATTCCATTGGCATATCTTTATGGATGTGAGTTCAAATTTCTTCTCTCTAAGGCATTTTATGAAGCTAGCCAAATTCTTTGCCATGCTGAATTTAAAGTATGGCTTGGTAGTTGAAAGTTAGATATAGCTATTAATCCTTATTATATAAAATCAAATAAAAATTGTATAAAATAATAAAATCCCAATTTTATATATGACTACAAAGCCGTTAAATAAATTAAGCATTTGGATAAATATACAACTGCAGCTGAGCTTGTTTGAAAGATTTCTCAGTAATATAATTTTTACCAAAAACTGGCTCTAAAATTATAAAGCGAATCGGTTTGAAAGTAGTTTAAATGTGATTTAACATTTAATTTGTATAAAAACTAGTTAACAGCTCATAAATGATTTCGAATTGAATTTAGGAAAATATAACATTAAGTCTCTCACATCTGATGCTGAAATTGAGCACAAGGCTTGGTGCTGAGGTTATGTTTATTAAGAATCAGTTCCCAGCTGTCTTGAACATGTTCATTTAGTTCTATTTGTGGTTTATAAGCTGCTATAAAGCTTTGTTCAAACTAAGCTGGCAGCTAAAAAATACGTATTGTGTGCGATTTTCACCAAGAATTAGTTCCCAGCTGCCTTGAACATGTTCATTTAGTTCTATTTGTGGTTTCTAATCTTAAGAAGTATACAAAGTTTTGTCCAAATTGAGCTACCAGCTGGAAAAGATGTTTTTGTACAATGAGCTGCGCTGTTTATTCACTTATGACTTCATTTGGGCCAGAATTGACCCCACCTCATAAACAATCACTTAGGTTCACGTGGCGGCCACTTCACCTATGCATGTTGGCCATTTCAGTTTTACATACGGTCAAATGCACGCACAGCCGCCATAAACTGACAGAGTGAAACAAAAGAAGGGCGAAGAAAAGAAATGATGATAGCTGGAGGTGTGGAAAGGGGGAAACGCCAAGGAGCAAGGACTGCCGCTAAACGCTTTGTAATGCGCTTTTGTGTGTTCGCCCCCTTGTTGTTTGTCCAAGTGCCATTAAGCTGCTCAAGTGATAAATTCGCTGCTTACTTGAGTTTCGCTTCTGTTCGTTCGGCTGTTGTTTAGTCCGCACTTTACACATTTTCACATTCTTTATTTCGCGTACCCTGTGCCCTTTTGAAAAGGGCATCATGATTCTGTGCTTCTGTTTGTTACAGACAGGCGAAATAATCATACTTATAATCAACGCCGATGTTTTTTCGATATTTCTTACTCCTATCTATAAATATCGATTTACATAAATTACAACTGCAGCTTCGCGTTTGTTACAGGGCATCTTTAGTCGGAGCTGCTCATTTGCAGCACTTCAAACTTTATTTTTTTTTGTAATTCTCTTGTTGTTTTTCGGTTCAGAAAGGTCGCGTGCGGTTTTGGCCAAGTTTAGAGCATTGATTTATGAGAAGAGCTTTGGCGTCTGTTGCTCCTTTTTGGTTTTGAGGGCATTCGCCTATATCCTTCTCGTTGGCCATAATGACGTCATTTGTGCAAATTGCCCATTTAATAGCCCACGATTGCTTCCGCACGATTAAATGCCAGAGTCTCCACCTTATATATGCTAAGTCAGGCCAGGCCAGGCCAGGCCAGGCCAGGCAGGCAGCAACAGTTGTGCGAGTCCAATGTTTGCTCATGTATTTTACCAGGGGCATTTCCTCTGGCTGTGACACGAGTCGCGCCCAGCTCGGTTGACGCCTACTTTAAACTGTTGCGCACTTTTTTCAGGCAGGGCGTGCCGCCGGCTGCCCCCATTCACCCACAGTCGGCAGCCCCTAGCTGGCTGTCTGCCAAGCATTTGACGTGGGGCACGCAACTTGGCCAGGTTGTTGTTGTTGTTGTTGTGGCCCGTTTTGCTGGTTCGCGTGGGAAATACCAATGTGCGGTTACGTTCTGTATATTTCCCGTTAACTATTCGTAATGCTAATTTGGCCATTTGGAAATGCATCATACTTCAGTTCAGTTCAATGAGCAACGCGCCCAGTGGAAATGTGCAGCAAAGACATGAAATGAGAACCCATCAAAATAGCAGACTATAAAGGCTTATATATATACAGCATATATATATATGTATATATATATTTATATAGAAATATATATCATGCTTACTTAAATACTTTATCAGATTTATGTGCTGCACATAAAACAAAGTCCTGCCATAAAGCTGAGTACATGCACAAATCATAAAACAAAAGCTCCGAGCACATTTTCCAACCAAAAACAAATGAAAAATGATGCACTTGAGCCTTACGCCCTAACAGATACCCTGCAGCGACAACATAAAAGAGCTAAAATAAAAATTCTAAATTCAAATTCCTAAATTTGCGTCAAACTCGGAGTGAAGCGTGCGTATCACTGAGATATTCATCTCCTATATAAATAAAATTGTCTCATAATGTAGAAAGTTAGTTTCAGCTCAAGATCTCTAAAATACAATCTTGTCTTCCTTGGTAGCAAACTTTACTTTGAGCTTTAAATTAATTTATTTCAGTCATAAAGAGATCTTTTTGTTGTCTTCAGTCCTAAGTTATCGAAAAACTTTAATTTATTAAATTAAAGAGTAAATCATCAGCTTGAACTCAACAGAAACAAATTGAAAAGCGAATTGGAGAGGACTTGCAAGCGTCCTTCTGAGACCCTTTTTAACCATTTGAATGGGCACAGGGTATACGAAAATGCAAAAGAGTAAATAAGTAACCCGAGTGCGAGTCCATGAACTGTGACGTCCTTTGTGGACTGGACTTCCGCGAGCTCTCAGAGTTCGCATGGTCAGTTCGCAGCTGGCAGCTGGCAGCTGCAAAGGTCATGGGTTTACAATGCGACTGAATTAAGACATTTTGTGTTGTTGTTGTTGTTGCTCGGGTGTCTATGCAAATGGCAGGCGAAACAAAGGCCCAGAGCCAAGCGCCCGAGTCTGAACAATAAAATAAGACAGTTAGAAAATTATTTAAATTTTATGCGCAGCCATCAAAAGCTAGCCAAATTGATTTGTTTGCTAGTTTACAATGGAAATGCGCTATATATAGTATATAGACTAGGGAATTGGTAGCCTCGGTTCTCTACAGTTCAATGCACCGCAAACATTTTTTTTAAAATTTAAATGTTTGCATACATTTGGGCAAAGTTGAACACTTGTTGTGACAGACAGCAGCTGACTTAGTGTGTGTGTGTCTGTGTGTGTGTGTGTGTGTGTGTGTGTGGCCACTTGGCCAATCGATAAACCTAATGAGCTATGAGCGCACCAGCACAGAGACAGTGTTTATTCTAAAATTAACTGTCGTGAAAAAGTAGTTCGGAAATAACTCATACGCCACGTTGTGCAAACAAAACTTGTGTATTTCCGCTTAACAAAAAACAACATTGCTGCACTTGTTGTTCAAGTGTTTTTCTATTATTTTAATGCATTTTTAATGTAACTGCAATTTGGCTGAGTGCAAGTCGCATTATGATTGATATGATACCAGTGCATGGAGCGATGAGAAAAATTTGCTATTGATGCATATTTTAAAGTACAAAAAATGAAACAAACCTGGAAAAAGTCGTTAAGTGTTCGTTCATGTTGTACAAATTTGTGTATTTGGGTCAGCTGCCTGGGGCCTATGCTGCGTATACTTAACTTCTAAGCCTAGCTAAAGGTGTAAAATATGAAAAGGTACTTAATGTAATTGGGGCACAGTCATGTGTGTCGAAAACACAACAATGGCCATTAAATGCTAACATTTAGTGACACACTGACACACACACACACACACACACACTCATAACGCACCCATTAAACACGCGGCAACAGCATAAAGCATAAACACGCTGCGTATACTTAATATGCTTGTGGCTGTTTTTGTGTGCTACAGGGAGTTGCCGAGCTTCCCATTTCGTAAAGGAGGCGGGCGTTACTCATGTCATGCTCGAGTTATCAAAACATGGAAGTACTTCAATTAATCACAGGAAATTCGTCAATTATTCAGCACTTGACAATGACTCTAGAAAATACATGTACACAATATGCAAATTGCATTCAGCTTTTTGTTGTGATATATCCTGTCAATATGCAACATTATTTACAATGGGTATGATGCTTGGCTAATGCATGAAAAACATATATAGTAGCTTAAATGAAGGGCTTTTACTTTTAAATAAGTCTTTTATGTAAGATGTTTCCATCATTCATACATTGTTATATGTAGGGTCTAATATAAGTATGGGCCTTTTTTTTAATTATTTATACTATACATATATTTATTTATAAATACATTTGTTTCCGAAGGTAAAATTTAATTTATTTATTTATTTTATATATGTTATTTTAGACGCGGATAATTTATACAAGAGTGAGCCATAATGTGTTTATGTTTGTATTTAATTTGTATAATTCTTGTTAACTGATGCCTTTAGTTTCTTTCCTATTTAATTTCTCAATTCATTACATAGAATTGTGTACCAAATGAGTTTCAAATAAAGTTTTAAATTCCTGGAAATAAATAAACTGTTACGCATATTAATTTTTAATGATGTTTGTTGGTTGTTTGGCGACCTTTCAAATAGTTACTTTTACTTTTGCAAAGCAATTTGCACAATTTAATTCAAAGCTCGCACTCGAGTTTGTACCTAGCCAAACTTTCAACAATTTAGAATGAATCATGTATCATGTGAAACGGAATGAGTTTAAATATGCAAACTGTTCTGATTCTTCTTCGTAGTGCAATCAAATGTATACAGTATTTTGTGCATATTAAACATTTCTTTTAATTAGATTTTGCATTTTTGTCTGACTTCTTTTCAAGTAATCTATCTGATATAAATCATAATTTTTAATGGATGCCTAATGAATGTCGCTTTCTATTATTTTTGCCACGATATTTTCCAATTAATAGAGGATTTTCTTGAGTCAAGCGCTCTTTTCATGCTTGTCATTTTTGTTGTTTTTTAATTGGCAGCTCAGAAAGCTTTGTCTTAAATATGCATGAGGCAATTGCAAATCGATACGTGTCCTTGCTGGCAAATATCACGGCAGGGGCGCCCAGCGATAACATTTTGTATTTTTCTTTTAATTGAAAAGGACGCTGGACTCTCGAGCCAGCTCCTCGGATCAAGTAAATGGCCATAAACTGCAGCTGCCCGAGACAGCAAATTTAAATTGAATATAAAGACACAGCAGCAGGCACAAGTTAAAGCACTCACTCCCTGCCAGAGCCTTAGTTATCCTTGCCTTAGCTCTAAACCCTGTTTAAACCGTAAGCCAAAAGCCATTATGCTCAAACGCAACGCAACGCAACGAAACCAAACCAAACCACAAAATGTTGCTTGGCCATTTAAGCAGCTGCTGTTGGCCTGGTCCCAAAGCGGACAAATTGGCAGTGGTCCGGTCCGTGTGGCATTTGCGTTTTGATTTGACTTTGCCATTGTACTACAGTACTTTAGTCATTTATCAATATGTCACTTAGTAGCTATTGTTTCTAGGGGGTTCTAAGTGCTCTCTGATTCTGCGAATCATGTCTGATGACTTTGACTTTGACATTTGAGCCACAGACACCCACCCACACACGCACACACAAAATTCGCTTAGTGGTCGCGCGCTGAGTGTCAAAAATCAAGACAAATCAAATAATTTGCATTGTCGTCTCGGGCGGCGTCAAATTGTCTGCATTACGTGCCCCGTTTAACACCGAACAACATTACAACGACAAAGTATCTGCTGTGGCTTCTTAAATATTTATAACATTCCAGCTATTTAGGGCGCATCCACCAAAAAATATGCTACACACATTTTTCACATTTTACTTGAAATTAGAGATGGCAGCGTTTCAGACACTGTTTCCATTTATAAAACTCCATTCATAAATTCATCAAATTAAGCAAATGAGAAAAGAAAAGAAGGTTGTCGCATTAGCAAGACTTCTAATAATAAAAATGATAAAATTAAGAATTCTAAACTTTCTATAATTTGAAAAGCATCGAAAATGTTTATTTTTAAAAGAAAATAACTAAAATACTTCTATACTTCAATCATTTGGTAGATAGTCATAGCAGAGAATTAATCAGAAACCATAGTTGTTATGTTAAGAGAATATAAAATCAATAGAAATGTGTGTTTAAAGTTCCCCAATCTGAAGGGATGTTCCCTTAGACGTGTACTTTAAATGAAATTATAATATATTTTTGTGTCTGAAAGAAAATATATAAAGCGGGCTCTCACTTTACCTAAACTTGTTTGTGTTCTGCGAAAAGATCCGAAAATAGCTTTTATTTTAAAGAAAACATTAACACGTCATTTAGGCCCATTGATGGCATAAATTGGAAAATCAACGCAATTAAATGTCAATTAAATTGTTTATAAATTGAATTTAACATTATAATATTTTACATATTTCACGCCCAGCGAGCTTATCCAAATTAACGAATGGCCTGCAAATGGGATTTAAGCAGTAATTAAAATATGAGTTAATATCATCAATTTAACAAATTGCCAGCGTGCGTGACCTGTGGCTGAATGGCCAGAAATTACCCAAAGAAGCAATTAAAAATTGCGTAAACATACAATAAAGCCCTTGTATGATAATAATATCGAGCATTAAAAAGTATTCAAAGGGGCAGGCGTTTTTAAAAAGAGTCTTTAAATAGAATTAATCAAGCGCTAGTTGACAATAACACAGCTTTGATTAACTTTTAAGCTGATGTTCAAATGTGGGCGAAGGTTAAATAGAGCTGATATATACTCGCGTATTCCCTGCTTCTTTTAAAGCCTATTAGCATCAGCTTTTGCTTGTGTGCTGACTTAAGCTCAAAGCGGGATTTCCTCACAACCAACAGTATTTTGTGATCCTATCTTACACACAAGCTCGCTGCAGCTGCCATGGATTAATCGCAAGCTTTGAGTCTTTCATTCAACTAGTGTCATTTCGATACTTACAACAACGCCGTGCCCATTTGACGCAAGACTAGGACGCCAATAAATTTATTAAATGTCCAGAGTGCAAACAATTGACGAAGAACACGCACACATACACACATACACAGTGGCAAAATAATATTGAAATCCGTAAGGGCGAGAGACAGTTTGTGTGTGTGTGCGTGTGTGGGGGTGTCTCGCTGCGTTCTAAATTGCGTGTTCAAACAACAAATTAATTACAGGCGGGCAATCAATTTTGATTAAAGTAAAACTCCGGAACTGTCAGACAACTGTCTTAAAGTATATTTGGGCTACATCGAATTTTCCGATTAGAGACTGCAACTAAAGGGAAACTAATCGAATCAATTATTAAAGCAACTAACTGAAACTGAGTCTGTTTAACACACATGCATTATAAATGCTGTACATCACAAGACATCACATCAATCGAATATCGCTTAGCGCTTAAAAATGATTCTCACTAAGATAAAAAATATTGTTACTAACCGAAAACCCGCTCACAGTTCGTATATTTAGTTTTTATCAAAAGTTATAAACTTAAAATATTCATACACATACAACTGGGTGTATGTGTGTGTGTGTGTGTATATGGCTTACGCGTGTGATATCTAATTGAAAACGACTGGCCAATGGATCATCTATTATGCAATATGGCGGGCAACAGTCGGAACTCGTCCTACAATTGTCTATCATCATGGGACTCCTACGATCGTATACCCAGGTATGTATTGTGTCCTGTCCAAGGACTCTGCCCAAACGGTGGATACATCTGCGAAAGCAACTGCTGTGTGGCTGCTCTCACTGCTGTGCAACAAATCAAATTACGTATACGCAGCGTTGTAGCTAATTCAATTTTTGTTCTATATTGATTTTTAAAGCACTGCGCCACGTTTCTTCAGGCGCGGCGTCAACTAAATGTAATAGAAAATAGAAAAGCATTTAAGTAGCAATCATAAATTGATTGCCATTAGCAATCAAATCTAATCAAATTTCAACTAAAAGCACACAACACAAAAGACAACAATAGTGTGTCAAGTGTGTGTGAAGAAATTTACAGCTGACCCAAGTACTCTAGGCGCCTCAGTTTTGTGCAAAGCTATTTTTAGTTCAGTTTTTAACTACATTTTCAGCTTCAGTCTTAACTATTGCGCCATTTAGTTGAACAGTCATTCAAATAATTAAACTAATTGAAATTAGTTTAAGCTAACACGTTTTATTGTAAATACATTTCGAACGAACTCAAAGCACAATTGTTTAGCTGTTGTCTGTTCGATTTCAAAGAGATTCGCAGAAATATATATGTATCTTATTTTTAAAAGCGTTTTAAATTTAAATGAAAGGGTAAGAGAACTTTTATTTCAGTGGAATAAACACAAAAGTGGCATTCAGAACATGTCTGGCTATTTATTTATTGTCTGTGTCGTTTGCATTGCTCTGTAATAAATAAAGTGCTCTCATATTACTAACCGCTGCAAATTCAAGTAGTCATTTTGGGCTTAGTGAAACCTCTTACATTCAATTTAAATACATTTCTCTTAATCCAATTAAAATTCGACACATATTCGCATTGACTTTATGTTTGTTGGGCTGAATGCCATGTTATTTAAATTTTATTACTAATTATTATTAATAATTTTAATATAGAATTAAATACTTTTATCATAATAATAAACTATAAACTATAAGGCCCATTATTTTTTTATAATTCATTTAGCTCATGATCCGCCAAAGTAAGTTTATTTAAACTGCGCTGAAAAGTATGCTATACCTATAGTTTTTTCTTAAATTATTTTCTTTATTTTAAATCAACTATTCTTAATAAGCTTAAGCATTCTTAAGCATTTATGTAAATACAGAATTTTGCACTATTTATAAAGTACTATGCTTTAAAAATTGCTTTAAATTTAACTTCACGTTTAAATTTATATATATATATATATATATGTATATAGTTAAATGAAAGCCCGCCCTTAACTGCTGACCAGCGCAGAGCTCTGCTGTTGTTTAATTGACTTTGCTAAGCTAAAAAGTTTTCATCTATTGTTTTAAAACATTAACCTAGTTTTGGCGTTAATTTTATTAATTTTAATGTGACGATGGGGATTACGACCAAAGTTGGCAGAAAACTGTCGCAGTTTTGTTTATGCGTGCAGTTAAAAACATGGCTAAATTTATTTCATTTGTTTAAAAGACGTCGAATATAATTGGATTTTGGCATAAAAAGTACTGAAAGTACTTTAAAATTGATACGATGTGGCTTGGCTAAATATCAGCAAAATAAATGGTACAAACTTTTCTGTTTTCATGCACAAACATACAACAGCAACAAAACAGCAACAGCTTGTGCATAGTATATGAAGTTTTTATGATAGAATCAATATGCATACGTATGGTTGAATGCTATGCAAATATTTGCACAAGCATCGACAAATAATTGAGTGAACTAAAGTTGGAAAAAGCTGTGCAAAAGTTTGTGGCAACAGTTTGTCAAGAGATATATATTGTCTACATATGTTCTCTATATGTAAGCATGTATGCATGTGGGCAGGTTTGATGAGAGGCGACAGTGCGTATGCGTAATGTGTAGAACTCATCTAAAAAATGATTGCATGCAGTTGTGTCTGGCTCATCAAGTTTGCGTGCTGAATTTAAGGCCTGGCATCAATTTACTGATGGTATTTTCCTTTTTTTTTTCTTGCTTTTTTGCTTTTCTTGCTGAAGCACTTATTATAATGTTTGCCTTGTGGCCCAACAAATTGCGCGCTAATGTGTTTTTGTTGCCTCATCATTTGATTAGGGCGTCAAATTTAATGTTGATATTGAATTTAAAGCTGAGCCTGCGGCGTGGCTGCCAGCTCTTTGCTTTTACCTATATATATATATATATACATATACATATATATATTGTTTGTACCTTTTATTGATTTTTAAATGTGATTTTCCTTTTTTCTTCGAGCGTTTAGGCCTGGCTGAGAGCTGGCTCACATTTCTATTAGCAACAACGCCATGTTTACGAACACACAGATTTGATTACAAAACTTGATTAAATTTCACTTTGAAAGAGATTTTTCTTAAAGCACATTTTGGCGAAGCGTGGGTTCTTTCTAGGCCAAAAATCAAAGCGCAACAAAGCTTCGCTATGAAATACCTGGCATAACAATGAAGCGGCTTTTGTTGTTGTTGTATCGTTGCCCGTTGGCCACACAAAGGCACCGTAACACAAAGGTCTTATGTCTACGCCGGACATCAACAACGGCTCAAAACGAGCTGTTTTTGCCACTACTCAAAGGGTCGATGCGTTGGTTCAAAAACCAATTGAGTAACGCTCGCCAGTTTGTCTCACCAGGTTAATGGTGGCTCTTTAGGGCGACAGGGCGTCGCTAGGGCCTGACCTGATGTATATGTGAGACAGAACTCGCTTATTGCAGTTGGCGTTGTTGTTGGACCATTAAACGATGATGCTCGAGTGAGCTCGAAAGGATATAAAACAAAAGCGCGTGTCCTCCTTAAATTATCCAGCAGTGTTTCGGTTTTGCGTTAAGTGCTCGACGATGGAGCTGCACACGCGTTGATTGCCCAAAGCCATTCACATTGATTGTGGCCCATAAAAAGTTGAGAGCTTTTACAGTAAACTCGCCTCAGTGCGCACATAATTACAGCCAAAAGCTGAGATAAAAGTCAAACAGTGAAATTGTTTAATGGCCACTGCATGGAAATACAGTCGAAACTATCTACGGCTGCAAACAGTAAGTGAGGTCAGCTCGCAAGGAAAACACAGAAAATAATAATTAGAAAATGGAAAATTCACATATATTATAGCCAGAAGTCAGATACAGTCGCTGGCAATTAATTTATAGAGAACAAAGACAGACAACATTATTCTATGGCAATGACCAATAAACACTAAAAATCTACACAATTAATCTAATTAAATTAATTAAGCTGAAGTTTCATATGCTAGATATTAGATGATTGGTTAGAATACATCAAGAACCTTGTCACAAAATGTGCAGCACATAAAGAAAGGCAACTATATATCTACAATTAGATGTGTGATTAAACATACAAATATATAATCAAACATTTTTTTTTTTTTTTATTTATTTATTACTTATAATTTTAATATTCATACTCAAATCAATTTCTTCAACATATGCATATAAACAAGTCAACATTTAAGTTAACATTTTTGTAAGCATAGAAATACTATATAATATTTAAAAAATCTGCCAATTTTAATTTTGTTATTTACTTAACGCCATAATAAAGAGCTCAAAATAATAGATCAGTGTAATTTCCAGCAAATGTCATTGTACCACACGATGTTAAAGTCGAGAGCTTTAACAGCTATCAATCAATATAATTTGCTCGCTTTAGCTAAACACTTGCATTTATTTTAATGTAATGTGATCAAACACTTGCAGCTAGTGTCATTGCACTATGTATAAATGTTTGTTGACATTTCTTTTGGGAAGTTGCGGGGCCGAACATCAAAGTCGCCTGGGTTCAATTGCTGCTGCTGACCTTTGGCATTGTTTGCTCCCCAGAGGGTAGGTGGGGCGCTTGACAAAAAGACGATCCTGCATGTGTTAGCTGTTGCCGCTGCCAGCAGCTTGTTGCCCTTTGATTGCCACAGCGAATGTTGCAAGCATTAGTTGCTGCTGCCACCAAAATTTACAAGCAGCTGCAAATTATTCTTGTGCCGCGTTCAATGGCCGAGTGGAATGAACCCCGTCAGCGAATTTCCGTCTGGCAGTTCACAGGCTTTAACCACAGGTCAGAGTTGATTGTATGCAGTGGCACGTTGTGCGGCTGTGCCAAGTGGCTGTGGCATAACTGATTGGTCACCAGCGGGGCGAGCGTTAATATTGTGCCACGCACTGCAGTCATTGCCACTTGCTGCCCACGCGGGTGCCATTTATTCCGGCTTGGCTCAGTTTATCTGTGCGTGCATTAACCTTGACATGAATATGCACAGGACCCCAGAGCTCTCGGACTGTATTTGTGTCTAGTTCATAATGTGTTACAAACTAGCTGCAAACAAAACAAAGCTTCAGGTTGGCAATTTATGTGCTTTGTATTCAACTAGACTTTTTTTTTTTGTTTTTCGGCACAATACCCCCAAACTGCGACGTCTTTAATTACTTAAGACCCGACCTAGACAGACAATCAACTCGCAGTGCGTCGGACTTCTGAGGGGCAGTCAAGTGTTTGAGTAAAGTCTGCTTGAATGTTTTGCTGTTTACCAGGCACTCGGAACATTGTGAATTATGGTCAACGCTGAAGCAATTTACATGCCTGGGCATCTACAAGATACGAGATGCTCGCAATGCAACTAACATACATATATAGTGGCTTGCAGCTGGCTCAACTGCAAGTTTATTATTCAGCGTTTGGGCCTTCAAGTTGTCAGCTGCAGCGCAATTGCTAGATAAACGTTTCCATTTTGTTGCTCATACGCCACGTTGCACGCTCAATGTTTATATTGCACTAGCAACAGATGTGCCAATAAATAAAATAATAACTATGCATCCGGCTATGGAACAAGACCAAATTGTAGAAAAACCTTAAACTGAAATACTTAAAATGACACTAGCCGATTGAGGGCACAACACAACTGGTGAAGCCAAGTTGGTGGAAAAGAATTGTGCTTGGAGAACATAATTTTGCATCTTTAATGTGCTTTCAAAGGCTTACTAATATTAAAGCGTTACAATTTGTGTTCATTAACTAATTTGTAGCTTCTTAACATAGTTAATATTGCTTGCAACGTCAAAAGCTTTATAAGCTGAAAAAGAAGATTTAATCATGGCATCGAACCTACCTTTGCAGCTTTTAGGATTATGTTCGATTAATCTTCTAAAGCTTCTTCAGTTTTTTTTTTCAATTAAAAGACGATCTTGCACTAGCTTTGGGTAGTATAATTGTAGTATACTCTTAAGCTGACGAGAAATAAGGTTATTTAAGTTTTATTGCGCTTTTCAAATGCAAAATGTAGCTATATAATCAAGCTTTTCTCTTGAAATAACCTCTGTTTATGTAACTAATAAAAATATAGGTTTTACATGATTAAAATCTACTTTAATAGTCGAAAGTGAAGTTATTTGCTTCGATAAATGAAAGTAAGTGTTTATTTTAAGATTTTAGTGCTGGAACAAGTTATATTTTCAGCATTAAACTTTGTGAGATTTCAAAAATTTCTAATGTGACTAAGCCTAGGATTAATCCTGCTGGCGGCAAGAGTCATTGGCAGTGTACTTGCAATTTGCTGCTTCCATTCGTGCTGCTGCTGCTGCTGTGCTGTTGTTGCTGTCAAATGTGTACACTGTCAAGCAGCTGCAACGTGCAGCAACACGCACACTCAAACACACACACACACACTAGAGAAAAAGAGAACCTACTGACATTTTAATATATATACTTTCTTGGCACTCGCTGCACCCACTTCCTAATAGAAATGCCATGAAAAGTGTAAGTAGAAGCGAATGCAGAATGCCATTTAAGGGTGTCGGAGCGGGAAATAGCTGCCATTGGCAACATCCTGTTCCGTTCAGCCACTTGGTCTGTCACCTTGTGCTCCGTATAATGTGATCAGTAAGCGCATCAATTGTCAAGTGCAGCATCAAGTAAATTGCCATTTTATTGATACTACTGCTTATTCAGTTGGATTTTTACAATGCCTTAATTTATTTACCACAAAAAGCCAAATGCGCTTTGCATTCTGTAAGAGGCTTTTGTGCCCGACAGCCAATCGAATCCCATTTTATTTAAATATAAATTCCCATTCTTTTCGCTATCTTTGCAGAGTGCGTGTGGAGTACTATGTGAATGAAAATACATTCAAAGAAAGACTGCAACTCTATTTCATTAAGAATCAGCGTTCAAGTGAGTATTCAAATTACATTTTAACTGCTTAATCTAAGCTTCCAAATTACTAGACATGGTCAAAAGTACAGTGATACATCCCAACATGAACTGTTTTTAGCTTTAAGTATTGAAGAGCTTAGTTTAAGCTCCTACGTGATTTAAATAACAATAAGGAGAGATACCTTTATAAAAAAGCCAGTTTTCTTAGGGAAAGATATCTTGTCAATTGGCATTGATTTTTCTGTTGGTATTTACTATAAGAATAAGTGTTAGATAAGTTTTCGTAAGCGATATATAACTAATTATTATTTTTATGCTTATATTTTATGAAATGAATTTTAAGAGCAAAAATAATGTCTTGTTACCCAAGGCAGAAATATTTTACTTTATAGAAAATATTGCAGGACTAGTCTCTTATTCGGGTTTATCTGTGAGTTCACTTTAGGGAAGCACAGTTGTATCTCTTTTAAGGCAAACCACAAATGTCTAACTGAATTGTACTGAGGTTGAGCAAACCAGAGAGAGCTTTGAATTCCCGAATGTAAATAAACTTATGGCAAAACGATTAAAGTTTTCGTAGACCGCACAAACAATTGAATCAATTGGAAAAACACGTGTAAGAAGAGGCAGAGCAACAGCAACAACAACGAACACACGACTAACATAGCCTTAGAAGAAGAAGAAGCAGACTCAATATACTTGGGTAAATATTGATTTGGATAGGAAATAATTGTACAGGTAAACAGGTCGAACAGGTAAATAGGTAGATTGGTAAACAGTCAAATGAGGGTGAGTTGTTGTTTTTTTTTTTTCGCCCAATCAGTCAGTCAGTTAGTTAGTCAGGCGCTGACCGGAAAACCGGACAGGTTAGATAGTTAGGTAAAAGGTAAACTAACGAACTCATGTAATTTAGTTGTCTGACCCAAATTTCGTTTTGTGTTTGTGCTACTTTCTCTTTCAAGGCTTACGCATACGAATTGCCGATTTATTCCTTAAGTTACTGTCGTGTGTTCTCTACATAATACGTGTGATATTGGATAAAAATCCAACATTTATAACATGGTAAGCTAAAAGCCAACAGCAAATAACTTCAAATTGCAATAGCTCACAAGATTTATTGTGACCCCACCCCACCCGCCATACACATCATCCATACATCTCTATCTGCGTGTGTTTACTCTAGCTATGGCTGCGAAGTGGCCAATAAGACAGAGTTTATCATCTCTGCCAAGCTGACGGAGGAGGAGTTCCAGGAGAATCCAATTATTAACTGGGATGCAATACTCTGGGTGAATCGTCCCACTGTGCTCTGGGTGCTACAATTACTTCTGGCCATGGTGTCGTTAACTCAATCTTTGGTTCTTACATATCTAGGCTATAAGGTGAGTGGGCCACACAATTATACTAATTGTTGTCGAATATACATTCTAATATGTTTAATTAAATTTAAATAATATGTAAAAGAATAAATACAAATATTTATTTTTGAAGAAAATATGAAATTAATCAGGAAAATGTAAATTTTGATGCATTTTTTTGTCATACTTAAAAATTTTATTTTTATATTATTTTATTTGTATATTATTTATTTGTGGGTAATAATGATTTCAGTTGATGCTTAAAAACAGTATTAAAATTATTAATTTTTAAAGATTAAAAAACAATATTAATAGGACATAATTGCATTAAGACTTAACTTATTTTCAAAATCGGTTGATTTAGAAATATTTTACATTAAGCAACAACTAATTTATAAATACTTAAATTTTCCAATTACCTCACTGGCCAATTACCTTACCATTTGTTCAATATATATTTGCCTTTTTTAAATTTTCATCTAATCGTATAATTTTGTTAACAGGGCAACATATGGCAGCAAATACTCTCATTTCACTTTATACTAGAATTAGTAACGACAATACCCTTTGCACTAACGGTAAGTACACTTCAAGTTTGACTCTAAATGATATTTATATATTTATGTTTATGATTAATGTTTTTTTCCTGGTAGATTGTGCATCCGCCGCTGCGCAATCTTTTCATACCAATTTTTCTAAATTGCTGGCTGGCGAAGCGCTCGCTGGAGAACATGTTTGTAAGTGTCTCTCTGTGTGTGTCATTATTATTAAATTTAATTTAACAATATTTCCCAATTTGAATGCTGCAACATTTCTGTAGAACGATTTGCATCGCGCTATGCAAAAATCACAATCGGCTTTGTCGCAGCAGTTGACCATTTTGTCAGCCACATTGCTGTGCTTGGTCTTCACCAGGTAACTATAACCAAGAACCACAGTCTCCCCTCAGCCTTCTCTCTCTCTCTCGCTCTCTAACCATCTTCCTCTTTTTCTCTTTTAGTGTTTGTGGCATACAGCACTTTCAGCGCGCCGGGCATCGCCATTTGAATCTATTCCAGAGCACCTACTATGTGGTTGTGACCTTCTCCACGGTTGGCTACGGTGATTTTGTGCCGGACATTTGGCCATCACAGCTGTATATGGTCATCATGATTTGTGTGGCGCTGATTGTGCTGCCCACGCAGGTGAGTAAATGCATTTAATGCCCGACTGCGTCCGGCTACTTTACAGAACACACTCTTCGCTTGACTGAAAGGAACCTTTTCGAAATGCGGCTTATCTGTGCTAAGGCCGCAGTCAGCCTGCTTCAGTTAGCTGCAAATATTTGTATTCAGCATGTATTTATACACACACATACACACACATTTTTAAGCTGCTTAGCCGCCCCACTCTGCCACTGTGCAGTCCATCAATCAAATTGGCTATTAACAGATGAGTCGACATCGACTACTGGTCATCAATCTGTCTAAATATATATGAGTCATGGGCCCACTCGACGCGACTTGCACTTGTTTGCCTCTGGGTCCAAACAATTAACGAGCAATTGTTAGTAGCATCGGAAGGTTCTATGGCCCGATATGACTGACTGACTGGCTGACTATTGGCCAAACAAGAGCATCAATCAAAATGTTTTTTTTTTTTGCCACGCGACTTTTCATAGCATACTTTTTGGGGACCGGCTGCAGTCGCTGCTGTCAAACAAGCGCGAGCTGCATGTCAATGTGCGCGACGCGTTCCAACAATTTATGACCAGCCATAACAATAACAACAGCAACAGCAACAGCAGCAACATTGTGACCAAATTGTTGGCATGTGTGTGTGTGCGCCTGTGTGTTGGGTGTTTGCCTGCGCCTGAGCGTGAGCAAAGCACTTACAATTTATTGAAAATATTAGTGCAGCAGTACGAACTGCAATCGAGTTAAAAACAAAATGCTGTCGCTGTCAATATATATTGTCAGCAATCTATCAATCTACGGCTAAATATACAATATAGCGCAGCGGGCTCTGAAATTCAATCAGGGCGCATACCTAAAAATGATATCTATCAAAATATTTGTATAACCTGATGGATTTCGGCGATTACTAAAAGCGCCTTTTATTTAAATCTTGTTATCAACAATTTTTAAATTGATGGAAATCGTTTGTGCAGAAATTCTGGCTTCCTACAGTCGCTCGCAAAAAACAATTTGTCAGCATCTGCAGATAATCTTTATACAAAAAAATACATACATATATATATATATGTATAGATAAATATACGTAGCATAGAAAGTCTTTGGGGTCTAAACTATAATCAACACACATGTGGGTATATATATTTGCAAAGCTTAATGGATTTATGCGATTTGTACGAAATTCTTTTTATTTTTAATAATTTGTTCGAAAATTTGGAACAATTTCAGAAACGTTAGTGCTAAAATATTTATATTTTGAAATATAATAGTCAGCAGTTTTTCAATCTGTAGGTATATATATAAACATTTCAAAATTAATATACATAAATATGTTTTCAAATCTTTATATGGATAAAGCTTGAGTTAGAAGGATTATAGCTTAACGGATTTAGAAGCAAAGGCCTTATTTTAACATGTGTGCATCTCTGAATATATACGAAAATATCTAGATAACTTACATAAAAAAATAAATATATAAAAAAGGGTCAAAAAAACCACACACTTAGCCAGAATATCAATGATAATATAGTAAAATAAATACATTTTTATAAGATAGCTTTAAAAATAAATAAATAAATAAAAAGAAAGAGGCTATTTATTGGCATACTTAACCAAAAATAATCTAATGAAAATCAAGCATATAAATATTTTAATTTATATTATTTTCGATATACACAATACTCAGTACTTCTCAAAAGCTATTGTCGATATAAGTTTTTCTAACTCTGAAAGGCGGGCTGGGCGTAATTTAATAGAAAATATACACGTAGATATCCAAGCTGTAGAGTCGTCAGCTTCATGCAGACCGACTGACAGCACAGTAAAGTACGATATCTCATTTGCACAAAAAAAAAAGAAGGTACATTTTGTTTTATAAATATGTGCATCATATACCTTTCGCTTTCATATGCAGTTTGAGCAGCTGGCTTTCACTTGGATGGAGCGCCAGAAATTGGGCGGCAGCTACTCGTCGCATCGTGCTCAGAGCGAGAAGCATGTAGTTGTATGCTCGACTACGCTGCACGCGGATACGATAATGGACTTTCTGAACGAGTTCTATGCGCATCCCCTGCTGCAGGACTTCTATGTGGTGCTGCTCAGTCCCATGGAGCTGGACACAACGATGCGAATGATATTGCAAGTGCCCATTTGGGCGCAGCGCGTCATCTACATACAGGTTAGTTAAATATTTGACAACTTGTGATTCGATTTGAATTGCATTTGACATTTTGCCGTTTGTCGTTTGTCGTTTTCTGTTTGGCATTTGGCATTTGACAGGGCTCCTGTTTGAAGGATGGCGATTTGGCGCGAGCGCGCATGAACGAGGCGGAGGCGTGTTTCATATTGGCAGCTCGCAACTATGCGGATAAAACGGCTGCCGACGAGCATACCATACTACGCTCCTGGGCCGTCAAGGACTTTGCGCCGAATGTGCCGCAATATGTGCAGATATTCAGGTGAGTTGTGTTGTGGGGCGCCACTTTGTCACGCCTCAGTTAATTCGATTTCTTTCACTGTTTGCGCGCTGTGCGTGCCATACAACCAATGCTACCAATATATACATATAAATATACAATCTTTTTTATACATATACATGTGTTCATTCACTGCATATCCTGCGGAAATTCGCTGTGGCCAGACCGGAGCACAAGCTGCATGTGAAGTTCGCCGAGCACGTGGTCTGCGAGGATGAGTTCAAGTACGCGCTGCTGGCCAACAATTGCACCTGCCCTGGCGCCAGCACGCTGGTCACTCTGCTGCTGCACACATCACGCGGACAGTACGTATTTCAGCCGTCATATCATTTATATATAACCTGTGTAATGCCCGGTCAACTGTTAATGGCCAGCAAACTAGAAAAAACATTCACTTTCCATGCGTCAGCAGCTTTGCCGCCACGATGCGTCACAGTTCAACGCCTCGCATGTGTCACCTGGCAATACGTCCCTACACTGGGCATTAAGGCTAGCAAATGACTAAATTACCTAAACAACAGGACGCGGTACAACCAAGCTCTATAAATGACAATTTTTATTGCCAATTCAAGTCAACTTGTTGAGCTGTCAATCATAAACATAGAGAACGCATGGAGCATTAGAATCTAGGCTACTTTATCGCATTCCTAGTAAATTAAAGCTTTAATGTGCTTTAAGCTTATGTAAAGCTTAAAAACTTTAGACTGAGAACAATTAATGTATACAAATGCAGGCAACATAATTGTGTTAAAGACAAAGCAACAGACCTAACTTAAAGCTTTAATGTGCTTTAAGCTCATGCCTAGCTAAAGATCTTTGGGCTGTAATAGGTGAGAAGAAGGGATGTATACAAATGCAGGCAACGTAATTGTGCTTAAGATAGACAAACCTAATTTAAAGCTTTTATGTGCTTTAAAGCTCCCATTAGTTAATATTATCAATTGTTGAAGGAAACTTTAGCTACAATCTTAAGTGAGCTTTATTGCTTCAAGAATAAACCACTTCACATTAAAATTAGTATTTATTCAAGCTGAGTATTTTTGGCCAAATGTTAGAATCACTTAAAGTTCTTGAAGTATTTAATTTTTTAAAGAGCATTTAAGCTCCAACGTTCATTCATTTATTTTTAACGTGTGGATACGAAATGGCACAAGGACGCATTTGTAAAAAGGAAATACGCGAACGTCGCGTCAATTTGAAGTGCGAGTTTTAATTAAATTTAATGCGCAATTGTTTCTGACAGCAAAACTGTGTTTTATGCAAATTTTTCCGGTCGTCAAGTGCGTAAATTAAAAATAAAAATAAAAAGTAAATAAATGAGTGAAATGCTCGAGCGTTGTCTGCGGCTTCAATTTGAGACCGCGAGCAACACGCAAGCCAGATTAACCATACGCCGCGTAAAACTTGACGCATTTGTTAAGTAAAGAATTCTAATTAGGGTTTTTATATACAGCGTGGGCGGTGGGCGGTGGGCGTGACAGCGTAGTTGTTGCTTGACGAAGCTGTGAATTTCTTGAGGTCAGACGAGAATCTCAACAATTGAAACTTGAAACTCGAAACTTAATTCACCTTTTTGGCATGAAGATGTTTAAATTGTTTTATTTTATTATTATGTATTTTTTTTTTTTGCTCTTCACAGGGAAGGCCAACAGTCGCCGGAGGAATGGCATCGTCTCTATGGCAAATGCTCAGGCAATGAAATTTATCATATTGTTCTCGGCGACAGTCGCTTCTTTGGAGAGTACGAGGGCAAAAGTTTTACCTATGCCAGCTTTCATTCGCATCGCAAGTAAGTGGAGATACTTCAAAATGCTTTTTAGTTAACAAAACTGCTTTGAATGAATAGCTTGACGTTTGAATGTTGGGAAGATGGGATGGTGGGTTGGTGGGTTGGTGGTTTGGGTGGGCGGGGACTGGTAGCTATGCTGGATGGATGGATGGGCATAAATAAATGCCAACTTGCACGCCTCTCGTCGCATATTTATTTAGACGCCTCGGCCATTCAAATACAAATTTATGTAAAATGCCAAAATTGCTTTACATTTTCATATATACTTTCATATTTATTTATTTGCACGCACCAAAAATAATATTAATAATAATAAAAAGGTACGGTGTTGCTTTGGTGGGCGTGCGCCCGGCCGAGCTGCCGGAATTCTATGAGGATACCATACTGCTAAATCCAGGACCCAGGCACATTATGAAAAAGGATGACACGTGCTATTATATGAGCATTACCAAGGAGGAGAATTCGGCATTTGTCGTTAATCAAAATCAAACTACGGACACAACAACGGCAGCCAGCAAAGACGGTGGTGCCGCCAGCGGTGGTGCTGGCACCATCCATTCGCATACAGCAACTGGTGGGTACAATACTGCGCATGAATTGCATATGTGTGCGAGTGTGTGTGCGCGTGTGTGCGCGTGTGTGCGCGTGTGTGTGTGTGTGTGTGTGTTGGTTGTCATCTAAAGAAATTTTAACTACAAAAACGAAACACACGTTTGAATGACTTTGAATGAAGCAAAAAATATATATGAAAAATATATTTATATATATTTATTTATTTATTTGTTTATTTTTTTTTTTTTAATTTAGCAACAAGTTTTTTGCTCTTGATTTTGTTGCGGAGGCTGCCATCCGTTGCGTTCGTATTCGGCTCTTGAAAAGTTTATAATTTACTTGTCTGTCCTATTATATCTTTTATTTAATTTCTTTTTGTTGCGGTTGTCAATTTGTCAGAATTAAAAAATAAATATAAAAGTACAAATGTAAGCTGAAACAAAACGCTTTAAGTGTGTGTGCGCGTGCCCGTCTCTAATTAATAACATTTATTTTGTCTTGAAAGTTGACGATTTTATTTGTTCATTAATTAATTATCTTGTGCTGAAACTCGTTTCAAAGCTAACACAACAAAAAAAAGACTAAAAAAATGAAATAAAAATAAACAAAACTCCACCGCTTTGTTATGTTTGTACAATTTTTCTGGCTCTCTATGAACTTCTCTAACTTCTTTATTTATTTACAACTTTTCTACTATAATTGCCTTTTGAGCTCTACTCAAATTCTGTTTTCTCTATTGTTTCGGGTATAGAAAATTATTAATATACTTACATACATTACATAGAATATAGCTAGATATCAAAAATGGAATTATTTGAAATTTAAATCAATTTCCAAAAAACATTTTTGTACATTTGAGTAAAGTAATTATTAAAAGAATAGCTTTGATTTAAAGAAACTGTTCTATAAATAAAAAACAAAAAAAAAATTTTAAATAAACGAAAGCAAAAAAAGCACTTGTATTAATTGAAATACATAACATAATATCGATTGGGAATTGATTAAAGAACACTTAAATTTGTTTTTGATTTTTAGTTAATATAAAATATTTGAGGAATACATAAAAAGCAAAAACCTCATTATAGCAACTGGGTTAAAGGTTACTACAACTACTAAAACTTATATGTAGACACCAAAGTCCAAATAGTTAATCAAGAACTAGAACTAAGCATATCATCTAATCAGATTTAACCAATTTCTTGGCAACTCTGACAACTTTTGCTGAGTACTAAGACTACTAAAAACCTGACACACATGCACGCACACTACACACACACATATACACACAACATTCCATATATTAATATACATATATAATATCATATCGTATAACGTATGTGTAGCCAATACAACAACATCAACAACAATACAATCAACAACTAAAACAACAACAACAACTACAACAATTAGCACGACTTTCACATCATCAACATTATTATCAGCATCAGCATCAACAACAACAACAGCAACCGCTTTGAATCAAGCGGCCATTGCACCAGTGCCGTCTGTTTGTGTTCGTGTGCCCCACAGTCCCACATACGACTCTGGCGCCGGCACGCCCATAATCGAGCGGCAACACTTGCAACCGTATCCGTATCCGCCACCGTCACCGTTACCGCCACCGTATCCGTATCCGCAAATGCAACAACAAACATGTGACAGTGATTATACAACACTATTTGTGCGTGAGTGTGACTCCAAAAAAAACTCCATCCTTCCAATAAAAACTAAACCCCCTCTCAACCCCTAAAAAGTACTAAGGAATGAACCGAACAAACCCAACAAATTTTTAACATTAAAAACGATTTAAAAATGAAGCAAAACAAAAATCGAATCACCTTTTGCAACCTATGCAACTACCTTTAATAACATTTACATAACAATACTCTCACTCTCTCTCTCTCTCTGTCTCTCTCTGTCTCTCTTTCGCTGTCTCTTACACCTTATATATTGCTCTCTCTTTGTTAATACCTATATATAACTGTTTTTTATCTAGAATTTAAGTTTTGCCTACATTTGCCTAGCGCCTGTAAATGCCTTTAGCCCAAAAAGAAAAACGCCCACGTTAACCATTTCCGCTATTTGAAAGCCATTAGCGACAGGCAACACAGCCAACACACACACACACACACACACACACACACACACACACACACACACACACACACACACACACACAGATGCATACGCACACCTTGCCAATACAGATCCAGCCGAGCAATTTTTGTTACTTCCGCATTGCTATTTTTGTCTTTTGCTTCATTTTGCTTTTTGCACTTGTTGTTCTTTTCGACGTATTTTATCGCATGTCTCATATTGCAACCCGTTCATGGTGTCTTATTTATTTATTTTTTTATTATTACTCTTTATGCTGTTGCACCTTTATTGATAGTTGATATTGTCTCTCCCGCCTACCCCGCTGCTCCCCTGTCAATTGTAAATTATACGCAACGCGCACGCAACAATTTGTTGCCCACGTCGCGTATACGCAACCTTGTGCGCTGTGGCAGCAACTGTTGCGTGTCACCTATGGCCAGCCCACTGTGTCTCAGAATACCCTGTGTTGTGGCAGAAATTAATGTAGTTGCTGTCGCCTTTCGTACTAATTAAAGCGTAACAAGCGTCAGCAAATGAGGCAGAGTCATTAGGCCAGCCAACAACTTGTGTCTGGGCTTTTCTGTGAACAAACGTAATTAAGTTCCAACTACAAACGTTAACTGAAAGTCAATATTTTTGGCCAAAACTTGCAGCGTTCAAGGCTCGAATGACACTAGCTGAAATTGGAAGATCATACGAGAATGTATCAATTAATTATTCAATGCCATCGTTAGAAAGGCTTTCACGAAGTTTCGCAGTCCATCTGTTGAAAAAAACCAAAAGCAACAATATAAGAAACATAATTCTCACTTAAAGCTTTTCCAAGTGATTAATTTAATATAATCATCGCTTCTTAAATAATCTTACATTTAAATAGCATTGCGAGTTTCCAAGTTAAGCATATTTCGTACTTCAATAGCTTTAAAGTACATAAAAGCTTTAAGCTTGAATTCTTCCTGGTTTTGAATGCAACAAACTCAATTTAAGCTCATTATTCTGGCTGCATATTAAAAATGGGTACATTTTATTAAGCTTTTTAGTTAGTAACAGTTAAGATAAAAAAATCCAAAAGAAAAAAATAGAAATAAGTTAATTTATCATGTTCCCCAATATCTGCAATAAAAATAGAGCTCTAAAATTTGTATTTTTCTTTCTTCACTTCTTTTTGTAAATTAATGAATTTTACTCCTGAAAATATTAAAAAAAAAACTCTTTAAAACTGTGCTTAATATTTGCGGCAGGCACCTAAAAGCTCTATTTAAGCTTAAAGCTCGTTAAAAATGCTTTGAATTATATACTCTCAGATTAATCCAACATTTGGCAGCCAATTTAGCCTAATGTCATTGGCTTAGTAAGTGAACGTCTGCCATTTCTGTTAACCACTTGGCAATACGCAACTTTGACAGCTGCACAGTTTTTGGTCTTGAATTGCAAGGACTTTTAATGAGTTCGACAGGTTTTCGTCTTTTGCACGTCGTTTTCTATCTCTCTCTCTTTTCTTCCTTCTCTTTTTTGCGCTATCTACTTGTGCGTCATTCTGCTTTTTATACTCAAGTTGTTTGTTGTTTGGCTAAACTATTAGTAAATTTTCGTGTAAAGCAAGCGAAACTTTGTTCAAGTAGCGTTAAATTTTGTGCTTAATTCCTTGCGTTAATGCACTGCGGTCAAACTGAACGTACCGAAGCACTGAAAGAAATTTGTACAACTTTGTTGCATTTACTTTTCACAACATCTTTAGCCAGCGACAACCCAACGGCTGTGATAATATCGGACTCGAGGCAAAATCTAAAGGACACAACCGTCAGCACAACCCAAATGCCGACGGCGGCAACAACAACGACCACAATAACAACAACAACGCTGCCGCTAACAATGGGCGGGTCAGCAGCTGGCAGCAGCGGAGCAGGCGCTCAGCCAGGCTCCAGCAGTAGCGGGGGCCTCGGCGTGGGGCTCAACATGGGCACCTCGCTGAGCATAACACCTGCCACGCTGACCACCACGGGCAATCATCTGGACGTGCCCTATGCCAACAATCCCAATCTGCTCAGTCCCGATGTGCTCAATCAGCGTAGAGGTAAGCAAATAGCCAGAAGTTGTATAACTATTTTATTCGGACTAACCCTTAATCCGCATACAGGCAGTCGCAGACCCTCCATATTGCCTGTGCCGGATATGTTTACCTCCTCCTCGTTTAGCATAGCCGGCAACGATGATGGCGAGGAGGGCGACGAGAGCGACGATGAAATTGATGATGAAATGCCCTGGCGTTCGCCCTCTGAGAAGATTGCGTAAGTCCATAATTTGTTATCTGAATTTGTTTTTGTTTTTGTTTTTTTTTTTTATTAACCAATTGATAATTGAGGCACTTTTTCCCCCCTGTATTGATAGCAACTAATATGCATATCTGTATTGTGTACACCCCAGAAATATTCTAGAGAACAATGAAAACTCTAAAATTACAAAGCCAACAACTCGATTAATCTCCATCTGTATTCACTCTGATTGTACCTATAACTGTGATGTATATAAGAACTTAACCCCTAAAGTCTAGTATCTGTATGTATATAGTTGGACTAAGCGATATTTTCAGCATTCCAACTCTGTAATCAACTAAAGTGATACCATATTATCAACACAACAAATGCGGTCTATCGATTTGTTGTACCTTTCGAACTTATCGATTTTAAAGTAGTGCACAAACCAAACTTTCTATCGATCATTAAACCTCTTCAATATGATCCCTATTAACATTATCGATAATATCAACAAAATAAACTATCGACTTAAGAGTGACCTTTTATGATACTGATCATTTTATCACTGTTTCTCGTATCAATCATGCTAGTTATCGATTATAACTATTGAGGAAGGCTTATTTTGATAGTATTATCAATAAGATGAAAATTTTAATTAAATAGTGAAATTTGAAGTAATTATATTATCGATAACATGAAAATTTGAGCCATAAATCGAACTTTTATCGATAGTGTTGCTGATTAAGAGTTCCGTATAGTTTATCTTGTGCATAGATAACTATATAATATTTTAAAAATATCGGGAGACTTCTAAACAGCAACTAACTATCGAGTACAACAACTCTCTCTCTTTCTCTCTCGATAGTCAAATCGATAGCCTTGCAGAACAAGCTTAAAACTATTCTAGAACTCATGTTACAACCATCTAAATTATTTATTTTTATTTTTTTTTTCATTTATTTTATTATACGAAATATTTAATTAGATATAGTTAAACATAATTTCAAAATCTTTTCTAGTATATAATTAGTTAAGAATGCTGAAAATATCGCTTTGGTCTACCCCCCTGTATATGTATGTTTATGATATATGTCGTATTAGCTGTAATGACCCCCACTCCCATGCGAGCCCTCACACAATCCCCTTAGCTAGGCCTAGACCCCTTTTGCTCAAGTGAAACTCTGAAAAACTGACACTCCAAGAACTCTCGCAGTTGCTTGGGCGGGCACTTTCCACAATCGCGCACCTATTCGCTCATCAAGAGCTCCTCGGAGGACTCCTATCCGCGGGGCAGCGTTGCTGGCGCCAACTGTGCCTATTGCAATGCCAATGCTTCGGCAGGGCCGCTGTCAATCGAATGGTCCGCACCGCTGCGCCGGCGTGCCATGAAGAAGAGCTACAGCTGCGACAGCGAGTGCGCCCTGCCGCCGAGTCAGCGGCTGGGCCTGGGCCTGGGCGGTGGCGCGCTGGCGGTGCTCGCGGCACGACGCCGTCAGCTGCAGCGCTGCTGCTGCAGTTGCTCGCACGACAGCAGCAGCAGCACCACCAACACCGCCACAACGGCAGCTGGAGCGGCGCAGTTGGCACTGGGCACACAAATGTGCACCGCTGGCGGTCAGCCGCCGCCACCGCCACCGCTTCCGCCGCCCCTGCCGCCAGCCTTTACCTTCTCGTCCAGCAGCTCCGTTGAGACGCGGCGTTTGGCGCGTCCGGTTTGGGCGTCCGACTATTCCGGGTAAGTTGCCGAATTTGAGGCGCCTCTGCGGGGCACACACAACCAGCTCGTGCTGCCATTTTGGAATGTTCCATTGTTGAAGAGTTGTTATCGTTGCTGTTGCTATTTGCAGTTGCAGTTGTTGCTATTGTTGTTGTTGTTGTTGTTGCTGCTGCTGCTGCTTATGCAATGTTTTGTTTGGCTGCAACAGTCGCTAGTTGCCTGCCGCGGGGCATTTTTTAATGACTTGCAACGTTTACCTTGGACGCGGCGCGTAACCACTTGAGATTTGCTGACGTGGCTCTACTACGCTTTTAGTCTTGTCTAACACATACCCTGCAAATCTAAGTTTAAGGCGAAGGGCATAACATACGCTTTATAGGGGTTTGTTTACATCAGTTTGCGTAAATACGCAGGTATAAATTATTAATATTAAAATAAGTAATTTTCCGTCTTTTTAGGCAATAATCTAATTTGCAGAATCAAATAAATCTTTATTTAGAGCAAAAGATTCAATTACTAAGCAAACAAAATAATGATTGGAAACCAAAAATGTTCCTTAACAGGATTGGATTTTGTTTTGTGGAAACAAAAATGTTGCTTAACAGAATTGGATTTTGTTTTTCTTCATTTCATTAGCATAGCTTACAATGTAAAGAGCTCGGGTGTTGCGTTAAACAAGGGCGTACTGTATTATTTTATTTTGGCGATAAAAACTCTAAAGTATAGACATTATTTAGCATTATAACCAGCACATTTTGTGACCACTTTATTTTACAGCGTATGACATAGTCGGTCTATTCGACTATTTTACCATCCCAACTTTGATTGTGCTCTTGTTGTTCTTTCTGCTTTTGGCTGAGCATCCTTTTTGGTTTTGTTTGCTTTTGCCCTGAGTTGCATTTTGTCGTTTGCATTTATACAAAAAGTTGTCGCTTCAAGTTGTTGTTCATCCTCTTGTTGTTTTCGTTCTTGTTGTTGTTGTTGTTGTTCATTTACAGTGTTGCTTCCATGACCGCAAAACTCCCATGTTTTAGCTGTGTGCAATTAAGCACTGTGGTGGGCATCGAAGTGAGCGGGTCTCAGGTTCAATTTAACCAAGTTGAAGCCATTGGCAGCAGCTGTGCGTTAAGCCAGATGAAAATGATGTTCCACGTTAATTGCATGCTAAGAAACTTTGTAAAAATCGCATTTTCAAAAATAAGCGACAACTCTGTAGCTAAATTTCCTTAAGTTACAATCCTGTAGATAAAAGACACATTTAAGACTTAAGCAACAAGTTTTTCGATGTAACCCAAAACTTAAAGCTTTCTGTGTGTTAAATACTCAGTCGCCTGTTCCTAATGCTCATATCCTGCACTTAACATTTGCCAAACCATACTAAACGCTTTTCCTTACCTAATTTTTTTGTTGCTTAACACCAAATTTACGAACATCCAATCATTTGAGCTCATTTTCACAATTGCAATGCTCACATTTTGTGCATTCCAGCATTGTCAAGGGTTTTCCGCCAGTTTCACCTTTCATTGGCGTCAGTCCGACGCTTTGCTACCTGCTCAAAGAGAAGAAGCCGCTCTGCTGTCTCCAGCTGGCCCAGGTGAGTGACAGGCCCCGGAAGCCACAATCATTGAACCAACTGGATGCAAGTTTTTATATTCTTTTGGACAGGTTTGTGAGCACTGCAGCTATCGCAATGCCAAGGAGTATCAGTGGCAGAACAAGACCATCATTCTGGCCGCGGACTATGCTTCGAATGGCATCTATAATTTCATCATACCGCTGCGTGCTCATTTCCGTTCCAAGACCTCGCTGAATCCCATCATTTTGCTGCTGGAGCGTCGACCAGATGTCGCCTTTCTCGATGCGCTCTCCTACTTTCCACTGGTTAGCCACAGGCGACCTCTTCAATGCTCTCTACTTATGTTTATGTTATTTCAGGTGTATTGGATGCTCGGCTCAATTGACTGTCTGGATGATCTGCTGCGCGCTGGCATTACGCTCGCCGAGAGCGTCGTTGTGGTCAACAAGGAGCTATCCAATTCAGCCGAGGAGGATTCACTCTCCGACTGCAACACAATTGTCGCTGTGCAGAATATGTTCAAGTAAGTGAGAAAGTGTTCAAGAATTGAAATAAGCTGTCAACAAAGCTGCTTGATAGAGAAACCCCTTACCCAGGCATCTCTGTAATTAGCTAGAGAAGTTCAAAGTATTGTTAAACTGGATCTACTTATACGAGCTTTAAGCTTGAAGTTTGCTCAATTGCCATCACTTAATAAATCAAACTTACCTTAAAGCTTTCAGTAGCTGTTTAAGTGGAAGCTCTTTGCGTACTTAAAGCTTAAGTCAAGACCAATAATTAAATATTGTAGTAAGCCTTAAAAGAAATTAAAGCAAAGCAAAATATTGTCAAGCACCAAAAAATGCTTTCTTTGCTTTAAGCGAGCTTTTTGGCTAATTAAACTTTAAAAAGGAAATTCTCAGACTTTAATCAAGTAGTTGAATTTGCGCTATTCTATTCTCTATTCGTTTCTCTTCCATATTCGTTTATACCACAGATTCTTTCCGAGCATCAAGAGCATCACCGAGTTGTCACAGAGTTCGAACATGCGCTTCATGCAGTTCCGGGCGCACGACAAATACGCCCTGCATCTGAGCAAAATGGAAAAGGTCGGTATCATGGGGCCCGGCGCGGTGCATTCGCTGCAGTTGTCATTGGTTAATTTGTCGCTCACTTAATTGCAGCGCGAGAAGGAGCGCGGTTCGCACATTTCCTACATGTTTCGGCTGCCTTTTGCCGCTGGCGCCGTCTTCAGTGCCTCCATGCTGGACACGCTGCTCTACCAGGCCTTTGTCAAGGATTATGTGATTACCTTTGTGCGCCTGCTACTGGGTATAGATCAGGCGCCGGGCAGCGGGTTCCTCACCTCGGTAGGTGGCACTTGATAGCAACTGTTAGGTAGCTGTTTGATGACTCTCTCTTGGTCTAACTCCCTGACAGATGCGCATTACCAAGGATGATATGTGGATACGCACGTATGGGCGTTTGTATCAGAAACTCTGCTCGACCACCTGCGAAATACCGATTGGTATTTATCGCACACAGGATACCTCAAATGCGGACACTTCACATGTGAGTAACTCGCCGGTCGAAAGATGGGGACCCTTCTCCGCCTTCAGCAGGCATTGTGTGCGCTTGCGTCCATCGGTGAGTCCAAAACAAATGCAGCTACAACAAAAAAAAAAGAAACAAAAAAAGAAAAACCGCTTGAAAACAAAAGGTTTACTTTCAACTCTTGGGCCCGCCACACAATAATTTAAAAAAAAAAAGTCTACTTAGCCAATCAATTGGCCGCACAAACTAACAAAAGAGAATTTTGCCTATAATTTATCATCACACTAACATCTGATACACACACACACAGCCTGTCTCTATTTCTCTGTCTGTCTCGAATTCTCTGTCTCTTGCTCACATAAATTTCGATTGATTTCGAATAGTTATCGAAATTCGTTTCAAATTAGGAACACACACAACAACAAAATTCCAGAAATTTATTTACAATAATTTAAGTTAGCCTTTAAAGGATTGCTTTTTTAATCATTTTTTAGCGGTCATAACATTTGTTTTTATTTTGCATTTATTTATTATAGTTTGTTGTTCATTGTTTTGAAAATCACACGCTTACGCTTCGATACTAACTGCATTCAAGACGAGTCTACGCCAAAAAAAAAAAAAAAAAAAAAAAACAAATATATAAAAAATAAAAACTTCATTTGCATATTTTACTCAATATATATTAACTACTTATAAGTACTCGTATATTATATACTCTACTACTCGAAGCTACTTAATATAACAAACTCTCTTTTCTCAATTATTACTTGAACTTGAAGAGCTACCGATTTTATAAAATTTCTTCAATTAACGTAACTTTTACTTGCTTACAAAGATCTAGAGTTTTCTCCAAGTACTCATATATGCATAGCCAAAAAAAATACTAAATCCCTTACCCAAAACAAAAGAAAAAACCAAGCATAGCGTGCTGATTTAGTCTAAATTGTATAAGTTTCCCAATTCATTTTGTAAATATCTTACCAAAAAAGGACGAGACTTTCGTAGTTGATTTTATACTTTTATATTTTATTCAATGGCCAGTCGAAAGTTGAAATTACAATTCGCTCCTGCTCCCTCACATTCTTAGCTCATTTTTGCCTAATTCCCTCTCGTATATAAAAAACACACACATTAGCTAACAATATGATTGATACGCGTTCCCCGTCCCACTTCCCTAAAATTGATTTTGTGTGAGCAAAAAAAAAGTACTATAAGAAAAATTACGCATACGACCCATTAACATTTGTCTAAATGTTGAAAAGAAAATAAACTAATTGATTTGCGTTTGTATTGGACTTGACCAGCTATTGAAAAACGCACACGCACGCAGTGAGTCATATTATTTAATAGACTAGTCAAAAAAAGGATATTTTAAAAAACTAACTAACAAACAATAAACAAAAATACCAAAAATTAAAAATAAAATACATTTCTCATGCAACTGTCACTATTGCCTGCCTGCCTCATAAGCCCTTGAATTGCTAAGGCCATTCTTGTGATTGTGTGTGTGCTTTTATTGTGTGTTTGTGTGTTTGTGTGTGTGTGTGTGTGTGTGTAGCTGTTTAGTATAGTTAGTTAGGTTTTCGCTTGCATGACTTCGTACTTTTTTCTTGTTATTGCTCTTTTTAGTTTCGTGTTGATGTTTTTTTTTTACTTGCATGCAGTCCTTTAATTAGCTGATTGCATTTGCTTGTTGTGCGTCCTGCACCACAGGGCAATAGCTGGCCACAAAAAAAAGCAGTATCAATAGGCGTATCACATGCTACAAACAGCCACCTGCATTCCCCAGCCACCCATCCATCCACCCACTGTTGCCCTATTGCCTGAGCTGTGCTTTAGCCCCTGCGTACTCTTCTTTTTTTTACATATGTTAACCTCTTGCTTAAAGTATTTAAATTTGTTTCATGTACAAATATTTAAAAAATACAAATTCGTTTTTATGCGTAAAACGTGATCGTTGAAAAACTATCGATTATAATATATTCGTTATCGATAGGCGTAGAAATAAATGTTTGTAGTATAAAATGGTTACTTAACATAATTGAGCTGTTCTCCCTACTATCTATCTACTTATCGATTATCGCTCTATCGATTTCATCAGCTATCGATTTACAGAATCATGCAGCACTTTTCTATATATTTAAGCCCTTGTTTATATTACTCCGTTTGTCTGTGTCCAGATAAGTTTCCCTTTTCCCTATTAAACAAAGAAAAGCTGCTCCTTCTACAAATTTTAATTTTTAGAGGGTATTAAAGCTGTGTGACGCCCTTTATTTTAACTTTGTAATATTTTCATTTGCAATGCCTTCCAAACTTTGTTGCCGTGTGAAAATGCTCATTGAAAATATCGTGCCTGATTCAAAAAAATCGATTTAAATTAACTAAGGGAAAACTTCGTTTACAAAATTGCGCTGCATAGCACGAAACTCTGCTCCATTTAGTACTTTAGATGCAATTTCAATTACCATTAAAACTTTTTAGTTGCCATATCAAAATTAACATGCGCTTTGCAAGCACCTTTTGAAATATGGTTTTTCATTTTCTGTGCTTTTTCAATTAATTAATTTAGTTTCATTCAAGATGTGAGCTAAATACAAAACGTAAAATAAAATTAATTTAAAACATGTTTTGGCCTTTAGTTATAAACTTTTTTATCCGGCATGACTTACAACACATTAAATGTTAAACTGTCCATACATACAAATAATTACAAAAAATATACGTATCTATATATTTATACAAAAAACGAAAACATCGTTAACATTAAATGAGCATAAAGCCCGAAACAAACAATATACCATCAGCCATGTATAAAATTGAACAATCTGCCATTTCAATTAAAAATCAATTAAATATGTAAATCATTTTGTGTTTAACCAAAATTCACTGAAATTTGCATACAAACCATCCCGACCATCCGACCCAATTGTGCACAGTATGATGAGGAAACCGGCACGCCCGATTCCACCAAGGATAGCACGGAAATGCTGCGAGGTGTTACCTATCGTCCGCCCTCAGCTGGCAGTGGCGTCGGTGGTGGTCCAGCTGCTGGCGCTGGTGGGGCTGGTGGTGGCGGCTCGGCCAGTTACCGTCCGCGCCAGAAGTCGGTCAACTGCCTGGGTGGCTGTTCGGAGCGTAAGGGATCTTCCGTAAGTATCTCACATACAAATAACAACAAACAAAACATAACCATTGTAGGCGTGGTCGCCCGCCCATCGAGGTAGGTGACTTTTGGTTTTAGGGAAGTTGGGTTTTATTTTTTTTGGCTTGAACGCTTTGACGCATGCTGTTGGATATGGATGCCCGAAAACAAGTACATCTACGAGATCGTTTCATTAGTTGCGCACAAAATAAGTACATCACACACATACACACACACACCCACACACATAAACAAAGATACATTTGAGTGTAAATAACATACCTTTAGGCACTCTGAAGTTCATTTGGAACTAATTGCTGTATTCTGACATCGTCTCTTACAGTACTCCATTAATCTTGCGGACGAGGCACGCGATAATCATGCCCAGCAGATCGAAAGAGCCGAAATTGCCAATCTGGTGCGCAGTCGCATGGAATCGCTGAATCTACCGACCATTGACTACGATGATGTCAGCGAGAAGCGCAACCATCTGTCCTATGTGATAATCAATCCAAGCTGTGATCTTAAGCTGGAGGAGGGCGATCTGATGTGAGTACATTCCGTTTCCAGAGTATATCCTTTTGAACAACAGATAAAGAGAAGCTATAATTATTTTTATGCCGAGCAGTTTTTAAAGTTTCAGAAATATATCCCAGAAAGTATTTAGCTGAAATCTTTAAATTTATAATATACATTTTTGGTCACATTAATGTTGCATATAGAAGTTTAATATAATATTGTACAAGGCTACGAACCGGGCTTAAATCTAGTCGATTTGCTACAGAATTATATTATCTAAAATTGGCATAGTTCCTAAAGGTTTTAATATATATATATTCTTAAATATTTCTAAAATTGTAAGTTTAAATAGAATAAATTGTATTTCAAATAAAATGAATTGATTTTTTTAAAGTTTAATAAGTATTTCCAGTTTCAAACCAGAACTTAGATTCTATGATACGTTAGAGATCTAGTTAAATTAATTAAGCCTCAAAGAGAGCCATTCATTCGAAACATGAACCGAAGCACAAATATATTTTTTTTAGTAGCCTTGATACTGGCTTTAATTCTATACGAACTGGGTTGAAGCAATTCAATATTAAAGAAAGGTTTTTGAAGGAGGCTCAGAGACATATGTATTAAGTAAAACATATTCAGAAGTGTAAACTGAACTGAATATCAAAGATAAGCATCTTAAAGACCGATTCTATTTTTGATAGATATTTCTTGTAGATTTGTTTTAGAAGCGAGGTCAACTACATGTAAAACGAGGTAAAACATAGTTAAAGTTATCAAATTGAAATATGAGTTGTCTCTATAAGTAAATGTATTTTTTTTGATCAATTTATTTTACCAAGTTGTAATTGAAAAATAATGTGCTTCCGTTCTGTTTGTTCAATTCACAGCTATTTGGTGCGCCCGTCGCCGTTTTCGGCGCAAAAGACATTCGAGCGTCATAATTCGCGCCGCAAGTCGAACATTTCGTTCTGTTCGAATATCAATTTGGGCGCCACATGCGGCCCACAAATGCCAAATATGCCCAACACCGCCGTCGGAGCTGGTTCGCGTCGCGGCTCCGGCATCGCCGGTATGAACCCCATGCAAATGCAGAGCGTTCAGACATTAGCCGGGTATGGATCCTCGCAGCGCTGTACGCCCCCGATGCAGCAAATTAAATCGAATTCTCTTTCTCTACCCGACAGTCCGACGGTGGTTGGCTCACAGCGCGGCAGGAGTAACTCATTGCGGGTTGGCTATTATTCTCTATCCCCCTCTCTCTATCTCTGTTTCTCTCTCTCTCCCTCTCTATATGTATCACTCACTCACTCTCTCCCACTCTCTATGTACCTTTATTACACGATTTCCGCTTTCCCGTTTATGTTCACGTATATCGACACTTCCCATTTGTGTTCACGACTGTACCAAATCTAAGCCGATAACTGTGCATTTATTTGGCTATCGACAGAGTTGCCATTCACATTGAATGTATAGCATGCCGGGGGCAACTCTGTAGCCGAATAAATACACAGCTAACAGCAGCAATAAAAAATTACATGTTCCTGATTTTCATACCCTTGCAGAAACTTTTGGAGCTAGGTAAAAATTGAGATAAAATTCAATTTTCTTAAATTAACATATATTTCAAATGGTTATAAAATTGATCCATCTGAAAAGATTCTTGGGTTCATTAAAATTCCGAAATTAAATTGGTTAGCTAATGAAAAAGTAGCAGAATTCGCAATTTGAAAACTCAACTCATCTCAAATTAATACCTACAAACTATTCTTTGTCCTAGAAAGTTTTGAGATTAGATAGCAAACATGGGCGGACCATAAATTATTATGCTTACAGATTGAATGCGGGTTTATTTTTTGGGGATATCAAAAAATGTAGAATTTGTATTTTTAACTTTAATTATATAACTTTAATTAAGAAGCCATAGCTTAAGGTTTTTCTATAGGAAATTCGGTCCAGTATGCAAAAAGTACCGCTAGGAAAACTTAAATATAAATATCTGTAGTATATCCGACAACAACAGCTTAAATGCTCTCTTTTTTATAGTTCTGCAAGGGTATATTTGGCTTCGGTACACCGGAATTTCATTTACTTTGCTGTTCTAATTACCAATTGGCTAACATGACACTTAGACTTGGGCATTCTAGTTGCCGCACAGTTGTTGTATGAAGAAGCACAATGTCACACATACAAACACACACACACATACACATCCATGTAGAGCATCAAAATTTGGTTGCATTTCCGTTTTTGAGAGAATCGCAAATCCATTTCACAAAATTGACGCGTTTCAAAAGCCGCAGCACTCAACAGCCGCAACAACAGCAACAACAACAACCAGACCAACAACAACAACTATGTTCCCAACAACAAGAACATCAAGAACTATCAACAACAACAACAACTATCTACAACCAGTTCAGCAACCACCACACATAACCATAACGCACGCACGCAACGGATAAATCCGCATCACGTTTCCGTTTCTGTTTCCGTTACCGTTACTCGTGCTGGCTGCACCCACAAAAAATAAATGGATAAAAGAATAAAAGCAATAGGAATAATATAAATCAAATAATTAAATCATCAAGAGTGCGGCACGGACCTGAGTTCAATGTGTTCGATATGTGTGTGTGTTTGCCTTTGGGCCAAAACACGCCTTATAGCCAATTTGTATTGTGTATGTCTGTGTGTATTTTGTTTGGGCCAACATTTTGTTCCGTTCCGTTTGCTCAACAAACTTGCCCGCTAATCTCGGCCAATTTCGGTTGGAAATTTCCAATTCTTTCACTTGCAGATCGATAATGATATACTGCTGCGTCGCTCCTCATCGCTGCGCCAGGGCTTGCCCAGCGTGGGCGTCAGCCATGGCCGGCGCAAGTCGTCGCTGGAGGAGATCGGCATCAGTCACTTCACAACGCTGATGCAGGCAACGAATCACAGCAATCCCATCAAGATATCGCTCAACGGCAGCATCGGCATGGAGGTAAGCGAAACACAAGCACTTCAGCAAGTCTCTAAAATCTCAACTCTTGCACAGAATCAGATCTCGTTGCAGGTGACGCCGCCAGAGGAGCCGACACCCATGTTGGGCGTGCCCTGCGTTTTGGGCGGCGGCGGCGTGGGCGGCATTAATCCCTCAGCGCTCGGCGGCAGCGCTGGCGGCGGCGGCGGCGGCAGCGGCGGAATGCTGGGCGCCAGCTCATCGCTGGCCATAAATACGGCAGATCTGGGACCCGGACCGAGCACCTCATCGGGCGCCTCGCTGCAGGCGCAGGACTCGCTGCCGCAGTCGTCGCAGGCGCCGTCGCCGCAGCATCTGCAGGGCACGATTGTATGATACAACCTGATGTGGGGTCGTCGACTCCGCTCCTCAATGTCCAAGAACAAATGGATATAGAATACGGCCAGCACACACAGACGTAGAGATAAGTTCTAATCCTTGTCTACTTATTACCAAGTCAAGCTGCTAACCCAAAACCAAATCCAAAACTATTTATATACATATGTATAAACGAATTAGAGATGATTGCGTGCCGATATTTCGTGACACGACAGCGCATGGACAAGCAGCGATATTGTTTTTTTAAACGCATGAGATGTAAGTTTTTCTTTTCGTTTATTTGCACAAAAAATTTTTTATTGCCTTCATTGTTGTTGATATTATAATTACCACAACCGATATTATAATCACTATTGCAATTATTATTAAATTAAATATCATATTACTAATATCATTTTTAGTTTAGTTTTACATCAATTTAGTTTTACGTAAATTTCGATGGGCTCTATGACCTTCTTCTAAAATATCCCGAGTCTTAAACTCCGAAATTCTTTCATTACTTGTCGTGCACCTTATTTACCTTCTTCAAAGAGATTTTAATGGGAAACCCAAACTTCTATAAACCTTTTTCAAGCACTTCAAAAGATTCCCCATTATTAACATATTAACTTACCTTAACTTATTAAATGCTGCAAATAATTTATATATGCATATGCAAAATAATATTTGTTTAATGTTTAATTTGGTTATTTTCACACAGTTTTCTTGCTCTTTTCCAGTTCTTATATTTTTCTGCAGTTCTTTTACTGTTTTCTATTTTCTAACAGAAAACAAAACGATTTATTAGAATGAATTAATAATTTGCGAATGTCGTGTCACGAATGTATCGTATCACGTGCTCGTCTCAACCTATTATGATCTAAGAACCCAACCCACCCAAGAGCAGCCTGTCAGTGTCTGTGGTGTGCGTGTATCTCGCAGCTAATGCGTTAATTTTAGTATAGCCTATAGAGGCAAACCCGCGACCCGCCCTCTCTAATTTGCCCGGATATTGGGAGACGGATGTGTTTATCGTTTTGCTTATAGCTATAGCTATACCTAAGTATATGAGTAGCAATAAATTATATTCAAAATTCGGTATGCTTTATTCAAATGAGGCAAAATGTGTTTTTGGGAACAACAAAGTAGTTAAACTATATTGGCATGAATGGAGGTATCTACCACTTTAGCTGTAAATAGTATCGTGCGGACATGTGTGTTAGTTGCTAATGCAGTCTATATAGTCTATTTAGGCCATAAGTTAGAGGAAAAACAAAAATCGAATTATTTCTAGCATATCTCTCTCTAATGAAAATTAGTTGCCCCAAAACAAGAGGCTCAAAAATAAAATATATTTAAATTTAAAACAGCTTTTTAGTGAAAAGGAAATATTGTATATACGATAGTCTTAAGTTCTAGATGTAGGAAAGTTTTTCTTGGTTTCTTTCCAAAATAATTCTGCAATATTCATAGACACTTCGTGCACAGCTACTTCCTTAGGTTTCATATGTTGCACAGTTCTCACTTGGATAGTTTACCCAACAGATAATATTTTACTATAAGAAAGGTGCTATCAATGTTTTGTACCAGACACATACGCAAATTTCTTTCACATCTTTTGTAAAACCCAAAAACAAAACGGTTTTCAGAACATTAAAATTCGAAAGAAAGGGCTTTGGTATACTCTAATGCTTTACAATACATAACAAGAAAAAAAGTTTAAAAACGAAACGAAGAATACTATGCTATGTAGAAGTTGTTGTATATATTAGTCTTAAGATGGAACTGCATACAAACTATTAGAGCTAAAACGCAAAACAACAGAAATTAGTTATAGATATAATGTCTCTGATCGTATATATTCTATATAGTCGATAAGCACTTAGTTCGGTTTGAGGGCCGTGCTCAAAGCCTAAGCCTATAGCTAATAACGAAACTGTACCAAATTCAATGAGCTATACACATTCAAAGTATCACTCACATATGCATTGATTTATTAGATATATATACATATATAGTATATAAAAGGAGAACCACTATATAGTTGATCTCCAGACGGTTGGCACCTCTGAAGACCCAGTCACGTCCCAGCAACGAGGAAATTTATTAATTAGCCTATAGCTAAAGCATACGATGTACCTACTACGACCACACGCACATATACATACAGAAACACATACATACACATATATTCAAGAAACCTAGGATATATACATACCTATATATCTAGAGCACAGACAGTTTTATACTAAGTGAATTTTACTCGGTTCAGTTCGAAATGCTGAACTTAAACATGATATATGCATTCCAGTGTCTCAAGAACCTATGCGACATGTGCGCTTGGATATTACCTTAGCTTAAGCCTAGCACACCCCAAAAAAAATATAGTATCTATATAGATCTAGTTAATCTTTAGCAGTCACCAAATTAGCAACTAGTAAATGTCTCAATGTACAAAAAGCAAAAATGGCAATGCCTACAATTAGTTATCAAAGAACCACAAAGAAAAACAACAACAACTAAAAAAAACCAAATGTACTTACTATATTTAACTGATATGAATGCTATGCATAGAGCATATTCAAGTTTAGATTATAAAACTTTGCTGTAATATTTAACTGTGCTCTTTAAGGCACTCGACAAACATGACATGAAAACTCACAATAAATACAAAAATATATAGTTGATGAAAACTGAACAAAACCGAAAGAACTTCGGTGTCCTTCAAAGTCAAATGTTCTAGTGGCAAATGTGCTACTATATATTCGATAAAGAACTTTAAATTTTATTACATTTTTTGAAAAGTTTACTTACTTCTTAATTTTATATAATTAACAATAATTATTTATTAATTTATTTGATTGTCATAAAAACAAAACCAAAAATAATACAAGATTGATTTAGGTGGGATTTCTACAGATTTCTTGATAGAAAAAATTGGTTTTTCATGTCTGATTGATTCTTTGCCAGCTAAAATGCTACTTTCTTTAACATAAAATGTAGTTTAAAATATTGTTGAGAGCATGCTTGTTTCAGGCATCTATAAACAAGAATCTCTTTAAACAAAATCGAACTATATTTTCTGTATATATACGTTAACTATATTTTCAATTCAACCGAATGTGCTTGTGATTTCTTCTTCTTTTATAGCTACATGTAATTGTCCGACTTATACGATTCTGAACGATACATTGCTTGTAAAAAAATAACGTGTCTGCTTAATTTAATTAAACCAAAGCTACGAACAGACAGACCGACACGCTAAAATTGACCAAAGTTGTCTGCCATATGTCTGACCGCCCGATAATGTTAATGCAGATGTCTGCCGCATTGGCAGATTAAATACAATGTTAATGAAAACCAATTATATTACAATGTTAAATCATATTGAGTCCTGCAGCTCTTGCCGACATAATAGATAAACATCTGACCGACCGTCTGACGTCGATTCGTACAAACAGATAAAATGTACCAAAATGCTTAATTACATCTGAAAGGTTTGACCGACATTTCAGAAAGAAGTCCGCCTGACCTCAGAGGCAGTCTGCCTCTGTCTGCCTGTAACAAATATCTATGCCATTCTTTTAGGCAGATAATTGACAGAAGTCTGACCAACATACTTCATGTTGGACAAGAAATATGTATATAGGCTCGACAGACTTTAGCCACGCGGCTGGCATACAAATTTGGATCAATACAGACTCCAATCATATAGAGTAGTCATAGAGTACTCGTACACCTCTTTCATATATGTATATATGTATATATATATATGTATTTATTAGATTGAGTAGCTTTACAAAAGATGGCACACATTAGTTGGATTTGTATTATGAGTTATTATTTTTCCTTTTCCTTTGGTTCTGGATTCCTGTTCTTAGTTATATTTCTTTGTTATGCGTATACAAAAATAGTATTTCCTTTAATTTTATAGTTGTTGTTTTTTTGTTTGATTTTCAATTAATTTAATTTTACTCCCAGACTTGGGCTTCATTTGCGTGGCGTTACAAAGGCGTAGGGCGTGGCCACGGTGCAGCTAGCGGAGGCGCTGGTGCACTTGCAGCTCTTGCCGGAGGGCGCCTTCCGGTTGACCAGGCAGAGGCGGGCATCGGTGCAGCCGCCGTTATTGATCTGGCACTGGCTCTGGTACTGCGGGCAGTTCTGCTCGACGGCAGTCATGCCGTACATCTTGTGGCTGCCGAAGAAGGGCGTCTGTATGGGCTTTTGGCGTACGCCCGCGCTGTCTACGCTCTCCAGTTTCTTGCTGGAAAGGTGAGGTATTTAGAACATGCAGGCTATATAGTCATGGATGGCACCTACGTTGTCCAGTCGGTCCAGTAGAATTGATCCTGCGTAAAGGTCAGGCCGAAGGGATAGGAGAGTTCCTGGGATATGGTGCGTATCTGACGGCTCTGTGCGCTGATGCACTCCACCTTCTTGGTGCCCGCGTCCGCATAGCAGAGCTCTCCGCTGTGCTCGAGCACCACCAGCGAGTTGGGCAGCTTGACGGCATCGGCGCCCAGCAACAGCTCCCGGCCTGTGCCATCCAGATCGGAGTACTCTATCTTTGGGTTCGAGCGATCCCAGTCGGACCAGTAGAGTTTCCTAAAAAGCGGGTCATCATTTTAACTCAACACAAGCCTTCACTTGCTGCACTCACTCTCTGTAGGGATCCACGGCAATGCCACGTGGATTCACCAGCTGCTTGTTTATAATGACAGCGCGCAACGTGGGATCATCCAGGCTGGCTACCTCAATGGTGTCCTTCACCGAGTCCGTCCAGTAGAGTCGGCGCGAGATGACATCAATAGCAATGCCCTCGGGTGATTCAATGTCTGCAATGGATTGCATTATCAGAGCCAGCTTATGAGCTCAAAGACCCTCCGGTTTTTACCTGTGCTGATAAAGATGCGCTCATCGGTGCCGTCGTATTTGGCGCTGATGATCTTCTTGGCCGAAATGTCGCCCCAGTAGACGCGTCCCTCCACACAGTCCTTGTCCAGGCCAATGGCCATCGAGGCCACTTTGATGGGCTGCACATCGCGTCCATTTAGCGGCACACGCACTATGACCACGCCCTGGCTGACAATCAGGAAGTTGGAGTCGTGTTGTTGACGCTCAAAGCAAACGGAGCCATTTCCATAGAATCCTTGGAATATACAATTGATGATTAGATGGGTAAGTTTTGAATAGTTTTTAAAGTGTAAGAAAACGATCATGATAAGCTTTTGATATTAATCGAGGATAATACAATACAATTATCATTTGACTTGATGGCAATCTTTGCAATAAATATTAGAATGAATGCTGCAAATTGGTTTTCCAATTTATTTTGAAAGGAGTTTCCGTTAGAAGAGTTTGCCCTACTTTTGTACTTTTACTGAAAGGAATTCAAAATAATTACCCCATGAAAACTAGTAATTGCTAAAGAATGTTACAACTGACTTTAGATATAGTTGGCGCTGTTTTTTTATTCTACCCGATAACCTGGGCGACTACAGACACACAGATCAGATCCGGTTTCATATCTTCACAAAATTTGTCGTTATTATTTGTTTTGGTAATAGAAACATCAAAAAATATAAAAACTAAGAAACATGATGCACCCCGTACAGAGTTTGCTAACGAAGGTCACGCGATTGGGCATGCTACGGATCGTGAATCAACCGGCTTCTACGATCATTAAGGCCAACGCGACCAGGTGGTCGGTGCAGAGCCAGCAGCATCGCTTTGCGCACAGGGTGGAGCAGTACCGCAGGAAGACGACAACATTGCAGTCGATGCGCGAGTTCTTTATGCATCCGCTGACCTGGGATCGCAACAATGGGTATCTGAACGTGGTGCTGGCCCTGGCGATCTTTTGCTTTGTATTCATCAACTCGTGCACGCCGTGCCCGGAGGATCGAGTGCCGCGACACAAGAAAAGCGAAAATTGAGAGGGGAACAGCCGAACTCACCTGGATTGCAGACGCAGACCAGACCCGAGTTGGTCGAGTGGCACTTGGCATTCATATCGCAGAGGGTGGGATTGTTGAGGCAGTTCTGCTCCTCGATGCAGACGTAGCCATCGCCGCGATAGCCAGCGATGCACTGGCACGTATAGTTCGCGGGATCCCTATGCAAATGGTTAAATGGGAAATGAAAATGGGCTAGCGTAAGCAGGAACCTTCAACTCACTCGGTGGGCTCACAGGTGGCGTGAATGCCGCAATTGTTGCGCAAATTACAGGGTATGGGTATGCTGAGACAGCCGGCCAAGGCATCGCCCTGATAGCCATCGATGCAATCACAGAACTGTACGCCCAGCGCCTCATCCCACTTGCAGATGGCATTGGAGCCGCAATAGACGCTGCCACAGCGTCCGGTGGGCACACAGCGATCGCTCACGTCCCGCTCGTAGGCGTCGTTGCACTGACAGACGCCGCCATCGCAATGGGCATTCTCGCCGCATTGCTCTTCGCCGTCGCACTCGGGGGCCAGCTGGCAGCGATGGCCATCGCCCGTGTAGCCACGCTGGCAAACGCACTCAGATTTGCCCAGCTGCTCGCTGTAGCTGCAGGTGGCATGCGTGTCGCAGATGTCTGGTTTCTGGAATCGAAGCACAGTTTAGATTGGATATGCTCTTGGCAGAGGCACGACATATATGCCTTACGATTGCGCAAGACTCTTCGATGGGATCGCAGTTATAGCCATCGCCGCTGTAGCCCTCATTGCAGGTGCAAATGTGACGCAGCTGATGCTCCCACCAGGAGCAGCGGGCATTGATATGGCAATTGGAGTCCACATCGCAAGGCAACAGATCCTCGCTATTGTCCACATCGTAGCCGCCTGCATAGCGGCAAGTGCGACTCTCCTCGCTCAGCTCGTAGCCCTCGGGGCATGTGCAGTCGCCCAGTATGTTGCAGCGGGGCTCCACCTCGTGCTCGTCCAGCAATATGGGCACACAGCGTCCATGCTCGAACACCTCATCGTGGCCGCAGATATTCGCACAGCTATAACCATCTCCAGAGAAGCCCTCGCGGCAGCCGCAACGTCCCTCGTAACAGTCCGCGTCCGGCGAGCAGCTCTGCAAAAAAAACAGTTTTTAACTGGAAACCACATTTGACTCAACAAAGTAAAATTCAATTCTCGATTCCTCCATTCTCTGCAGGTGAATTTTCGCAGATTGTTTAGATTTCTAGGTTAGATTTAATTGTATAATGTATTTCATAATTACAAATATGCAAAATTAAATACGGGCCAAAATCATTTTCTATTTATGGAAATACAATCTGGTCACTTACGTAGCACTCATCCAAATGCTGTCCGTTGCCCTGGTTTGGTGGATAGTCGACATGTTCGCCCGACTGCTCGTGGCTGGGCTCCTGTGGTCGTGGCTGCTGCTGCTGCTGCTGATCCTCCTCCGTGGGATAGCCCTGGGAGCTGTCAACTGGGGGCTCCGAGGGAGTGGAGTACTCGATATTATCGGCTGAATTGTTGCGCAGACAGCGATAGCCATTGCCCTCGTAGCCCTCGAGGCAAACACAGCTGAAGCCGCCCTCGTTGTTAGAGCAGAGCGCATTCTCATCGCAGACATGGGTGCCCAGGGCGCACTCGTCCAAGTCGATGCAGAGCTCGGCGCCGCGCTCGTCCAGCTGGGCAGCATAGCCATGTCGGCAGTCGCAGCGATAGGTATCCTCGTAGGGCACACAGACGGCATTGTCGCCGCACTGGACGCTGCCGTCGGTGCAGGCATTCGACTCGGCGTCCACGCCGATCTTGCTAACAGCGCTGGTGCGCAGCGCCTGATCCCGCTCAAAGAAGTCGAGAGCGATCTTGGAGACCTTCTGCAGGACACTGCGATCCGTGGGATCGGCATCATCGTCGCGCAGGCAGCTCTGGTAGACAATGCGCTGATCCACCTGGAAACCAATCACGCGCTGCTCCTCGACCAGCTCCAGCTGGTGGGACTGCAGCGACTGCAGCTCGCCGGGCCGCACAAAGCGATACTCTTCCGTATAGTCCGGCAGATGCAGCGTGGCACTAGGCGATACGCGCGGCACCGCACCCGACAGCTCTATCTTGACGGACAGCTGATCCCAGTAGTTCAGTCCCTCGAAGGTCTGATTGACTAGCAGCAGCTCGCCCGTTTCGTACTGTATGCGAGAGATGTGCTCGTAGCTGCCCCCGGTTAGCTCATAGCCATTCGCCGCTCCGTTAATCGACTTGGCAAAGAGCCAGCCGACGGTGGTCAGCAGCGGCAGGACCAGACGCAGCTGAGCCGCCTGCTCGGCGCTGACCGGATTGATGGTCGTATAGGTGCGCGCATCTGTGGTCACCACATAGGACTGCAGCTTGGCCTCCTCGTCCACGACCTGGCCATTTAACTGGCCGGTCAGTGTGCCGGTCACGCGCATGGGCAGATCATTGGCCAGACAGGAGCGTCCGTTGCCATAGTAGCCGGGCTCGCAGACGCAGCAATAGCCCTCCGACTTATCATAGCACTGGGCATGGCTATCGCACTGGTGTCCATTGCCATTGCAGCTCTGTGCCAGCGCCGGTGACTCGGTGCGTGTCTCCAGATTGTTGGGCGCCAGCACATTCTCGCCGGGATTCAGTGGCGCCACCTGGTAAAGCCAGACGCCGGCCACGCCCAGATTGGTGCTCTCGCTGAGAAAACGTGCCTGGACAAATTAGAGGGTAAGAATTATATAAGTAAGAATTATCTAAGTCAGAAAACCACTTTTAACTTGATTTAAAGCAAAGAGAAAAACCTGATAGCATAGATAAAATTATTTACAAATTTCAGAGGTCAAATAGATATTTTTAGAATGATATCTAATAATTGAATTAATTACAAATCATTTTCGACATGCTCCCTTTAAATATTTTAAGCATTTTACAAAGTTAGCATGTTTAAAAAAACTATATTCGTTTATTTAGCTCTTGCTAATTGTTAGCTAGTTGGGTGTTAAACTTACATTCTCCGATCCGGAACCATTAAGGTTGTAATAGCGTCCATCTTCGGCGACGAAGCCCGCCTGGGCGCGTATGTCGGGCAATCCCAGCTCGCCAGCCTCGCCCTGCAGCCAGTTGAGTCCGCCCTGTGGGTAGATGAACTGAACGAATGTCTGCGAGTCGCCGACAATGAGGGCCACCTGGAAGGTGTTCAGCCTGTCCGTCTTGGAGTTGAAGTAGCCCACATTGCGCCAGGTGGCGACAATCAGTTGCCTGGCCTCGAAGTCCGTCCAATCGCTGTACGCATAACGCACCAGCAGCTGGGCCCGGTTCAGGGAGTCGGGATCGTGCGTCTCGAACAGCGAAATGGAGCTATCGTCGCCGCTGTTGCTGGTGTCCACGTTCGAGTAGAAGGCCGCTATCGAGGGATACTCGAGCGGAAAGGGCTGATTCAAGTACTCGGCGAACTCCACGTTGAATGTCAATATGCCATTCGTGTTGATCTGCAAGAAAGGAATGGGAAGTGAAGTGGATGCTTGGGAAAAGGAAGTGCATATGGCGCATCAATTAGCCGGTTCTTGTGTGAAGTGCCAACAGGCCACTTAACATTTAACGGCCAATGCGCCTGGCGGAAACTAAACAACAACAAATCATTAACAAGCGCGCCTCAATAATCATTAGAGAGTACTCCCTCCCTCGCACTCTCTCCCTCTCATTTTCTCTCTAATGACTTTCTTAATTGAGTTGCCTGTCGGCAGCCGCAACACGCCTCTAAAATTAGCATTAGAAAAAACAACAAAAGACTCTTTTGTGCCGCCCGCCGATGCTATCCAGCTGCGTGACCTGCTCCTGTTTACACAGCTCTTTCACTCCAATTGGCATGCCAATTAGAATTTATTCACATTCACATTCTCATTGCCCATTGCCCGTTTCCAACTCCCATTTCTCAATTGCACAACTTTGCGGCGTTGCGCATTTTTATTTTTAACTCAACGAGTGCATTCATTTTGCCTAAATAAACAAATATATTTGGTATTTTTTCGGAACTGGAGCACAGGTGTGTTTGTAATTACCACCCCTGGAATGCTGCACTTCATCTTCAGCTCAGCAGGTTAAAAAGTGTCGAAATATTTGCCATAGCTACAAAATATATCTACACAAAGAAGTGGATGTGTGCAGACTCGTGACTGTTCAGGTATTTAAGCATTTTATCAGCTAATTTATTTAGGATTTCTTTTGAAAAATATCTGGCAGCATTTTTAATGGGGTTTATATAAAAACAGCAAAAAAAAAAATACATATATTAGTTAAATATAACAAGAGCAAAATTCTGTTTTATCTTTGGGTCAATGCACTTTATTGGCGCAGGACAACTTTGGTTATATTTTTATTGCCAAAAGAACTCATTTAATATGCTGAGTATTATCTCAATACAAGACTTTATAAAAAACTGGATCATTTTTAAAAATTATGCAAATATTATTGTTTAAAAAGTTCTTCTAAAATTCCCAATTTTAGTCACATTTTATATTTCCTACGCCAAGGCATTATATATACTTTTCTATTACTCTGCTTAAACTGTTTTTTTTTTTCGAAATTATGGCAAAAGAAAATTTTAACAACTGTTCCCGGCAGCTCTTGACTTTAAAACGAGCCAAATTCAGTCAGTGGATTTGAACCGGCAACCCCCCACTGCTTGTTGTTAGCTTTAGAAAAAAATGGTTGCTTCCAGGATAAAATCTTTCGTATTAAGAGATTAAAGTATTAACATTTTTGTTGCTTCGCATTCACCTGAATTTCGATTTTAAAATAAATTCAACCGCGTAACCTCAATTTCCAAATTTCATTTCATTTTACTGACTTGTGAAGATTCAGATGCGTCTATTAATAGACCCCCAAAGGGGTATAAACATTGATGGGGTTAACAATAATTAAACTGAATAATGTGCTTTAGCTGGAAAAAAGACGCTTTGGTTATTTCTGGTCAAAAGAGTTCTCGAATATTTATGCATTTCTATGGCCATAATAATGCCACACATTTTGTGCCGCGTGCTATTTTTCGACGTCAGACACATAAATTCAGTTAATTAACTAACAAAAATAGGCGACACTTTCGCCTCGACGCTGTGCTAAGAGCAGATCATAATTTTTAGATGTTCAACAAGCAAAAGAATCAAGAAACACAAAGTAAAATGCCTTTACGTCGGCTGGTCGACCAATAAATACCCTTACAAAACAATTAATCCATAAATTATTCAAGTCAGGCAAAGCTTTTCTGATTAAAACTAGGAACTGATAAAATTATTTAGTTGCAGGAACTGAGCTTATATATGAAAGAGAATTTATTGCAATTAGATGAAATTTTGAAAAAAATCGATTAAATTTATATGATTTCGATAAAATATATTAAAAACTCTTTGATTTTACTCAAGATTTTCTTTTAGCAACTTTTCTCGATATTTTCTTTTAATTTTAATGAAATAAAAAATTCTAGATTAAATTATACAAAAAATGTATCGCATTTATATGATGGCATATAAATATGCCATAAAAAACTCACTTTTGTCAAGTTAACTGTAGAAACTAAACACTTAGCTCGATAACTTGTGTCAAGGCTACTGCAAAACTTTTTTGAGCTATACTATATGAAAAAGTGTTCTTAAGATATCTTTGACCTAGCGTCATTAGAAGTTAGATTATGATAAATAATTATTGATCACATGATCAGCTAGAGGATGTACTGATGCCATCGATCAGATAAACTGAGAGTCCTCTTACACACTTCTAGTCGAATTGGAAATGAGATCAGTTAGGGTATTCAAAAAAAAGGCGGCTAAAAGTTTGGGTGTGTGCCAAGGCGGGCTAGCAACATCATCGCGAACATCAATGGGTTGGACTTGTTGGCTATTTATTGTAGCGTCTGTGCCTAAAAAGATTGCCATGGACCACCCCCAAGTGTTTTATTATATATATCATTTTTTTTTTCTTTTTTTTTTTTTTGTCATGTTTCTGGTATTCGGGTTGAGTGCGTGCGAATTGGTTTTGCGCTTTAGCCATAGCAGCGAAATGTAAAAGATTCTTTCAGATACTTTAATGTTTTGTGCCCAGCAACATTTCGTTGATTACACAGAATCTAGTGTGTCGAAACGCGACGGAGGCTGTCATGTTTTGCCGAAAATTAATGTCGATTTCTGCTATTAATAAATCCCCCGACCCCTCACACCCACCCACACACACACACACACACACACACACACGCACACAAAGAAACTATTGAACTAAGCAACAATGTGCATGAGGCCGATTGATAGGCCTCTGGCCTTATCGCTGCATTCTTATCAGTCAGGCGAATGCAAAAATTCATTCAGCACAAATTGTGTATATTAACAGATATAGCTACTATATAGTCTTATACTCACAAAGATCTGTTCGTATTTCTCGCCATAGAAACTGATGGGCTGCTCCAATTGCAGCAGCGCCTGTTCGCTGTTGCCCTTGGCCAGATATTGTATGCTGCCGCTGTCCTCGACATATTCGTAGAGCTCGTTGGAGCGCAGACTGTCCAGGTAATGCTCATATTGACCTCTGACCTGGCACAGACCCAGCAGCAGCAGCAGCAGCAGCGGGCATAATTTTTGATAAACAGTTTTCATTGCAAGAGCAAAGTTTGAATTTTTTTTTTGATTTAAATGCGAATTTCTTAAATTGAATTTTAAGAAATTCTTGTTTTTGAATTTTTTTCCTGTGCGCGTTTCACAATTTTGCGAGCAGCATTTTCACACGTACACACACAGGCATACACACTCGCACACACACGCGCGCGTAATGTAAGCAACTCGTTTTGGTTCCAAAAATATCGAATTTATAAATAACGAACCGGCAGACAACTGAGTATCTATCGTCTATAGCTACACTATACGTATGTCTATATATATTTTCGTTTTGGAACTGTGTCTTGGAACGGCGACACAAATCGCCTCTTGTCTCCTGCCTTCTCTAGCTTTCGATTCAATTCGATTCGATTCGATTCTTCGGCCGAGCAAAGCGAACCGCACGCGCTGCCAACTAATTCTTGACTGAATCGCAGCTCTGTGCCGTGGGATGCTCTTCGGTTCGGTTCGGTTCGACCGACCGTTACATTTAACAGACACAAATGTGTGCGTGTGTGTGCGTGTGTTTATGTGTGTGTGCGTGCCTGGAGTCTTCAGGAACTGTTAATATGCATGTTAAGTGCATGCTAAATGGCATCCACAGCAAATGCAGGCTGTTAATGCAAATGGAATCCAAAGCAGATTCGCTGCAGAGGGCCAAAGTTAACAGAGAGTGTAGGTGAGAGAAAAGAGAGTGTCAGAGAGAGGGAGGGAGAGAGAGAGAGCATGTAAGAACTGATCCAAAAAGACCCCCCATTTTTTTCTCCTGATTTGCTTGTTTATTTATGACCCTTTGCTGCTGACATTTATGTTCCACACGCATTAAGATCAGAAATATTTTTGCAAACACTCAACCGAACTGAGAAACTTAAAAGAAAATGTTCCACATAAAAAGGATTGTATTCAAATTTATATAGCAATGAATGTTGTTACATTAAATTTCAAAATTTTTCCGAGCAAAAAGTTTTCGAATTCCGAAAGAAATATTTTTCACTACGAAAACTATTTTTGCTTATTTTTGCTCAATTATCGCAACATTTTTCGCGGAATGGAAGTTTATTTTTTTAAGAAATGAACGTAGATTAAACTAAACATATTGACAAACTATTAAAAAAAATACATATATGTATATATTTATCAATTTAAAAGAATTAAACTATAATAGTTTTGTTTAACCAGGAAAAATGTAGATTTTTTGTATTTTAGAGAATTTTGCAGAAGACCAACAGAAAAACTTTATTGATTATTGATTAATATTGAGCTAAGCGAAAATTCAAAAACCCGAAACAAGAATTTTATATACTTAGAAAAATTATTAGAACTTCCCACGTGCTATATTTGCTGCATTATAACTCGTATCTTCGGGCAGGATATGCACTCCAAAGTCATAAATTTACAATTATTAGTTTCGAAGACAAGCCTTGGGATTGTTTTGGGTATTCCAAATAGTCCATTGATGATCTCATGAAAGAAATGCTTATGTCATAGTAAAGTAAACTTTTTAATGAGCTTATGGCACATAGAAAATAACACAAATACTTAAGCTGACAAGACCCCCAACATAAATGTACGTTTAACCAACTGAAGATCATAGCTTCACCTTTCCCTTTCCCTAGCATATGCTAGGTGTGTTTTGTTGATAGCCACAAGGCGCGGCGATTTTAGGGCGACCCCAGAAATTGGGACCAAAATAATGCCACACTGAGGCTGAGGCGCGTTCCAATTCCACCGAATTAAACTTCGGGCGGGAGGCGGCACGTGCCGCTTGGTTGCCTCCGCTGTGGCTGCGGCTGTGCTGCATGCCACCATGAAGCGCCTCGGCAGACGCAGACGCAGTCACTCTCCCTTTGCGGGCTCTGCTCCGTATAAATAAACAAATGGGAACTTCTGCGCCTGGCCTGATGGTGATCGTCTTTGGGGTTCTCCATGCACAATAATGATCATCTACTTGGGCTATTTATGATGTATTTCTCGGTTAATTAGTTGCAGCTGGTTGCAAGGGCAGGGGCGGGGCATCTGCCAGTTGCTTCCGCATGCATTTCCATCAGTCCATCAAATGTATGTGTCCAACTCGAAAGTGATTTTCCCTTTTACTATATTTGGCAGCAGGGCGCGTCTGTCACGAGCATATATATCCATATATATCCATATATATATATATATATATATATAGTAGCTGTGCCGCTTGATCGCTGATGGATGGTTGCCGCGGAGCCTTCATCATTAATCTTTAGGGAGTCGCACTGCGTTCCAGGAATTAGAGCGGAACGCTGCAACACTTGGGAACTGCCTAGGTTAGTCGGCGCAGATCCAACATTTACTTACAACCAAAAAAAAAACCTTAATTATCTGCCCTGCTGCAGCAATTTGGAGCTAAATAATTAAAAACTTAAATTAAGCACGTTATTAAAAGTTTCTTAATTGTTTTAAGTTACGCCCAATTAGTCGCCGGGGCGGCCTTTAAAACTCGCGCATTTCGTTGGCTTTTGCCAAAATACGTTCGCGATGTGGTGGCAACTGTTCTGCGCCTTGTTCTGGCTTCGGGTGGTGCTCATGAAGCCGCAGCTGGACGAGGATTGTGAGCTCTATGCGACAGACACCATGGTGAGGCTTGGGCAGGGGGAAGTGGAAACTTGTCTAACTTATTATCTACTCTCCAGCACGACTTTTGCTGCGAACTGCATTACGAAACGCCACAGTTTAGCGACTGCCAAACGGACTGGCACGACAAGATACACTTCACCAACGAGCAGGAGGAACAGATCTTTATGTTCGTGAGTATTCTCCCTTGCCAGGCAAGGTAAATTCCCCTGGACCGGCAAGCTTGGGTCAATTGCATGTCTCCGATTAGAAGCAGGGGATTCACAACCATTTGAGTCGGGGGCAAATTCTAAGATAGCCTAGGCTAGACTATATAGGGTAAGTAAAAATCTTGCTAAAGTTAAGCTTGGCGACATCCTTGGGCGCTTTAAGAAAATATATTTAGTGCTCAGCTTTGATCTGACAGAATTTAAAATTTATATTATTCTGCACCAGACGCCTAAAACTTAAAGCATTTTATTTTACTCGATACCCTTGTAGAGGGTAAATAATTATGGCGGCTGGAAATATGAAATTTTGGAATATGTGCGAAAAAGCCAGATCATATTATTATTTTTATTTTTAAAGAGTATCATCGCCTTATTCATTATTATAAGTCCTCCTTTTGATCTAAGACTGGCGGGCGTGGCCAAAAATAATATTAAGATTATATCTATATACATATACATAGTTAATCCAATGAAAGCCTGCCCAATCTGACTTAACATTTACCCTATTTAGCTAATAGATACCCTCTCTTGCAGTGCACCGCCGAATGCACATACAACAGCACCGAATTTCTGGCCGCCAATCGTCAATCCCTCAATCTGCAGCACGTGCGCGAGCATCTGGAGAACGACCTGGCCGACGCAGCGGATGAGGCGCTGCTCTACGAGACCTACGTCAAGTGCGACAAGCATGGTGCGTAACTCCTTCAGCTACTCGAATCTCCCATAACCATTTACAAATCCTCTCCAGCTCTCACGCTGCTGAATCACAAGGGCGTGCAGTCTCTGGCCAAGCGTCTGGCGCCGCACGGCTGTCATCCGTATCCCGGTCTGGTGCTGGAGTGCGTGGCCAACGAGATGATCCTAAAGTGCCCGCCCAAGCGCTTTCACCAGACGCCGCAATGCCGTGTCGCACGCGACTTTTTGCGCGAGTGCATGCAACATTTGAAATATGCATAGACACTGCGAGGCAGCAGCTGTATGCAACATGTTGCACGCCCTATTGCAGTCTGCAGATGTAATAAAGGCAAGTGTTAAGAGCAAGAATTCCGGCACAAGATTGGGCAGCTACAGGCAGCTATGGGCCAGCCTACGAGAAGAAGCTATGTCTTGCAGTTGCTTACAAATTTAATCGGTTTCTAACGTTTATAGTTTACATACGGGCTAAATTACGCTAGAGACTTAAGTGTAACTAGACGGGCTTCACCAGATCCCCCTCCAGCTGTAGTGCATCCGATTTTTTTAGCTGCTTGTCAAAGCGTTTGTCAAATTTCTTTGCCTGCTTCTCGCTTAGCTCCGTGACGGCCAAGTGCTTTGTGTACTTCTTCAGCAGCTTCTTCCTGAGCTTCTCCTGGAAAATGCCATCGGGCTGCTTCGACACCAGCTTCAGCAGCTGTGCAGCCCAATCAAATTCGCCGGTCTCTTCCGCCACAGCAGCAACAGCTGGCTCTGCTGCTGGCTCATCTGTTTTTGCTGCGCCATTCTCGAGCTTGGACTTCTTTTTGGGCGGCACTTCCGGCTCCTGCTCTTGTGCAGCCTCTGCCACCTTGGCAGCCTTGGCCGCCTCCAGTTGCGCCTGCTTGGCGTCCTTCATTTTGTTCAGCTCCTTCTCGAGTATGTCCCACACCTGGGTTGCCTGCTGGCGTGGCATGCGCATGCAATTGCCCACAAAATTCTCGAACTTTGCTTTCTTGCGGGGCACGTTGTCCACGCTCTGGAGGCGCTGGAATGCGCTGCGCACAGACGCCGTCAACTCGTACTCTTTGCTGTCCAGTATGGCGCGTATGATGTCCATCCAGCTTTCCTGTTTCTGGGCGTTCTTGTTCTTCGGCTCCTTCGGCACAAAGTTCTGGTTGGAGTACTTTTGTGCCTCCGAGATGCACTTGGTGTGCGCAACGTACTCCTCATCGTAGAAATCTTTGAGGCAATCCATGCACGACACGTTTTTTGTCTTTCCTCGGCATCGTGTCTGATAGTGCTTTTCCACTGATGGCTTTTTAACGGACTCGCCGCAAATGTTGCATGTAAAGAAAACCATTTTCGTTGAGGATTCCCAGCCGGACAAACAGACGCGGTGAGTCCCACGTGCGTGCTCTGGTCTGTGTTATGCATATCGTTAATCGATAGTTAGACAGCACTATTGACGTTCTGTTCCTCGAACAGTTCTGCCACTGTTGACCTCATGCGTTGACAGGCGACTGCTAAAGGGGCCAACCCGCTTAGGCTGGCCAACTGTTGTGTAACTGTTCGAGTATGACATCGGTAGTCTGACAATCGATATACGTGTACCATTCTGTTAAACTAGGAAAAACATGGGCAAGTGTGGTAGCGCTGAGCTTTTGTCTGCCTGCCTTGCACATTTGCCATCTCTAGCCGACAAACAGCTGTTTCACGCACGGTAAACGCGAAATGTGGCTGCCAATGTTGAAATTGCAACGAATCGCGCCGCATGGAACGCTACGCACTCTGACAGAACATTGCATCAGGATGAGTAGCCAAGTTGTTACAGATGCCAAGGATACGGTTGGACAAAAGCCACCACTCAAATACGAACGCCAGCCGAATGTACTGCGCAAAAAGTTGAGCTCTGTCGTGCCGGGCTCTGTGAATCTGCAGGTGCTCGGCGCAGGCGCCAACGGAGCACCCGGCGCTGTTTATCTGTTCACCGACCAGTCCCGTTACCTGTTCAACTGCGGCGAGGGCACACAGCGGCTGGCGCACGAGCACAAGACGCGTCTGTCCCGTCTGGAGCACATCTTCGTGACACGCAACACGTGGACGACAGTGGGCGGGCTGCCCGGCCTGGCGCTAACCATACAGGATGCGGGCGTGCGCAATGTGGGCCTGCATGGACCGCCGCATCTGGACACCATGCTCCAGAGCATGCGTCGCTTTGTGGTACTCAAGAATCTGCAGATGCAGACAATAGACAGCACACTGGGCGCCCAGTTTGAGGACTCCATACTGAGCGTACAGCCGGTTGTGCTGCGCAGCGAGCAGCAGCCGGCGCAGCCCGTACTCAGCTATATATGCAAGCTGAAGCCACGTCCAGGCGCGCTCAATTTGGTCAAATGCGTGGAGGCGGGCGTGCCGCCGGGTCCGCTGCTGGGACAGCTGAAAAATGGACAGGATGTGACCCTGGCCTGTGGCAAAGTGGTGCATTCGGTGGATGTGACGGAGCCAGGCGAAACGGCGCTCTCCTTTGTCTTCATAGATGTACCCAGCGAGGAGTACCTGAACTCCTTACAGGCCCAGGCTGAACAGTACAAGCAGCTGGCCGCCTCGGAGCTAACTGAGGTGGCGCTCGTCGTGCACTTTAGTCCGCCCGAACTGACAGCCCATGCGCACTATTGCAGCTTTATGGCGGCCAACTTCTCGCCCGGCACCCAGCACATTTATCTCAACTCGCCGCAGAATCCCTTCTCCGGCTATGCGGCCGCCCATCGCATTCAATATCAGCTGCATCAGCTGGCGCCGCGCATCTTTCCACTGCTCGCCGAGTCCACAGAGCTGCAACAGAGCTGGCAGAGCACGAAACTTAGCCACAGCCTCAAGAAAACAAAGCTGGAAAACGGACACGGAGCGGAGCTAACAAAGGAAGACAGTGAGGAACCCATAAAGGAATTGAAGCTGCAAGAGGATCAGGGCGTTGTTTCCATGACCAGCTTTCATTTAAGACCTAAAAAGGGTGAGTGAAAAGAATCATCTATATCATATCATATAATACCATATCGTGTCATACATCATATCGCTTAAATCTGGAGAAGGTCTCAAGCTCACTTTTGTTCTCTTCACGTTCCGGCTTCTCACCTTCATTCATTCATCACCATCTTTCGTGGAATCTTTTTTTTTTTATTATTTTTATTTGTGCGCTGGAATCGATCAGTGCCTTCTGGTCTCTACCAAGCGAATAATTATTAATAAAGTATAGTTACTATTTGGTAACTTATATGACATCATGGAATCTAGTTTTAATATCCTGCACTGCTTCACTTGCTACAACTCATGGACTCTTTATAAAAAATATCCTGACTGGAACCTGATTAACAATATACCGAACTCGCAAATCTTTATGCTACAGGATTGGATCGCACACTGGAGGCCAAGCTGACGCCCGAGGAGTACATCAAGGAGACGCACGCGGTGCCCGGCTTCACAGAGCTGCTCGCTCAGCTGCAGGCCGACATCCAGGATACATTGAAGACACCGAGCAACAGCTATCCGCGCATCATATTCCTCGGCACGGGCTCCTGCATACCCAATAAAACCCGCAACGTGAGCTCCATTCTCATCCAGACCGCCGCGGAGGCGTTTATGCTCCTCGACTGCGGCGAGGGCACCCACGGCCAGATCGTGCGTCTCTATGGACGTGAGCGTGCGCGGCAGGTTATGCAACAGCTGCAAGCGGTTTATGTCTCCCATCTGCATGCGGATCATCACATTGGACTCATTGGGCTGCTGCGCGAGCGACAGCGTGTGGCGCCGGCATCGCCTTTGCTTCTCCTGGCTCCACGTCAGATCGAACCGTGGCTGCAGTTCTACAATCGTCAAATCGAGCCCATAGCGGATGCCTACACGCTGGTGGGCAATAGCGAGTTGCTGGAGCAGCCGCTGGCCGGCGAGCAGGTGGATCAGCTGGGCATTGCCTCGATAGCCACCTGCCTGGTGCGGCATTGCCCGCACGCATTCGGCGTGAGCCTCACGCTGCAAGCGCAGCACGAGGGGACGCCCATTAAGATCACCTACAGCGGCGATACAATGCCATGTGCGGATCTGGTGGAACTGGGACGCAACTCGACGGTGCTCATACACGAGGCCACCATGGAGGATGACCTGGAGGAGGAGGCGCGCATCAAGACGCACAGCACCATCTCGCAGGCCATACAACAGGGCCGGGACATGGAGGCCAAGCACATCATCCTGACCCACTTCTCGCAGCGCTATGCCAAATGCCCGCGCCTGCCCAGCAGCGAGGACATGCAGCACGTGGCCATTGCATTTGACAATATGCAGGTCACCGTGGATGACCTGCCGCATTATCACAAGCTGTATCCGGCGCTGCTGGCCATGTACGCCGAGTACACCGAGGAGCTGGAGCAGCGAGCGGTCAAGCGGGAGCTCAAGCAGGAAAGGAAACGCAAATTGGCACAAACGTGATCTGAGTTTTTAGTTTATGCGTGGCAGACATCGAGAAAACTTTTGGTTTAAAATATTGCCATAAAATCTGTGACAATGTTTATACGAGCTTGCGAATTGTGATAAGGTTTTTATATATATAAAGCGACTGATAACTGGCATGATAAGGAAACTTAAGTAAAAGCTTGCTTAAGCTTAACTTACTTATTTGAAGGTACTCAAAATACATAAAAGTACAAAATATATATAATAAAATGTAAATGATGTACTGAAACAATGTTTATGCGAGTTATTAAATTGTGATAAGGCTCATGAATAAACCTGAAGTCATGATTTAAGCCAGCTCATTTTGTTATTGTTTTTTCTATAAATATTCGAGTATTTGTAATACGAAATTTTAATATATATTCCATTTCCTTTGCTAATTAACACTTCATAAATATTTAATCGCAATAAGACAAGCTTCGTATAAACGTAATTTCAATTAAGAAACGTAACCTATTTATATTTCATATTTTTGGTCAATTTTATTATATATAATAAACCACAAAAAGCGTTTCATCTTGATAACTGTCACGTGTAAACAATTTTCCTTGCACTATTTACATTTAAGCTGATTGTTAAACAACCTACAATAAATAAATTGTATTTATAATTAGAAGTGAAAACAATTTATTTGTTTTTGGTGTTTGTTTATTATGATTATTTTTTTGTTTTGTTTATTTTATTTACTTAATACGCATTCGCTTGCAACAGGTGTCTGTGTAATAAACGCTCGTAAAATTACAAATTTAGTTTTTCAATAATATTATGTAAATGTATAATAATCGCACATTAATTTATTAGCATTGTCGACACAACAGAAGGGCACTTTTTTTTATGCATTTATATTATTAAATTTAATTATTTATTTATTTTCCTTTTTAGTCAATTAACATTTTATATTTAAGGCACTTGGTGTTCAACGTTTTCAAATGGCGCAAAATCAGTTTTGATTCCTACGCAAAAATCATAAATATTTTCTCCGATTAATTTTTTTGTGGTATTTTTTTTTTCAAATAATATTTTTTTTTTTGGAAATTAGCTGTGACTAGTTAAAATTAGTAGGTAAACGAAATAATAAGTTTATAGAAAAAATATCTTAGCTTCAACTTTTGGATATTTGGTGTGTATGTGTGTGTGTGTGTGTGTGTGTGTGTGCGGGCTGTGTGGTTCAAACTTGTGGTTAATATTTTTGTGTGTGTTTTTTTTTATAAATAAACATAATTTCAACATTTCTTTAAAAATAAATAAATAGTTGTACATTATTTAAATTAAAAGAGAAACATCGGCAAAATGAAGCAGCTGATATTGATTTTTTGTTTAACAACAATTGAAATTATAATGTTTTATAATTCATATAAATAATTAATAATTGCTTTTGCCTTGGCTTGGCTGGGCTTTGGACTACAAATTCATTAAGTTTAGAGTTGAATTTCTTACATAGTTTACTTTCCTTTTTTCTGTCCACTTGTTGCCAAAGCAATAGACAAATATCGTAACGGTTCGTAATGCTCTTTCCATCATTTCGAGTTATCAGTTTTCAGGCACGTTCCACATAGTTGCCGGGGAATGTGCCAAAGCAGCCCGTCCGCTGCGAAGTGCCCACAAACCAGCCATCGTCGCACTTCTCCAGCACCTGCACCAGATCCCCCTCAAAGATCTCCAGCTCATCGGAGTTCTGTGGTCGGTATTTGTACAGCGCACGATAACTATGATTCCAAAAAAACAAGAAATTAATTAACTAATTGAATCTTTGATTATATTTGCTCGTTACGCACGTCAAGGGCTCCGAGCTGGTATCCACATGGAGGGCGTCTGTCTTGTGCAGCGTGCGGGTCTCCTTCAGTATACCATTTGGCGGATGTGCTCCGTTCTGGGTCAGCGTATTGAACTCGTTGTTGATATTTGTGCGCAGCACGTCCAGATTCGGACGCAGATTCGTGGTGCTCTGAGTGTTGATGACGGTTGTCGTTCTAGCTGCAATATCTTCGGCACCAATGTCGGTTAAAACCTGCAAAAAAACAACAAAAAATGTATTATTAAAGATAAAAACAAAAAAAATGTTCAAAAAATGAATCGAGAGATGCAGAACTTGATGTGAACATGGAGAACAAGTTACAGACATTGCTTCTTTAGAAAACCTGTGTAATAAAAGTAAACAAGCTGGAGAGACATAAAATAATCCAAATTTAAGTGACTGTAAAGGACATTGCTTAATAATTTGAGGGATCAGACCAAAAATGATATGTGAGCGTTAAGTAAATACTATGATAATTTCCTCATAACCATATTTAAATGGACATAAATAACACACAGCTTTCGCATATATAAATGAGAACACTTAAATTAAAAACTAGTTACGGAAAACAAGCGACAAATTTGCAGCTTAGACTTACCTCCACATAGGAGACCGGGAAAATGCCCTTGCGATTGGCTATTTTGCCCTCAAACCAATTGCCGTCGACGCGACGTGTCAGTGTGACCAGCTCGCCCTTGTTGAGGGACAGCTCCACGCCGGACTGCGCCTGGAAGTTGTACTTGGCACGTGCCTGGCCCTCGGATGGACGCTTGCCCGGCGTGCGGGCGCCATCCCGACTGACAATCTGTGGCCGAGAAATGGGAAAGTTAATGAGAGTGGCAAATGGAACTGGACTAGGGGATTTACCTCGACATAGCTGGCCGGCAGCAGTCCAATCATGGCATTGTGCTCGCCCTCGTACCAGTTGGGATCGATCTGTCGCCTGATGTATATGGTGTCGCCCTTGCGGAACGAGAGCTCCCTTTAAGCAAAAGAGTTTCTTATTGGATTCATTTGATTTAAAAGTTTGTTTATTGCTTACTTGGAGGTCTGTCCCTGGAAATTGTAGAGGGCCCGGGCAACTGTTTTGGGCCCCACCAGAGATTTGAGCGTTACGTCTGTGGGGAAATCATCGTAACGATTCAAGGCAATTGGCGATTTCTGTGAGGGTGTAAAGTTGTCGGTGTGTCGTCGTGAATTCATGTCCTGCAGCTCCTGTAGATACTTGCGTCTGCGCTCCTCCTGATACAATTTCTGCATATGCTCCGCTTGTCGTATAGCTAATTCCTCCTCCGATATGTTCTGCTTGTACTCATGCCTTATCGGTGTCTTGAAGTGTATGTTCACGTCTGTGTCATAATAACAATTGTTCAATGTCATACATAAATATCAGGTAATATGGCCAAAAAAAAAAACTTAAGATTTAGCTCAGTTTTTGTAGCGGGTTCCAGTCCTGGACTTAAGCTCAAAACTTGGCGGATTATTATTTATGAACGACGCTAAAAATAATAAACAAATCGGGGGGAAACAACTCGTAGGGCAAGTGTAAGACGAGCTAACCGCAAAAAATTGTCGCCGCTGTGTTACGAAACCAGCCTCAGCTCTTATCTGTAACTGTAGCTGTATCTGTATCTGTAACTGTCTATGTAGCTGTAGCTGTAGCTGTAGCTGTAGCTATCTCTATCTGTAGCTAGTCTGTGCTTGCCAATTGGTAAGCAAATAAACAACGTTAACTGACGCTCGCTCGGCTGCCTGCTGCCTGCTGATGAGCGCACGCCTCGCTAAGCAGATAGATAGATAGAGACCAGAGCTGCAGATAACCCATCCAACAAAGTCCAAGTGGGAAAGTAGAAAAACAATAGTAATATACATAAGCATATAGCCTGAGACGGTCTTCAAATTGAATTAACGTTTCTCATCGTATCGAAAATGAGCCGCAATTGAAGCTAATGCGCATTAGCATCCACTGATAGCTTAATGAGCCGCCAATTGAAACGAAAGTGGTGCCAACTGGGCGTGTGCTTTGAGTGGGTGGCTCTCTGACTGACGGGCAGCCGGTCGAAGTGGTTGTTGAAACAATTTCTTAAAGCAGCCAGAGTTTTGCTCAAGCTGTGCTCAAAGGGTTTGTTTGTTTTATAGGCTTATATAAGAGCATGCCCATGATTAGCTTCAAATGATATTGGAGCCCCTATATCATTTAAAAAATTAAGCAATGGGTCGCAATTCAAAATTGTACAATAAATTGATTGTAATCATTGTTTCAGTCTCGTCTATCAGATGGAATCTACAAACAATTTTTCTTATGGACATTAGAGGGTAACAATTTGGCAGTTAAAATTTACCACAAACGACAAACATATTACTCTGGCAATAATTTTCCGGATAAAGGAAAATTTATAATGTAATTTGCTTTTTTTCCTATTCCAATTATACCAAACAAAAAGAAAAGAGTCCCGTTTAATGATAAAATCTTAGCGAGACTTGTATAAAAACAATACTTTGATAGTTTTCAAATAGGTTCATAATTCTAAATCAGCAAATGGTAGACTCTTAATGGGATTAGTATAAAATCATAACAAATATTGTTTATTAGATTTTCAAATAAAAATCATAATTGTCTTAATGCGAAAAATAGATAAATCAAAGAAAATAAGAGTTCCTCTTTTTGATAAACTTCTGCCGAGATGATTATCAAATCCAAAAAAAAAAAAATGGTTATGCAAATGCGGATCGTCAACTAATCACAACTCGCATTGGCCTAAACCCAATTGAAGCGCCGAGAAGTGTTTTTAAGCCAACCAAAACTCTTCAACGAACAGCTAAAAATACTTGCTAACGAACTGAACCTCGAAAAAGACATTTAGCTAAAGTGATTTACAAGTCCAACAACAGACAGAGGTAAGGTATATATTTGTTTTGGCCTTGTGCCGCATAGTTGGGAGTCTTTCCATGCATTTGCATGTGACGTGACCGCGTTTCTCATGAACTTGGGAGCGAATTAATAGAACGCTCAACTGATATGAATGCCAGTTAAACACAATTAGAAATCAAACAAAGCCACAAAGCGAATTCTAATGGAATTGCGCAGCAGCCGAACAAGACTGAGATCCCAACCGACCCACAAATAAATAGAAATTTTTCTTTTGTGTAATTGCCGCAAGACAATTTCATGGTAACTAATTTGTGAAGGTGTCGAATGTGGGGAGGGTGGGGAGCGGGGAAAGCGAACAGCTGCACAAATATTTGTTGTGCTTGTACAATGACAAAATGCTTAAAAAAACATAAACCATAAACCATAAAGCACAACAAAAACAACAACAACTTTTGTTGTACAAGAAAAAAGCTTAATTGTCACTTGAGAGATTTTTCACTTTCACTGATTTGTTGTGGCGCCGCAATTTGCAGCGTTTTGAAAGTGTTGCCGATTTTCATCTTTCACTGCACACAACAACAACAAGAAAAAAACCACACACACACACAGACACACACACATAGGTGTATGCACTTGAACGCCCTGTTATGCCGGCTTTTCCTGCCTTTTAAGCGGGTTAATCAGCTATTTAAAAGCATTTTGTAGTCCAGCCCAACCCCAACCCCTGTGATTAGTCATCCAATCAATCAGAATCGCTGGCAACTCAGCGGATAGTAATCTCCGAAGGCTTTCAACAGCCTGATAAAGACCGCGAGAAGTCTCGATTCGCTGAGCAGACAAACTCGAACTCGAACTCGAACCCGAACCCGAACCCGTTTCCACAAACCGATCTCGATGCGGCACGTACCCAACGCGTTGCGCTCAACTGAAACCGAAACTGAAATGTAAAATGAATGAAACTGAAAGACTGACAAACTGAGAAACTGAGCAACTGAGAAACGGAGAGACTGAGCTAAAAGCCCCCCGTTTGAGCTTGTCGCGTAAATTCGTTTAGTTATCGTCGTACAACGAATGCCGTTTTCTTTGGCGCCCCTCCCCAAATCTCACGTTTATTCAGACTTTACAGCTGCTGCTTCTTCTCATTGTTATTGCTGTGAATTAGTTGACTGTGCTTACAGTGGGGCAATTACCTCACGCACTGCTGATAAGGGAAGCGCGAATACGTGAATTTGATGACACATTGCTATGCAGTGGGTCAAGACAATAGCCAATTGATTGAAGCGGAATTTCAGATATTTAAGAATTACTATTTACTTATTTTCATACGTATTCTTTATATATTAAGCCCTACCCTTCATACTTGAAAATAAATGTTATCCCAAAAGCTATTACATTAACACAACCAATAACATTTGTTTTTCCAACAATATATGTTAATGCGCATGGTAATTGCTGTTAATGTTAATTAGCTAAGGTTCGTTTTTAATAGAAAAAACACTTAAATGTGTAATATATAGCCCAATAGATCTTGTGATAAAACTTGTTATCAAGTAAATGTCACTAAAAAGGGTCACTTTTTTTAATGTTGTGTGTTAGAGCTGTTTAGAGCTTAAATTATTCTTATTCGAAAGCTTTCTCAAATAAATTTGAGAATCAGAATCAGAATCTAAAATCTCAGGCTTTCAGAAAGAATAGGTACTTTATAAATATATATGCAAGTAATTCGAAGAGTAAAATATAAGCTTCCAGCAAAAATCTGTAAGAATTTTGTTTTGTTAACCATTGAAGAAGAGAGTGAGCCTCTCTAGCCCCCATCGGTGCTTAACAAATCTATTTGTATGCAAATCTTTGGTCTAATATACCTGATCTTAACCAATAATTGACTGTTTGATGGCTTTTATAATATAAATGGAGAATTATATGCTTAATTATTTCAAAGAAAACTCTCTTTCACAAAATTTCACACCGGAAAATGGGCTAATTATTTTAAAAAACTGATATTGGAACTATTGTGTACGTTGATTTCAACTACTTTATTCAACTATTTGTTAAAAAATAATAGTTTATTAACTTGAAATAGAGTTTTTGCTTGGCAGGATATTGAATCTGTTTTACATTGACAGGCTTCACATTTTGTAGATATTTAATCTAATTTACAATCGATAGAAAACTATATAAATAAAAAATCTCCACGTTTTCTCCAGTCACAAGACTCGAATCTAAAGATCGTTGCACCTCACAAGCTCAGAGCGCCCAACTACGTGCGGCTTTTTATCACGAACTCGTGTAAAACGTGAGCTGCATGAAAAAGCGTCGAGAGAGAGAGAGAGAGAAGATCTCTCTCGCCGTCACTCTCTCTGCATCAGTTACTCTCTGAGTATCTCTCTCTTTCTCGCAGCGCGACGTTTGACAACAAGTTTTTTGCATTTCGCGAAAAACCGTGAGAAAGCGGTAAACAGGAAGGTCGTTTAATCAAATGAGAAAGTGAACGTTTTTGGTCTCGAAGGGGGCGTGGCAGGCGGCTTTCTTTCGTATGCTTCAAAAATTACAAAGAGGTGGGGAGGGGCAGTCATATTATATGAGCTTATACTGACTGCGACTTAGCTGCTGCTGCTGCTGCTGATGTTGCAGTTGTTGTTGCTGCTGTTGCTGCCACATGAGCATCGGCATGGAGGCGCCTATGGCATGCCGATTGGCCAAATATGCCTGACGCTGCGCCGGCAACGGTGTGTGTGGCAGACCCACAATGTGATAGCTCATTGTGGTTCTTGTTGCCGTTGCAGCTGTTGTTGCTGCTGCTGCTGCTGCTGCTGCTGCTGCTGTTGCTGCTGTTGCTGCTGGCAGTGGTGGCACCATGGGCGCCGCTGCTGTCTCGCGGTGCAGCCAGAGCAGCTTGCCACAGTTAGGCATGTCGCAGACGCTGTGATGCAGCGCGGCGGGCGTTAGCTTGTTGTAGATGCCGCTGTCGGCGCCGCTGCTCAACGGACGCTGCTGCGGCCAGGCATCGTAGTTGTTGTTCTCCACGCGCCACCAAAGCTGTTGCTGTTGCTGCTGCTGCTGTCGCCGTGGCTTGTCATCTGTCAGCTCTAAATCATTGCAGCTGCTGTGCAGCTTTTGATGCGCCTGTCGCCAATGCACGCGGTTGCCACCGCCCGCTGCGGAGGGACTGCGTCTGCTGCGGCTGTTGTTGTTGCTGTTGCTGTTGCCAGGCGCATGCTGCAGCGCGTAGGTGTTGCTGCGTCGCGGCGCTAGCGTTTGATGTATCATGCCTCGTATTATTATTATTATTTTCTCATTTATTTGAGTATTTTTTCTATTTTTTGCACCGCTCAGTGGTGCATTATGTAAGTGGAAATTGACGCGCGTCGCGTTCTATTTTTCGTCGCATTTAATTAGGAAATCGAGTCGAGCGACGTTTTTGGCACGGAAAAGTGAAACTAACTAAATTGGAAAAAAGGCCGCGACAGGTAACTCACCTGCGACCAGGTTTTGTTGTTTTTTCTAGCCGCCACATTTTGGCCATGGCAACGTGTGTGCCGCCGGCCGCTGGGGGTGGATTTCCGTTTCGGTCTCGGTCTCGGACTCGGTCTCGGGCTTGGCTCGTGCCACGGACAGGTGGCGCGTGCTAAGCGGGTCAACGCTGTCCGCCAGTCTGGTGGTTTATGTTTCTGCTTCTGTTATTGACGCTATCGATTAATTTGGCCAACTAATGCACGCGGCACACCTTCAAAATGCTATTGCAGCAATAGCGGAAATTTGTTCTTAAAAGCGGAATTTCTCAAAGGTCATTGAATGAAACAGCACGCGGTGGCGTAGACTAGAAACATTTCCAAGGGGGTTGGCTACGAATCCACCGTTTGATCAGATTTTCTTAAGAGAATTAAATTGTGGTCAGGTGGGAAAGGAAGAAAAATGACTAAATATTAGACAAACGTAAAATTTTTCTTTTCGGAGATAAGTTCTAAAAACGTCTTAGAACTCTTCGAAGTGGGCTAACTTTAGGCCACTTTACAGTATTTAGGGAACCTCTTTAGATTAACTATTTTATATATGGATAACTTAACAGTTAAAAGCAGAGAATAATCAAATATTCAGCTACATTTTTTAGAACACTTTTAGAGCAGCCCATATTTTAAATTGCTTTTGAAGAGCATTGCTCTTTTGACCAACTTCCATTTTTAAAATACATCCCACTATGAACTCTTATACGAGTGTAGACATATACGCTATTTTAATGCAATAGCAATAAGTGTCAAGATTTAAGAGCTCCAGAGTAAATGAGCTTTTAGTACAAATGAATTCTTAAATTCTAAAGCCCAAAATTATGAGTAAACCCAAGAATTGAAATAAAACAGATTCATAGAACAAAAGTTGAACCCAATAAATAAAATAAAAGTTAATGGTGCAAGTGAACCCAATTAGAGTGAACCCAAATATCAAAGTTGAACTCTGTTGAGCGACAGGCGATATTTTTGCGGATTCAATTTCTTCAAAATATCTAATTTAAACACAAATTAAAGATTTGAAAACTATTTGATCGGAGTTGAACGATTTTTAGTACAAGTTATTTTAGTAGAATTGCAGGAAGCGATTTGTCAAGCCCAACGTTGGCGAACTGGGGACTCACCTGTGCCCGAATCAATTTGGTCACCGTTGCTGTAGGGGCTGTAGGGGCTGTAGGGCTCGTAGGATGAGTTCGAGTTGGCCAGGCCCTTGAGCGGCGGCTGTGGGGGTATTGGTGGTGCGGCGCTCGAGTCAAAATCTGCGCCAACAATTACAATGCAAGACAGGAATATGGATATATATAATTTCGAAATGTCTAGAAAAACCAATTGTTTAAGCCAAGCTTGAAGCCAAACCCAGAAAGAACCAAGCGTCTACCAGATTAGAGGGCAAAACTGAAGCGGCAGCCATCTGGCAACCCCAAAGACACACCCACTGTCCACACTGCCAAGTTCTCTTGTTACCTTTAAATGTGACCGCCAGGGCGTGGCGCTTGAGACGCTCCAAGCTGTTGGCCGGGCAACGCCGCGTAGCGCTGGTTACCGCATCGGCGCCATCGGGCACATAGCGCGCTTTGGGTCGATGCTTGTGCGGATCGAACGGCTGATTGGCAAAGATGTCCATCTGCCTGGCTGGACGCGGCGGCGAGTTGGAGCTGGCGCGCACCGCCGCCTGCCTTTGCGGTTTCTTGGGCAGCGCCGGCGTACGCTGCGGATGCTTGTGCGCCACCCAATCGCCGCTCAAATGGGGCGATATGCTCTCGTGCACGTCACGCAAATCCGCCAGAGAGGTGGACAAGTAGCGCTGGGGCAGGCTCTGTGCCTGGCCAGCGGGCTCCGGTGGCTCCGGTGATTCGTAGCGCTGGCGCAGCGACTGCACGTGGCCCGGTGTGGAGCAGCTGTTGCTGCTGTGGCTGCGCGTTGGACTCGCCTTGGCCGGCAGCAGCTCGGCCGTCTTGCTGATGATGTCGATGTGCGGCATCAGCAGGCCGCGCTGCTTGCGTCTGCCGCGCTCCGGCGAGGGTGTTGCCCCGTGTCGCAGCTCGAATTTGTGCGTCAGCTGGCTGACATCCTGTAGCGGCAACGCATCCGTCGCGTTGCCCGAGGCGTCTTTTGATCCTGTCTTCAGTGCAGGATCGCTGCGCGCCTTCCGCAGCGTACTAAGCCCAAAAAAATCACGCCGTTCATTGGACTGCTGCTCCCGCTGGATGCTCTCGAATCTCTGCTTCATCTTCTGCACCTCGCCCGTGTATACGCGTTGCAGATACGAGCTGGAGCAGGCAGACACCTGCGACTGGGGCGACAGACTCCTGGAGCGATAGTAGGCATCGTAGAGCTCAAGGCTGCCATCGGGTGAACCATGCTCGTAGCTGAGCAGCTCTTCCTGCCGCTCGTCTTCGGGCGGACGATCGGGCGGGCTGTGCAAGTGAAAATTTACGCGTGCTGCCGGACGCTCTCCATAAATGCCGCTCAAATCTGTCAGCGAGTTGCTCAGCTCCGTGTGTACCATGTGACTGTGACTGTGACTCTGACTGTGACTCTGGCTGTGACTGTGACTGTGCCTGGCCTGCTGGCGCGCCTGCATGTTCTGCTCAATGAGCCGCATGACCTCCGCCTCGTCCGGGGAGCTGTCCTCGCGTGCATGGTATATGGTCTTGGGCGGCTCCTCAAACTGGCGCTCCTCAAAGTACTGAATCTTCTGGTTAATGGGATTCTCCTTGCCCTGATCCTGTGGCTCCGGCTCGGCCTTGGCTATAGCTTTCGTTGGCTTCGGCTCGCTTTTGGGCTTGGGTCGCGGCGGCACCTCGGGCGGCTTGGTCAGCGTTAGCTCCGCATTCTTGGCGGCAATGGCGCCGCGTGTCTCCCGGGCGACCACCACAGGGGATTGGCTGCGCGTGGCACGTGGCAGAGTCTGCGCCTGTTGCTCCTCACGCTTGCGCAGCACCGGACCGAGCAGCTGCTCCTTGCTGATGTTCGAGTTGCAGCGCACCTTCAGCGTGTTGGCATGGCTGCTGGGCTTTGAGCCCTTCTCCACGGTGACCACATAGTGCTCCTCCACGGCTCCGGGCTGACGATTGCCCGCATAGATCTCGTTCAGCTGCTGTGTTATCTTCTTGATTTGATCCTTGGACAGCGTGCTCACCAAATCGTTGCTCAGATGCCGCTCAGTTTGTGGCTGTGGCTCCCTGCTGTGACCTGCCTCCAGGCTGCTGGCGAGATCCGCCACCGTGTTCCGGCGCCATTGACGCTGCACGGGCGGCAGCTCAGCCTCGGCGCGTGCCTGTTGCTTCAGCAGCTGCAACTGCTCGAAATTCTCGCGCAAATCTTCCACAGATTTTTGCTTGGCATGCAGCGCCTGATCCGCATCCTGCCGCCACTTGATCTCGTTCACATCCTTGGAGCGAAAGTGCAAGTCGCGGTCCCGTTGATCCATTTGCAGCTTGCCTACCAAATACTGCAGCTCCTTCTCGGCGCGCTCGTGCAGACGCACCTTGCGCCACTCGTCAAAGTCCAGCAGCTCCGCATCCTTGCGCAGCGGATGGAAATTGCTCGCCGAGGTGGCACGCTCCAGCTGCCCGACGCGCTCCAAGGTGCTGTAGAAGCGATTTAGCTCGGTGAAGCGTTCGCAATTGTTGCGATATCGACAGCTGGGACTGTGCCGCTCCAGCTGCACCAGCGAGGTGGCGCTGTGCGCCAGCTCCCCACACTGATAGAGTCCGTCACCAGCAGCTGCACCACCCGACTGCCGCTTGCTGCGATCGTCGGCGCTGCTCAGGCTGCTGGCTCGGACCACCGCCTGCTGCTGCTCCTTGTCCTGGCGCTGGCTCGAGCGCAGGCTGTCTATGCGTCGGCGCGAGGGGGAGCGCACCTCCCGCTGCTGCTGCTGCGTCTGCGGCACGCGCACCTCGCGCGTCGGTGAAAAGCGACGCCCCAGCTCCGTGTGAGGGGACTGTGGCCGCGCGATATCCGTCACAGCCGCGGGCCTAACTGGGCCGGGCTGAGCCTTGCTCTCGTACTTCCAGACAAGATCCTCTATGCAGCTGCCGGGCGCCTGGGACGTCGTGTAATCGTAGACATCCTCGGCATAGGCTGGCTCCACCAGCGAACAGTACTTGTAGTCGCTGGTGCCGCCATTGATCAGCTGCGGCAGCGAGTGGGGCGTGTGGGTCGTTTGGGTTTGGCCTTGCTTGGCATTGTAATCGTTCCAGAAGTGGGTTTTCTCGCGCACCGTTTCGCTGTACGATTGCTGGGCAATGGCAGCGGTGGGTTTAGATTTGGCTGCAGTGGTTTTGGCGGTGGTGCTCGAACGCTTCCGCGGCACATGACCCTCGCTGCGGCTGGTCTGCAGCTTGTTGGGCTTCGACTTACCCAGATAGGTTTTGGGCGGTGCTATGGGCACATACTCCTGCCGCACCACCGAGTCTATCGAGTAGGTGGAGTTGCTGCGCGGCAGGCTCTCCTGCGAGGCGCTGCGATGCACCGTGGCAATTGCCTTGACGGTTTGGCCCTGTGCCTTGCTGCATTTGGGCAGCACCTTCTTCAGCGCCCGACTGCAGTCCAGCAGCTGCTGTGGCCTGACCTGGGGCAGGCACATGGTGTGCCGTGTCGTGGTGCTGACGGTGCTGTGGCGCAAACGGGGCAGCGACTTGCTCCTCACAGTATGCTGCGCCTTGCAGGTGGCATAGGAGCGCACCGCCTCGCGTACCTCCTGTGGGGATTTCAGCGAGGGATCGCGCAGTATATTGGTGCTCGCCTCGAAGTTGGTGCGACTCGGCGGCAGCGTGCTCTCCAGGCGCTTCTTCTCCTCGGCGAAACTGCGCTCCTTGGAAATGCTGCGACCAAACGCGACCGGACTGCGACTCGAATGGCGCAGCGCGAGCAGACGCGCGGAGGGGCGACGACTGGGACTCACGGATCGCAAGCGAGCATGGTGCTGATGCTGCTGATGCTGCTGCTGGTGCTGATGGACTCGCAGCAGGCAACCGTCCTTGGTGCGCGTCTCCTTGGTGGCGGTCAGGGTGGCCAGCAGCGTGGACACCGCTCCGGTGGACTTGGAGCGGCAAATGGGCTCCCGACGTGAACTGGCCATCTTGCGCAGGGTTAGGGTATTGCTGCCGCCGGGCGGCTGAAAGCATTGATCGTGGCGCGACTTGGCGCAGCTGCTCGTAATCTTCTCCACGCGTACGGTGCTCTTGGTGCAGGAGGAGCGACGATTCGGTGGCAAAGGAGGCGTCTCCTGCAGCTGCTGTTGCTGCTGCTTCTTGCTCAGGGGTATAAAAGAGGGCAAATTCTTGGAGAAATGCGAAAACATTTTGCTAGCTGCAGTTGTTGGCGGCGGTGGCGGTGGTGGCGGTGGTGGCGGTGGTGGGGGAGGAGCTGGTGCAGCTTTGATCTCTGCTTGGTCTAGCACTTCCTTGGACTCCTCGAGCGGTTTGGTGCTCACGCGTATTTTGGTAAGCGTGGGCGTTATCTGAATAAATTCGAATTCTTCCACAATTTCTTTTTTTTTTTTAGAGGAAGGGAAGAATAAATAGAATTCGTATTAGGATAATCTTAACGCAGCGACTTTATAGAGGGTGCCCGGTGCTGCAGTGCTTCAAAGAACGCTCGACGCATTTGCGGATAACAACTTCTAGTGTGGCAGTGGGTGTGTATTGTAGTATTTACCAAATGGTTAAGAAAAGTACACTCAAGTTAGGTTTAAATAGTTGAAAGAGGAGAGAAACCCAACACCAATTGAAGAATTAGTATAAATAAAACTGCGCCTTAACTTAAGTTATTTATATTTAACTACAGTAGTCAAGGAGTTTAGCTCAAAGTTGAGCTCTCACCTTTGGGTTTCTCGGGCGCTGGCTTACGGAAGCCCAGCAAAGGCGGTTCCCCTCCCGCCTGCAAGCTCTTGTAGGCCTGTCGCTGCTCCACGGGACTCAGCGGACTGCTTACGGTTAGCTCCTTTTTGCGGAAGACTAGATTCGAATCGCTGGTATAGCCCGATTCTTTGGCCAGTGCTCTGTGTGGGCATAACAAGAATTTAGGTAAAAGATTTTAGATTTTAGAACGTGATATACCTTGACAAATTGCCTTCTGTGTAGAGTGGCGATAACTTCGATTGTTCCAAATTCTGAATTGTAATAAAAAGAAAAATGCATTTTAAAACGTGCTAAGAAAAGCTTTCTTTAAGTGAAACGATTTCAAGGCATTGATTTTTTCCAAATTTTGTTTTACATTTCTGCAAAAATTAGTAGTTCGAGTGCCTTTTTTTTTTGTGGACGCAATGATACCCTGCAAATGCTTGGCTATGCTAGATAATATACTACAATATAACCATATAACTTACTGAATAAGTATCAAAATCATCGACGAACTCTATTATAATGCGCGGGATGCGTGTATGTTCCCTGAGCCACTTGGCGTTAAGCATAAATATTGGGTTTGGTAAATAGATAAGATATACTTTTAAATAAACTAGGGAAGTTACTTTGAGAACGGAAAACGTTTTGGGCAGCTCAACAGAATAAAACTGAGCAGTAAAATAAAGGGAAATAAAAAATCTATAGCTAAAATTAATTGTCTAGAACAGGAATTAAATAGAATTGCGTTCATACCCCGTTAAAGATGTCCATCACTTCGTCCCACCACTAGAATTGTGAATAAAATAATTGCTGTGAGTTAGAAAAATTGCTACGCGAAGAATGTATGACAATTATGAGTATGCGTGCTTATGAGATCGTGTCATATATGGGTTATATTATAATGGAACTGCTCGAGCGAAATGCGGGGGGAATTGATGTGTCTGAAACATGGGCGAGTGTAGCGAGAGAATTAATGAAATGGGGTTTATTTAGCATTAGCTGTGGTCGAGTTTAGATAGTTTGGTTATTATTTGTCGGGGAGCACCGAATGCGATAGGTTCTGTGCGTGGTTAAATGCTGCGGCTGACTGTTTGCCTGTCGGGCCACTTGCCTCCTTCTTCTCCTTCTCCGAAACGGACGAATGGCCAGTTGTATAGTTCTCAATGCGACCAGGTTGATTTTTGTACGAGTTCTGTGCCGCCTTTATGGGATTGGGCATAGTACCATACAATCTGGAAATGTGACAATATATGATAAAAGGTGACAATTTATTCTAGAGATTTTACTTACTTATCGTCCTGGCTTAGATTGCGCACATTGACTGCCGATGAGACCGACTGCACGCGTAGAGGATTGGGTGTACGGTATTTTACAGTCGAGTAATCGGAATCGTAATTGGGCTCGGGCTCTGAGACATAACCATTGCTCTTGTACGAGGGACGTGCTGCAGGGGTTGGGTAGAAAAAACGATTAATAAAAAAAAAACTAGGAATATATTTCTGTTTGTTAGAAATTTACAAGCACTACAGATGTTGCTGTTGTGTTGTTGTTGTTGTTGTTGTTGTTGTTGTTATCTCTGTTGTTGTTGCTGTTGTTGTGTTTTGGTGTGTTAGCAGACATGATGTTAGAGCGTTATATTCTAAGCTTAGTATATGAGTAGGTTCTTAAGTTAGGATTAGTGTAGAAACTAAGTTAAAGCGTTCCAATGAGCTGCACGGCACAAAAATATATGAGAGAAAATTATAATCAAAAATAAGATCGAAGTTCCGCATGCCAACTAATGAAAATCTAGTAAATAAAGTAAAAATCATAATGAAAAATCACGCAAAAGCGGGCAGGCTGAGCTATAAAGCCAAAATTAAAATGTGAAGAGAGAAAGAGAGCGGGGGCAAGCTTAGACTGAATTTTGAATAGACTACATTAAGAATTAAATATATCAAAAAATCACCTCTGGGACACTTGTAGCGTATCACAAAATCGTCTGTTGTATGCGATTCGACAAAACAGTTTTATATTTTTTTGAGAGAAAGCGTATGGATGGGGTAATTTTGGTGATATGGTAGACAATAGAAGACATTCAAAGAGTTCAGAGAGTTAGGATTAAAGAACAAGTTCAGCAGGCGCAGAACTGAAGCATTATAAAGGAGATAGGTTGAGTAAATGGAATATGAACTATCAATTGATTAAATCATCATTTAGAATGCTTCAGGTTCTTGATATCTGAGTGGCAAAACATTTACCGCCATTCTTCTGCTTATGTATGGTCTGATAGAGTCGCTTATACCATTCATGCTGATGCGGTTCCTGGACCTCCTGCAGCGTATGGGACAATAGAAATAACAGAAGATATTATAGAGTCGACGGAGCTAACTGAAGTCAACCAATTTGGTTTCTGGTCTTTACCGATCTCAGTATGATGGGCATTCCATCGTTGGTCACAGGACCGATGCCTTCGTATTGCCGTCGACCTAACTGTGCCATTTTGCGCGGACGATCGCTTTCCGTTTCCGGTTCGCTCATATACTCGTGCTTGACTTTGTAGACTGTAAACCGTAGATAGTTTTTGTTTCATTTTAGTTTTGTGTGGGTCAGTGTTTGGTTTGGGTGTGGTTGGGGGAAATTAACTTGAACGGGTGTAAAACATTTAGGTTGCAACACGCATGGCACTTCGCAGGCCTCCCTTTTTTTGATTGTGTATCAACGACGTGAGAACGCGCTCGATTTGGTCTTTATTCGGCCTACAATTAATACTTACTGACTTCATTGGGCCTATAGATGGGACGGCTAGTGTCGGACAGTTGACGGCGTGCGAACGGCCTATATAGCTCCGATGTGGAAGCCGAGCGTTCAAATGCTTTAGATGATGGAAGGTCAATGCAAGGAAATGAATAAAAATGTTATGAGCCAAATAAATTAACTAGAGAGCCACACAAATCACATTTGATCAGCAAAATACGAGTGTTCCTTTTCTACTGGCAAAATTTAACATGCTAATATAAATTAAGCAACATCTTGATCGGGCTTGAATTAGAACTGTTCCTCAACTAACTAAGGCAAGGATATAGGTTTTCGGCAGCTAGTAGAAATTGTTGCTGTTTATATAGATAATATATATAAGTTCGTGGTGCCTTGAATAAATAACATGACTCCAGCTTAGAATCATGAAATCTCAAGAGCCCAAACTGATTCAAAATGTATTTCTTATCGAAAAATTCACAAGTTGAGCAAAGTTTCAGTAAATATATATCTTCATGCATTGGCATAGATCAGGTATTACTTGAACTTTATTATTAAGAAGCAAAATTTGAGTATCTTCTACTTGCCCTTATAAGTATACAAATATTAACAAATTTCTATGCATATACATCTGTACATATATGTGCCTCGATTAACTGTGCAAACAAGTACTAATATCTACTTGAAATCTCCTCAAGCTTTATTCATAATCAGAACTCAGCAAGTTTTTGAGCGAACTAGCCTAACTTTTGTATAAACAAAAAATATTTAGCTAATTGTTGGCTTAAAATCACCTCAGATAAGTTATCAACTCAAGTAAATAGGTAATTCAAAACTAGGTCTTGTCATGAGTTTTATGATTTGTAATCTTCTCAAGACGAATCATTCAAGTGAAAGGCAACCTATTTGAATTCTATATGAAATTGAGATACCCTAGATTTCTGAGCTCTAGCAATTGTGTTGCTAAGTGCCACACATATATGTATGTACTTTTGATCTTGTCGGAGACACTGGCACTGGCAGCCACAGGGCCAAATTGATTGGAATAATCGGTTTCCGCGTAGTCCGAATTGTTCGAGTTGAGCGTTGAGGGCGTGCTCAGGCTTGTGGTGGTCGCGGTGCTGCTCCGTGGTGCAGGCACTGGGCAGTTGCCGTTTGTGTATGACCAGGGCGGAATCGTCGTCGTCGTCGGCTGCTGTTGTTGCTGCTGCTGCTGCTGCTGATGCTGCTGCTGAGCCGTGTAGCGTCGTGGCAATGTGGGCGACTCGAAGCGCACGGGGCGAAACTCCTTGCGTCCGCTCAGCGCGGGCGACGGCTGCGGCGTCCACACGGGCTGTGTGGGCGGCGGCGGGGGCGTGGGCGCCGCCGAGGAGCTGATGTCTAGCTCGTTGCTGGAGCCGTACGGCGTTTGACTCTTGGGTGTCCAGACGCCTGTTGATGATGGTTAATGAGTCTTTGTGCTCTAATGACACTTATGCTGTGGATGGGGCAGTGGTTCGGTGGGCAACACATGACATTTTCAGGGGCGCAAGTTCAAATCGAGTTGAGTTTTTCTTTCTACTATCTGTTTCCCTGCTGCTGGTGCTGACATTTACACTTGTCAACGAATTCATGCTCATCTGCCGCGACGTTTTACGGCTGCTGCTCAGGTTTTTAGTTCTTGGTTTTTTATTCTTGTTTGCTAACCGAAATAAATGTTGCAGTCAACAAACCGACCGAAGACAAATTGACAAACAAACATCGCGACGTTGAACAGCAATAATTAATACGACCAAGGAAGCCGCATTTGGCAGCCATTCAAAATTTGGCCACAAAAACCAAAAAGAAACTATCGCACACAAATACACACACGCAAACACAGACACGCGCACACACACACACAAACACGCACGTGGATGAGTCATAGCATTTGGCGCATGTTTAGAATTTACAAAGACTTTCACAGATACAAAGATACAGATACAACGCAGACTGTTATAAAATTATATTTGAATCAAACGACACAAAGCACACAACAAAACTCACGAGGTGTTTCAATTGTTATGTACAGTAGACACTGGCAGTGGAAGTATTGAGAGGTGTTAAAAAAAAATAATACAATGATTCGAACTCAGCCTCTTTGGCTTGAGTGAAAAAACTTAGTCCAGGAAAATTTCATACTTAAAATTAAAAAATTGCCGATGAATATAAATACAGAAATAATTATTGTAATTAAATGCAATAATTATAGTTCTTGTAAATATTTCATTAATAATTTTTAAGATGCTTTTCCCAGGACTTGTGTATTTAAATTTAACTATCTTCAAAGCTTCAAAGAGATTTCAAAAATTGAATTATTATTCAATTATTATTATTATTATTATTTTTATTTTTATTATCCTCTTATTCGCCCTCTTTACAAAAATCAATTATTGGACCTAGAAATATTTATATTCTGAAAGATCCTTTCAATCTCATATTCCTATTAGTTTCATATAAAAGAAAAAAACAAATAAAAGAAACAAATTTGTGTAATAACAAGATGTTGTATATAGAGATAAAAGCAATACTGCCTTGATTTGTTTAAGACAGCATTTCTTCCGACTTATTTCCCTACTCCGAAAGTATTTTAAAATTAATTTTCAGCTAATGCAAACAGAAATTAAAAATCAAATTTAAACACAATAAATTTGTTATTTGAGTTTTTTCGAATAAAATAAACTTGATCTGCTTAATCAGCCCTCGCTGCTTATGCGGTCAAAATCTTTCACTCAACAGATTTATATGCCACCTGTAATAGCATACGCACACATAGATACAGACACAGATACAACTATAGCATTCGATACACTTATATCTGCATAGAGATTGCCTGCCCTAGGCGCGAATGCCGCTAGACATTGACACGTATATTGCGTCTGTAGAATAAGTTTTGGCTTTGGGATGTGTTGCGAAAAGTCTGTTGTTGTTGTTGTTCTCGTCGGTGTTGTTGTTGTTGCTGCTCTTGGATTTGTGGGTGGATGCGCTGACGTCTTAATTCAATCAGCACCTAATCGAATTATACAACCGAATCAAAGTCTTGCCATTGCCAATCAAAATCACAGTCCTTCCACTCACTCACTCAGTCAGTGAGTCATTCACTTAACACTCGCATTTTGCTGCACACACACACACACACACACTTGAAATTTACCCTAGACAGGATGAGGAAGTAGTTGATAGTATTTTGAAGTCTGAGAATAGGATCGAATGCGTTAACCGTTGCAAGTTCTCGAGTTGCTGACTCCGCGCGCGGCTCAAAGCGACTGAATTTTGCGTGACCCGCCGGCGTCGAGCAGACCAACTCGCCGATTACTGATTTTCTTTTTTGGGAAAGCGCTGGAAAACAGCACGGGGAAAAACAAAAGGCGCAAATCACAAGCGACTGCTAAATGACTAAAAAAAAAAAAGAAAGAGAACAACACACCCAGTCACAGTCAGGCAAACTGCAGAGCAACCCCCTCATGCCCCGCCAGAGCCAACGATTTGCCAGCGATTTTAAATAGAAGATCAATTACGCGGCAATCAAAATATGGGAGAGCTCCGTGCTCGATGAAGCGCACACTCGGTTCGGATATATTTGATTTGGACGAGACCGTTCCGAGACAAAAGCAGATTTTTTTTTTATTTTTTTATTTTAGTGGAACGCCAATTATGCGTGCAATGCGAAATGGAACGGATGTGTAAGCGACTAAATATACCATATACTCTGAATACCGAACACACACACTTGCAGACTACTCCCCACTTATAAAAGAGCTAAAGCCAGCTAAAGAGTCAATCAAAATGATTTCATTTGGGGTTTGGGTTTTGTATTTTGTGTTTTGTGTTTTGTGTTTGGCCTTTTGTGTGCTGCAAGCGCAAAAACTCTTTTGGTCGCTTTTGAAAAGAGAGTAAAAACAAAAGACAAATGTGCGTTGGGCAGTTCTGGCTTGGCTCGGCACTTCCGGTGCCGCTGCGTTCGGTTCTCTTTCCACCCGTTTTAGAATAAATCAAACGGAAATTTTTTAGCCAATAAAAACATTGCTCATAAAAGCAGCCCAGTCTGTAGACTGCAAGGGAAACGCTTGGGTAAAGCAGGGGCTTAGTTTCTGCTGCTGCTGCTGCTGCTGCTGGGTGTGTTCCAAGGGGAGCGCCCGCGCTCGTTCGTGAAGAAGCGCATTTACTTTGGAAATCGACTCAGAGCTCCTAGCATTTATGTGAAATTTATTGATTTGCAAAAATTAAAATGGGAATATCGAATGGGCATCTGAGAAACTGATTACGACAACAACAACAAAAACCGAGAATTCTACCTGAAATGAGCGCACTTTTGATTTTAACTAGATTGGATAATTAAGAAATGTTTAACAGCGCAAAAACAATAAGTATTGTAGCACTTGAAACAATTGATAGACTAGCAGTTAGCCTGTAATCAACGCTGGAATGTGCAAAACTAACATGAGAATGTTTTTTTGATAATAACAATGGAATTTTCTTGTGTATATTGCCTACTATACAAACTCAACTCTAAACCAACCTATTATTATAAAACTTTTGGAAAAGTTGACTACTGGGGTCTTACATGTGTATCCCAAATTTCACAACTGTATCTACTTCCAACTCTCAGTTACACTGTTCAAATCCTAGCTTTAATCAGTCTTTAGTCTAGCATAACTCGACTCTGAAGCAACCTATTAGTATAAAACTTTTAGAACAGTTGGCTAGTAAACTCTGGTACCTCTTGTGACTATATCAAATATCTTATACACAGTAAATTTATTGTCTGATCAAGATTAAATTATCAAACGCACTTTTAGTATACAAAATTTCATATCTTTCATGTCCATATTTTTCAAATAGCAACCTATTGAAGATATAGTATCTAACCTAACTCAACTTACAGGCATCCAATCTTCATAACACATTCAGAATACTTGACAAAATATATTAATTGAATGTATACGAAATTTCTTAGTAAAATCCAGTAAATGTGCATAAGATGCAAATGTGAAAAAATAAGAAAGACAGACCTTATAACACATATGCAAACATGAGGTCGCATATCTGGAATACTGAAGTTAAACTTCATTTCGTTACTTCAAACTACCCTTTTTTGCGCGCTATTCGCTTACAGGGTATACAACTACAACTATATTTTTAGTGCCTTTGTCTAATGGCCTTGCAGTAGAAACTGAGGCTGTCCGCTGGACTGACAGCAACCTGTGCGTGCGCCCATTTATTATGGGATTGGGGATTGGGATAGCGATTGGCTTTGGGCTTGGGCTTGGGCTTGGGCCAGCTATAGATGGAGGGCGTGCCCAGCCGCGACCTGGCAGTCGTCGAAGCGTTGTGACCCAGCCTGGGTTAGGTGCGCCGCATTGTTTTTATTGTTGCGAGCAAATTAAGAACCATTCTCGCATTGATTTATTTGGTATGCCATTATTAAGTGAGTAGAGAATTTATGGAGTGCTGCACAACAAACAGATCAGTTCTGGGCGCCCTTTAGAAAGCGGCACTAGTTTTGATGTTCACTTCGGTTAGGAGCAGGGGTGATCTAGGGTTGGGTTTTTAGGCAGGTTGTAAAGGTCATTCGAGTTTGTATTTTGAGGGGAACTCAAGGTAAATGTCAAAGAAATGTTTAGAAAAATGCTAAATATTATGCAGCGTGAAGCTCTAATAACCACATCTCAAATCCAAAAATCATTTTAAAACTATTTTCTATATGCTCCATAAAGTTGGCCACGGAATATGTGCAATAAATCTTTGCCAATATTTTCAACACATATGCTCAACAAGTAAAGCCCCAACGCAACGTCATCTTCAGATATATATATTACACCGTATATACAAAGCTTAATAAACTCAATTCTATTTAAATCCTGCTTTCCTGCTCGCAAATATATCAATAATCAACAGTTTCGCTGCCGCCCAAGTTCAACTAAATTTATATTAACTATAAATTATGTTTAGTCACTAAAAGTCGCCACAAAAAAAATAAATATTTAAACTTTTTCTAATTTTCTTTTGCTGCCAAAATATAAAAAACAACGCGGGCGTAGATTTAAAAATAACAGCGCACAAATTAATTCTTTAAATAAATAAAGGCGCCTTTACGGCCCAAAAGAGCTGTGAAAGACGTGAAAGAAGCATAATATTTGCATAAGTAAACTCTGGGCCAATGCTTGGGGATCGACATAAACGATGTCCGCATCGTGACGCCAATCAAATGGCCAAACGGGGCGTATACGCATTTTGATAGATTAGTTACGCCCACACAAACTGGGAAATTGCCATAAGGTGTTTTTAAAGAAAATCACATTCATAGATCCCATCCCATTAGCTTATACTACGTAGGATCGTCACAGCTATCATCAAAATGTTTGAGACATTGATTTGGCAGTTGGCAAGTTGCTTTGTGTACAGGGATTTTTCATTTAGTTTGCCATCTGGATTTTCCTTGTGTTTATTTCCCATTTTTAATGGATACTGTAAAAGGCTGGCGGGCAACTGTGGGCGTCTAGCTGCACACAAATATATGTATATATATATACATATATATATATATATATTTGTAATAAATATTGCTCAGCCAACAAATTTTTGGATTGTACGTCATTTTATATATTTAGCACAAAGAAGAAGCAGATAAGAAAAACCATGCGCACCTCCAGCTCCAGTTTGGAATTTTCTGCTTGTTTTTTTTTTTTTCGTTTTTCGTGCAGCTCAATTAACACGAACTAATGTGAAATATTTGAAATAAACAAGTGCGAAGGCAAAAATCAAGTTCAATTTGTTCACAAAAGAAAAGCATGATATATACAAGCTAAAGACAAGATCATCATCATCAGAAAAGTGAAAAGTCGAGAACTGACTGAAAGGAAAATAATCTATAAATAAGTGCCAATAAATTTTAACAAACAACAAGTTGTTCAACGGCAAGAAAGTTGATTAGAAACTGGCCTTTATTAAATAACAAAACAATAATCAACTGAAAGCTGAATAAAACTGAAAAGATAATTAACCAAATGTAGGTTTCTAGGGGAAATGTTTTAATTGATTGTTAAAATCAATTGGAATAAGAGTTGAGTAAATAACATTTTCTAAATTAAATTACTGAAGCGAAAATACAAAATTTTAAATAAAGAGGTTTTGTAACTGTGCAACTTTGTCGGATTGATAAAAAATTGAAGGTAGCGGAATCCTCGAAAATATTATATATATTTATGCACATTTTAAATATTACAAAGCAAAAGTAATTTCCAAACGATAAAGATAATGTAGTCATAAATAATTGAAAGGAAATGCGCTATCATTAAATTAGGAATTTCAACAATAAAAATAAGCTTTTTTTCTGACTGAATATTTCGACTTTAAGCGAAATGTCAATATATATTTTAATAAAATTACATATTTTAAGAACAAAATATTTTAGTTGCCTGGAAAATATTTATAGGACTTGTAATTTTATGCAATTGTAAAATTACGGAAATGCAGTAAATACTACATTATTCCATGTAATGTTCTACAATAGCTACAATTTTATAGAAATATGTCTAAGAGTATTTTGGCAACAGTGGGTTTTCCTCTGAAATTTTACTTTGGTTTTCTTTAGCTTCAATTAAAATTTGATTGAATTTCATTCAATTTTATTTTAATTGCCAAAGTCCGTGAATTGTAAGGAGAAACTCCTCATTATTTAATAAGAAGAGAGAGTACGATTTTAATGTTATTTTGTTAAAGAGAACTTGTTTAATGTTCCACTCTTCTTCATATTATTTTTATAAAATACCTATATTAAATGCGACTAGCTTCTATTAAAAATTATTAAAATGTATTCCATTTTCTGTGCCCTACTTAATTTAAAGCTTTATCAGTCATACGCCACAGACACATTCAAAAGAACGTCAAAGAAAATCTATTTAGCTTTTCGGAAAACCCATTGAAAACGTCATGTTTGGAAGTGCAAGTGTCACACTTTTCCGACTGGCCACACAGAGTGCTGCATCCATCAGATACAATATGTAGATTTTACCTGAGCCCGTTGGTGCGCGTGCTTTAAATTTGGGCGCAAACATTGTTGTGTTTTGTGTGTGCTCTGCAAAAAGGTTGCATATGAATAATAAATTGATATGGTTTAGACACTTGCAATAAGCTGCACTTCACTTTATCGGAAAACACTTTGACACACTTTTCATTCAGGGCTGGGCACTGCACAACAAACAATCGAAAATGAAAAGCGCGGTGAGCAAATTGCTTGGAAAAACGCTCGACTAACCCTGCCCCATTTTTGTTTTTGCTCGAACTCAATTTTTGTGATGTGTGCAAGTGGAAATATAGAAATGCTGCCGCTGCTTCAGACGCAATATATACTATGCGGGTATATATATGTGTATATATGTATATATATATATGTTGCTTTTCTTTTTGTTTTATTTTTCACGCGCCTTCGCGTTGCGCACACGACTTAAACACGACGACGACTACGCCAGGCGAAAATCTTGTACAAGTCGCTTGGATTTTCTTTCGACAAACGAAACTCAATTTGTGTGAGCGCACAGCGAAAATAAGAAGAACAACAAATTTGTTGAATGTTCCCTCAACAAATTTGATTTTCCATTTTCCTTTTGGGCCAGCGCAGCATAAACAAAAATGTTGATGCTTGCGTAAACAGAGACAGGCAAGTGGGAAAAGCCACCAAAAAACTGCCCAACACCAGAGCGCAAAGAGCAAAAAGAGCAACAGAGAGAGAGAGGGAGAGTGGGAAAGAGTGAAAGATCGTCTCATGTGGGGCCATAAATTTGTTGAACGACGCCTAGATAAAGATACATTTTCACGCAATGACCAAAATCGCTCGCGCGTTGCACATGTCGTATACACAATATTTCGTTTTTCAAATATATCAGAAAAATGATTGCATACTTTGCGGCGGCAGGTGCAAAATTGTTATAAAAATAAAAATGGCATAATTGTGAGTGTTTTTGAGGGTTTGAATGTGAGTATATTGAACGAATTATGAAAACGAGCACAGCCACATTGAAATGAACTACAATTTTGGCCAATTAGCTGGCAGCTGCGCTCGTTTTCAAGTGGCACAAAAAAGCGGCCCACAGACATTAGAGGGCAGACATAAACACATAGGTAGTTGGGTGGGGTGAGGGCGGGGGTATATACAAAAAAAAAAAGGGGGGGGGCACTTTGACCGACCGTTGGCATAGAGAAAGCCCTTGGCCAGCTGCAGCTCATTGTCAATCTCCTTGAGCAGATCGCTCTCGGACCAGCTGCGTCGCTGGCGCTGTCGCTGTAGCTGCTGCGGCGATAGCAGAAACCGCGTCTGCTTCTGTGGACGTAGACGCTGCTTCGCTGCCATCGCGGGCGTCGGCGTCGGCGTTGACGTTGGCGTCGCTGTCTGTAGCTGCTGCTGCGCTCGCTCGATTTTAATTGCTTGGGCTATCAAAATTGTTGGCATTCGTTTAGTTTTCTCTCTCGGCTAGACGCATGCCACATGCTGCACTTAGTCTAAGGAACCCTGTGCTCAATTGTCTCTCTGCAACAACAACAACAAACAAAACAAAACAAACGAATCGCTTGTTCGTCTTGTCGCTTCCCCTTCCCCATTTCCCCTTTTTCATGCCAATTGAATGGAATTAATTAAAATTTCCGTTTAATCGCGATTCGGTCTCCCCGCTGTGCCCCCTTTAGCAATGCAATTGCTTGCAGCGCCCCAGATAAGCCGACGCAATCGGAACGGGCGCAGCGTGAACCGCGGGGCATTGGGGCACTTATAGCTCGAGGGTTTTGTAATTTAAATTGGCGGGACACTTGAGCGCAGAGTGGCAAAAAATGAAATCAGCAAAAAACAACTTAAATTTATTGTTATGAGCATGTAAAAGACTTTTGCTACTGACACTCGTTTATAGACTCTTCATAAATACTATATATTATGATATATGTACGATTGTATTGTGGCAAAATAAATTTATACAAAATTAGTGGCATCAATTTTAAATATTCTACCAAAATTTCTAATGTTAAATATTTTGTGGAATTCTTTCTCATAAATTTATGTCATTGAAAATTATTATTCTAGCTGAATGTGACACTTAACCATAGGAATAATCTTTAGGAAGGGTAAGGCATGAGGAAATTGAATGATATATCATTAATAAAAGTGAGAGCAGAACTGAGAGAATTTAAAATTTAAATTATACGCTAACAGCTGTAATTAAAAAGCTTTTATTGGGCTTAAGAGAAGTTGAAATTCTACAAATGTTATAGGGGTAGCTACTAAGTGTAGCTTAAAGCTTTTATGAGATATAATTTATTATGTTAATTCTTTAAAATGCTTTCTTTTGAAGGTGTATCTGGGAAGACAATGTTACTGTTTATCAAAAATAGAAGCTACTTAACCAGGCTTTAATATAAAAAGCTTTTAGCTTACACAGTTAAACGAACAAAAAGCTTTAGTGCACTTTCAAAAGCTGCTTTAAATTAAGCATTAATGAATGATTCTTACTCACTTACAGAGCTTTACGCTTACGGAGAATATAAATTTAAAGCACGCAGTTTTCATGTGCTTTTAAAGCTTTTAGATAAATGTATTAGCCGTAAAGTAAAAATAGGTACACACAATTCAAAATGAATGCCACTAAATTGTGAAAGTTATAAGTTTAAAAAATGTATCTAATTAGTTAAATGAGCCTTAAGTTATGAAAATGCATGATTAATTATAGTTTGTTACTTGCGATCAATGTATATTTAGGACATTTACAGGATTAGTCAGTCGGTCAAGCAATGCATCATTTACAAGCGCTAGCATAAAACAAATCTCTCTGTGACACAGTTTACGACTAGATCAAATCAAATAGGTCAACGGATATATGTAGATATATATAAATATATGTATTTATATATGTGGGGCATGCGTACAAAATAATAAAGACTAAATAACAATTGAGTTTGTTAATCAATTTATCGTTTATTAAACATTCAACAACACGATATTGGATTTATTTGTATTAATTTCCAAAGAACATTTAACTAATTTTCACAAATATAGTTTTCAATTTTATTATTATTATTATTTTTTTGGTTTCGTTTATTATCAAACAATTGCCTAGGACAAAAACATAATTTCAATTTTCATTTGGTTAAAAGTAGGCTGCATGCTGCTGGAAGGCTTTTCGGGGTAGCTTAGGGGGGTATATAAATTGTTTAAAGCATTTCTGGCGGTTCCATTAACAAAGGTTTCTGGGCGTGCACATAGAGTATTTGGTTCCTATATATTTATTCAGAAACTGTCGGACGTGGTTGTATGCTCAAAATTGCGCCAATATTTATCGAACTCCTCGAAGATTTTCGAGCGGAAGGGCGAGCTGGCGAACAGCTCATCGAAATTTCTATGGAAATTGACCAAAAATGGCGAAGACGATGGCGAAGGCGATCCTGGCGGTGCTCGGCCAGAGCTCGATTTGGATCTGGATTCGTTTTCTATATGGCTACTCGTGGTTGACGTTGTTTCTGTTGTACTGTTGTTGTTGTTGTTGTTGTTGTTGCTATTGAAGCTGTTGGTGTTTTCGTTGTTTTCGTTGTTTTCATTGTTGTTGTTGCTGGTTGCTGTTTTATCATTGTCTGTGTGAGGGCGGCGATAGAGAGAAATTTGATATACAAAAGAGCAACACACACAGAGAGAGAAACACACAGATATAGAGTGTGAGTGCGAGTGCAGTGAGAGTGAGAAGGAGAAGGAGAGACAGAGAGCGAACGAGTTGCTACAACAACAATAAACATATATTTACAATATGTTTGCGAGATGAGCGAGTGTATGTGCGAAATGACCTTTCACCAATGAATTAAAAAATAAATAAATAAAAGTACACTCAGAAAAAAATGTGTATCCTAGATTTAATTGAAGTTAGTTTCCTTTTTTAGCTAAATTTAAAGAAGATATATTGTTTGAACTATCTTCAATATCCACAAATTTTTTACATTTAATTTACATGCCTTTTTTTTAAAATGTTGGAACAGCCTAAATATAAAACAACAACATTTTAAACTAGCTTGGGAACATCCAATAGAATTCTAAGAAAATATTATTAATAACTTCGAAAGTTTGTGAATTACTTACGATATTGCAATTCAGAACGTGAAAAATATTCTTTATTTTAAACAGAAGCAAAAATGAACTTGTAGTTCCAGCCAAAAAGACATTAAAGAATTATAGAAAAATGATTTTTCATTATGTAAAAATATTCTTTCTTTTATTGAGAAATCAAAAGGAAGTAATAGTGGAATAAGTTTAAGAACTAGTTTTTGGAATACTTCCAGCTTCATTTTGTTGCAATTTACTAAATTTTGTGTTAAAATGCATTTTATATTGTAAAACTAATTGGAAACTAGTTCAAAAAATATCTCAAAAAATAATTGGTTTTGCGGTGATTTCATTGCGAAATGTGAAATCAGAACGCGCAATATCATTTGATTAATAAGTCAAAATCTAGAATACACATTTTCTCAGAGTGCACAAAGAGTGAGCATTTAGCTGAACTTGTTCCAGGCCGTGAGAACGGTCAGGCCAAGTAGCAGAGCGGTGCCCAAGATGTTGCCAGCTATCGAGCTGGAGGATGAATTGGATGTATTATTGTTGCTATCGACTGGGCTACGGGGAATGGGCGTTGGGCTGGTGGGTGAGTTGGGGGGTGAAGAGGAGGAATTGGAGTTGGAGTTGGAGGTGTGGGAGGAACAGGAACCTTTGGAAGCGGAACCACAACCAGTGTCAGGCGTTGGGGAGCGGCAGGAGCTAGTTACAGAAGCGTTGCCTAGTTGCAGATTATGACTAACGAGCCTCGCGGTATTCGATCGATAACGATAACGATTGGCAGCCGGCAGCGTCGCTCTCGGCTTGTCCGTGGCAAACTCACCCTGCACAGAAGGCGGCAACCGGGACACCTTGTACGTCTTCACAATGGTCGACTTCTTGCTGGCGCTGCTCAGCGAGTTGTCCGTTGCGGTCTCACTGCGCTCCTGCTGCTCGTGGCGCTCCACTTGACCAGTTGATTGGTCGTCGCCTTTCAGCTGCTCGCAGCTGCTGAACTTAGCAAATTCGCGCAGATGACGCGGCAGCTCGCGCAGATTCGCCTCGGCCTGACCCTCCAGAATGCGCACAGGCGTCGGCGCCTCCGCATCCGATTCGCTGCCTGCTGCCGCCGCTTTGGCGGGCGCTGGCTGCGACTCGGCGCCGCTCTCCCAGTCGCTGTCCGCGGGCATGGAGAGCTTGTGGCGGCGCTCCTTGACGCGATTGAGGAACTCATCGCTTATGTTCGCCTGCTGCTCGGTAGCATGCTGCTGCTCGTCCTCGATCTTAGATATCTTGATGATCTTGTGCTGGCGCCGCTCCTCGCGCTCCGCCACCTTGTTCATCCACTCCTCGGCCATTTGCTGACGGAACACCTCATCCTCGCTGAGCGTGGGCAGCTTGGGCGCCGGCCGGTAGCTCTCGCGTCGCGGCGGCGGCGCCTGCAGCACCGTTGGCGCCCGCTGCATCTCCTCCATCAGCCGGCGGCGCTCCTGCTGCAGCCGTTCAAACTCCAGCTTCAACTGCTCCTCCTTGCTCAGTATATACTTGAGCTGCTGCTCGTGCAGCTCGCGCGGCAACGAGGCGCGTCTCTCCCGCTGCCTGTCGTACGCCGGCGGCTGTCCCGGCTGCGGGGTGACGGGCGTGGACACTGGCGCCGGCGACACGCCACGCCTCGAGGTGGTGCTAATGTACGTGGGATTCGGATCCCGTTCGATCATCGAGTAGCAGCTGGCGTAGTGCGGCCGCAGCTGCTGCGGCGCCTGCTGCAGCATGGGCGCATGCCGACGCCCACCTCCATACGCATTGAAGCTATCGTAGCAGCTGCTGCTGGACAGATCGTTCGTGCTGGCCGAGAGGCGGGGCGCGCGTATCGAGTGCGGCTGCCGCTGGCCCTGGCCCTGGTTCTGTCGCTGATAGCAAATCTCCACCTCGCGCGCAAACGGACGTGCGATATTCTCCGAGTAGCCCAAATCGCTGGCATAGTGCGACCAATCATCCTGCTGCACTGCCTCGGTGGGCACACGATAATGCTCCGCCGAGCTGTGCGGCCGCGCCGGCTCGTTCAGATTGCACAGCGATTCGGCGCGACGAGTGCGCTCGTAATCGGGCGACAGTTGAATGGGTATCTCGACAGCACGCGGCACCGAGGACAGCCGCTCCTGGCGTGATCTAGCCGAGCGTTCAATTTCACGCTCCAGCTCCTGCATGTGCGCATGCCGCTCACGCTTTAGCTGCTCCAGCTGGCAGCTGTTGCTATTGTTGCTGGTGAGGCGACTGAGATCGTAGAGCGAGGCGGATTTGTCGCGCTGCTGTCGCTGCTCGCGGCCCGTTTGCAGCTCGGCATTCAGCTGCTGGGACAAGGCATCAAAGTCCTTGAAGAGCTTTTCATTATCCGTCGAAGGTTGCCCGTTGCCGTTGCTGCTGCTGTTGGGCTGAGAAATTGCGTCGAGCGCTGCTTTGGCACGTTGCCGAAATTCCTCATAAGTGCCGCTGCTACTGCTGTTCACCTTGGTGCCAGTTGTTGTTGTTGTTGTTGCGGTTTGTTCTCTGTGCTGCCTGCTCTCTGGGAGCAACTGTTGCTGCTGTGCGTCATCATTGAAAGTGTTTGACATGCCATTTAATTTCGTTGCTGACATCATATTTGCCGCTGCCGGCGGCGGTGGCACTGGCGGCGCACAATCCACCTCATCCGCCGCACGCCTGCCGCACAGGTATCTGATGCACCTGCGGAACCTGCTGCTGCACCTCGCGCACCGGAAATTTCCCATTTGCAGTGGGCGTGCCACCACCAGCCTCCTGCTGCTGCTCGCGACTGCTGTTGCTGTAGTCGTAGATCACCTGGCCGTTCTCGACGCGCTTCTTGGACTCAAAGGAGCTGGTCTCAATGTTGGAGTAGCGTTTGCTCTGCTGCGGCTTCTGCTGGCCGCTCTGCTCAATGTTGGAGAAACGCTTGCGCTGCTCATCAAAGATGTCGCCCTGCTGGGCCATGCTGGGAAACATGCGCGCCAACTCGCTCTCCATGCTGGCTGGAAATTTGCTGCTGCTCCTGTTGCTGCTCTTAATGTTGCTGCTGTGGCTCATGAAGCTGCTGTTGCTGTTGCTGCTGCTGTGTTTGCTCTGCTGTTGCTGCTCGACTGTGCGCTGGTCAAATGCGTACGGCAACTGCTGATCAGCTGCTGCTGCTGTTGGTTTATTTTCAAATGATGATGTCGCTGGCATTGTTGTTGCTGTTGCCGTTGCTGCTGTGTTTGCCTTTTGGCTTACGTCATCTGCTTGTTGCTGATTCGGCTGCTGTTGCGCTGCTTGGCTCTTTGCCTTGGCTGCCGTCTCGGCGCTCTTCACAGGCACCGGCGGCGGCGGCGGCGTTGTCGCTGTGGGCGTTAGACTCTTGCGCAATTCGCGCATCTTGGCCGCCGTTTTGAGTATCTGCTCCTGCTCGGCATTCATTTGGGCGCTGTCCATGGCGCGCACCTGCTCGGCGCTCAGCTCGTGATAGCCGCGTCGCTGCACGAACTTCTCATGTGCGTCCAGCAGCTGATCGGCCGCTGGCTCCAACTGTTGCTGCTGTGCCAGCGCACGCTGCGCCGGCGACAGGCACACTAGCAGCTGGGGATCCTTCTGAGTGGGCAAGCCCAGCCAGGCATCCTTCTCGCCCGCGGCCTGGTCCAGCGAGAGCTGCAGCTCGCCGATGTGCGGCAACTGTGGCATGGGATAGGGCATGTTGTCAGGCTGCTGCTGCTGCTGTTGCTGCTGTTGCTGCTGTTCGGTTATGTTTTGGGCAACGCTGGCGAGCTCCTCAAGCATCTGCTCGCCATAGGGCATGGAGGCCAAGGTCTCGGTGCATAGCAAACGCAATTTCTTGATGCGCTCCGCTTCCGTTTCCGCTGCTGAAATGGGGGAAATAGCTGGTTGCTGCTGCTGCTGGCGCAAGGGGGGTGTGGGGGGTTGCTGTTGCGGGGTTGGCGAGGCCAGGTGTATGGCAGTGCATTGGCTGTGCTGTGTGCTGTCCGAACAGTGCGAATCGTTCGACTCTTGACGCTTGAGCAATAAGGGGTTAAGGATTGGATTCTGGGCGGTGCTGGTGGCGGGATAGTGCATGCTGCTGGGGGGCGGTGGCACAGGCGGGGGCGTGGGTGATAACCTACAGCGCAATTCGTTTGGCTGCTGCCGCTGCTGCTCCGGAGCAGCTGCCGCGATTTCGTTTCCGTTTCCGTTTACATTCCCGTTAACGTTTCCGTTTTCGCGTCGCGTCATTTCGATCAATTCGCGCACTTTTTCCATGTTGCGAACGAATTCCTCGCGCGTTGCCGCCAGCGAAGTGGTTGCAGTTGAACTGTTGGCCAATTTGTTCGAGCCAAATTCGTTGGCCAACAATGTCGAATGTTGATTCGCTTCTCTTGGCAGCTCATTTAATGCCGGCGTGGGCGTCGCTGCCGGCGTCCCTGTCGGCGTCGGCGTCGCGGCACTAAGCAGCGATGATAGCGAACTGCTGCCCGGCGATGTCGGCTCCGTCGGGGGATGAGCGTTAACAGGTGTGCTCTCGCGGCTCGATTGTTCGGCGGCAGTTGTTGCCTCCGTTTCCGTGTCCACTTCCGTTTCAACCTGCAATTGTTGTTGTTCTTGTTTTGGTTCTTGGTATTTGTGGTGTTGTTGTTTTAGTATTGTTACACAATATTATAAGTATGTGATTCTGGCATAAACATGGCCTACTTTAAATGTATTGCGTACTCAACTGATCCCAAATACTAGCCAGAGATCTTGGACCTTCAACCAAGTGAATGTTCTCTTAACTCTTGCTAATCCCAAAGATACAATATTTCTTTTCTTAATAAACATACTACAGAATACTGAAAAACACTTGCAGTGTATATTTGTTCATTCAATATGAATACTGCTTTTCCTAACTCTTGGCATTTAAAATGTACATTTTGTCACAATGAGAAAATTATCCAAGACCTTGTAAGGCCATTTACATTGGCTATTCAAACTAACAACAGCTTTTGACATTCACAATAAAGGTTATAAAGTCGCAAAAGCATGCGATTCGCAGAAATATCTCATAAAAGTATCGCTATATTATCGCTACCTAATGGCTTTTTTAAATTTCATTGAAAACTAACTTCCAACATTTAACGAAGCAGAAAAGCATTTTGTTTTGTTAGTAAAATGCAATATGAACGCGTTTTGCCTTTGTAAATTACATTTTTGTTGTACTTAAGATTCTTATCTGACGATGTAGTTGGCAGACTAGTTGAAATGTTCGCACCTTGCTAAATATTTGACATGATGTTGCAAGCAGCTGTCAAATTGCTTAAAATGATGCTTTTCATCAATGTTAAGGCCTTTAAAACAAGTATGCTCTATATTCTAATACCATATACGAAAACCAATTTGACATTTAGTCGGAATGAAATTTATATATTTTATTATAACTTTGATTGTAGCTTAAGAATTTCTTAACATGAAGTTAAGAATCTAAAGAATTATTAAATGGAAGTTTCTTCATAAACTTAACATAATTTGTACTCCTTTCTTATTAAGTATACTACCAAGGCATTTGGAACTAATAATCATTTATTACTCTTCTGTTTGCCACCTATATTCCCTTTTCCCTCCACTCAACATAAACCTCCTGCTACTCCTATGGTTAGTTGGTTAGTACTGCGCTACGAACCTCGCACTCGCCCTCGGTTTCCGTTTCATTGGACGAGCTGATAGGCTCCGTGGTTGTTGTGCTGCTCAGGTCGTCGTCGGGTCGATTGATCAGCCGGCTGGCATCCGTATCCAGGTCGCTGAGGGCGCGTTTGGCCAGGGCAGCTGCCTCTTCGAGCTCGAGTTCCATTAGATCCGAGACGCTGCTTGAACCGGACGAGCTGAGGTAAACCAATTCCGCATCCTCGGACTGCGGCGACAATGTGCTCTGCAGTCGCAAGCAGCTCTCCAAATCGCTGGGCTGCTCGAGCAGCTTTGTTTCCAGCATGAGAGCCAGCGGCTCCTCGCGTCGTTTGTGCCGGCGACTAAAGTCAAGTTGGCTGCGCGGAAACGCCTCGTTTGCCTTCGCTGGCAGCGGTGAGCGCGTCTTCGCCGGATCATTGCCGGAGGAGGAGGCGGAGGCGCTGCGACTCAGGCTGGGATCGCCGCCCGCTGCTGCTGCCTCGCTGTTCTCCTCCAGAATGCTGTCCAGATAGCGCGGACTGAGCAGCTGCGGCAGAAAGTGCGATTCGAGTGCATTGCGTTTCTGGGCGCGCTTCTGACGCAGCTGCTCCTGTTGCTCGGTGCGACTGCTGGACGGCAAATCCGCCGAAGACGCCAACACAGCAACGGGCGCAATCGCAGCCGTCGGCGTGCTTGCCTCCGTCTCCGAATCCGCTTCAAATACAACGGGCGACTGCAGCGGCCCATTGAACTCACCGGAGCTGCAATCGCTGCTCAGCTCCAGCTCCTGAATCTGCACATCGCGCGTGAATTTACTAAACTGTTGCACGGCCTTCGGCGACGGCGATTCGACCAGGTAACGCGGCGGCGGTGACAAGGTGCCGCTGTTGCTGCTGTTGTTGCTGGTGCTGTGTGCGGTTGCTGTTGCTGTGGTGCTGCTGATCTCCTCAATTGTGGGCTTACCTTTGCGAGCGCGTTCCTCCTCATCCGTTTCGAGGCGTACCTGATGTATGATGACTTTGGTGCTACGTTGCAGCGGCTGCTTTGCGGCATGTTGCTGGGGTGCACGCTGTTGTTGCTGCTGTGTATCGATCTGTTGCTGCTGTGTAACAACTTGTTGCTGCTGAGCTAGCGGTTGTTGTAGCTGACAGTTTGCCAGTAACTCTTGCACAGCTGCTGGCAACTGTTGCTCTGTTTGTGTTTCCTGCTGCTGTTGTTGCTCCTGCTTCTGCTGATAATGCTGCTGTTGCTGCAACTGTTGCTGATGTGCATCTATTTCATCATTGCTCTCGCATACTATGCGATGCACTATGACCTTGGCCTGACGTGGACTGCCTGGTGGCTTTGCTGCCTGCTGTTGCTGTTGTTGTTGCTCCTGTGGCAACTTCGTCTGTTGCGGTGGTTGCTCCCGCTGCTGCTTGGAGTTTTTGGCACCCATTGCGTCTGACTGCGTCTGTGGGGCTTCCTCGTGTTTGTCTTCCTTTTCAACTATAACAGGCACTATGTGAACCACTGGCTGATCCTTGAACTGATCTTCAGACTGATCTACTGGCTGATTGAAGGGCTTGTTTGCCCTATGCAGCTCTTCTTGCAGATTTGCTGACTGAGCTTCAGAATGAATTTCTTTTGGCTGATCTACTGCTTGCTCATCTAGCTGATTAATAATCGTCTCTATTATTGGATCTTCAACTAGATCTTGCACGATCTGCTTTTCAATTCGGTGTTCTTCAGACTGTTGTCTTGGCAACTCTTTTGGCGGATTCTCAGACGGATCTTTAGGCTGGCTTTCTGCTTGTGCAATCAGCTGCTCTTCAGTGTGTTCAATCAGATGGGCTTTAGGCTGATCTTCCGACTGCTCGACAAGCTTCTCTTCTGTAAGATCTTTAGACAGATCTTCCAACTGATCTTTAGATAGATGTTCGGGCTGATCAACCAACTGTTGGACAGGCTCTTCCTCTGCCTGATCTTCTAACTGATCGAACAGCTTCTCTCCTGTCTGATCATTAGACACTTCAGATTGAGCTGTAGGCTGATCTACTAACTGTTTGACAAGCTTTTTTTTTGTCTGATCTACAGGCTGACCGATGGGCTTTTCTTTTGTCTGATCTTCAGACAGATTTTCCAGCCTCTCTTCAGGTTGATGTTCGGGCTGATCTTCCAAATGTTGAACACGCTTCCCTTTTGTCTGAACTGCAGGCTGATCTTCTAACTGCTCGACCAGCTTCTCTTCTGCCTGGTCTTCAGACGAATCTTCTAGCCGATCTTTTGCTGCAATCTGCTGCTCTTTGGACTGATCTTTTGACTGATCCTGTAGTTCCACCTCTGACAGTTCTTCTGGCTCTTTCTGGCTGCTCTTTCTGCTGGCTATGCGCGTGGTTGATTCATCAGCAGCTGTGAGGCTGTCGCTTGCTGTGTTTGACCCATTTGAAATACTGCCAGAATTTGCATTATTATCATGCTGATGATCATTAGCTGCTGTTAATGATGATGAAGTTGCTGCTGCTGCCTCCTCCTGCTGCTCTCGCTCCTCTGTCCCTGTCCCCTCCGCCGCCGCCGCTTGCTGTTTATTTTGATTTGCGTTTTGATTTTTATTGCGCTTATTACGATTACGATTGCGATTACGATTACGATTATTTGGCATCGTCTACGTCGCGTCTAAGCCTGGGAAACTGTTGCACTCGAAACGGAACCCACACTTAAAGTCTCTATATATATATATATATATATATATACGTATATGTGTATATGTGTGTTTGTGTGTGTGTGTGCTTGATTTGTTGTGCCTGCCTGCTGCAGTTTGTGTCTGGCTATTACGCATACGCCGCGTTTGCCGTTTTCAATCAGCTAAATCTAAAAATTGCTTTAATTCGTGTGCTTTTTGCTTTTGTTTTTTATTATTGCTCGTTTATTGTCGTCTTTTGTCGTCGTCGACGTCGTTTAGGGATTTCTCTCTTTCTCTGTGTCACTCGTCGCTGGCAGAAACACAACTAAAACTGAAAAACTGAACCATACGGCGCCGTCAGCCGATCAACCAAAACGACGAGCCGGCATTTTAAGCAGCGTCGACACCAGCTGCGACGCCAGCTGCGACGTCAACGGCGACTGCGACGCTCAGCCGCCCGGCACAAGTTTGACACGCGTCCGGCGCTGCACAAATTTTGATATTCAGATATATATAAGTATATAACGCATATATATATATATATTTAAATATCTTTAGATATAAAACACGCAAAAAAAAAAGAATATTTTCGATTTGACGTTTTTACGTTTTAGTTTTCAACTTTCTCTCTCAACGCGTACGATTTGTGTTCCCGACATTTTCGTTTTTCCTCAGAGATTTTTCTGACAAGATTTTCTTTCGACTTGTTTTGCGCGCTCGCGTTCCCGTTTCTTCTGCTGGCGGCGACTGGCGACCAAGGAATGGGCCATGGGCTGCTCCCAGCTGCCAGGCGGGCCACACAAATCAGTTGCACATAGGCACGTAATGAACAAAAAAATAAAAAAAAAACGCCAAGAAAAACTAAAAAAAATGCCCACAACAAGAGCAACAAAAACAAAAACAACAACAATATGGGGCATTCATAATGAGGCTCGTCTGATGATCATTTTAAAAATACATGAGGCGCTGTCTGTAGAATTGTAAAGAGCGCAACACATTTGCCTCAAGTAGTGGGAGTTCTTCTGGGTTGGGGGCGTGGCAATTGGAGAAGTCGTGTGTGTTAAGTGCAGAGCAAATAGGCAAACGTGCTGTGCAGTGTATTCAAAGTTGTTGTCGCTGTCGTCTCTCTGGGGCTACTCAAATATAAACAAACAACGAGGCAAGCAAAATCAAGTCCAAGTCAAGTCAAGTTCTCAGGATTTGAGGCACACGCGAAAGTCAAACAAACATGTTGCATAAATTTAAAAACAGACAAAATATATATACGTATATATATTATCTAGATATATGTATATATTGCTCGTGGTTATAAACAAAATCAGAACTGAGTTGTTTAGAAAATGCTTCTATTTTTCGGCTGCAAATAATGTCATCTTTAATTATATTCTTGGCTACGTTGAAATTTCTGCAAGCAATTTTAATGTTTTTATTTATGCAATGAATGCCAGAAAAATGAAGAACCCAACTTTGAGATGTTTGAACTTTGAAATAAACAAATAAATTTGCTACGCTAAAGAAAGACAAATATTGAAATGGGTTTTTTTTTTTTTTTGCATGTGCTACAAATAGCCATTCAATAATTGAATGGAAATATACACAATATATATATATTATTCAATAATATATATTCATGCTCGAAGTTTGGATAAACAAATCTTTTTTTTTTTAATAAATTCAAATACATTTGTGAAGAAAAATTTAATTTTCCGCTAATCACATTTCAATATTAAAGGCAATAATTTATTTAAATGTGGATCCTGTTATTACTATTAATGAAGACGGCAATTATTATTTAAAATTATTTAAAATTTGTTGAAAAATTAATGAAAGAAATTTTAAAATTTTTAAAAATACGTTTCGCCTTTGTATATTTTCTTAAAATTGTAGATTTTTCCGTCATTTATTTAAGCGCTTTCCAAACAATTTTCTGTTATAAGTTTTATTTAAAACTTAATTTTAAATTCTCCAATTTTAGCAAATTTGTTTAAATTATAATCAATATTCAATTAATCTTGAAAAATATGTATTATAATATTTCAAGCTTTTTTTCTCATTAATTTAACATTATTTCCCCCTTGTAAACCTCGAATTTAATTTATTATCTTTGTATTTTTGTCTTAATTTCATTCAATTATGTCTATTTGAAGTCATTCAAAATGTTGTTTGATTAAAACACAAAGAATGTTTATTTCTTGAATCAATTTGGCTACTTTCGGTGACCCCTCCTCCTTCAGGGCGCGCCCACCCACAGCCCACCTCAGGCAATATGCCCAAACAAATCGCTTACAACGCATTTAAATAACACACAGCACACACACGCGACTGCAGTCAAGTGTGTGTGTGAGTGTGTGTGTGTGTGTATCTGTATCTATGGCATTTTCAAGATATTTTTCGTGCGTAATTTCTTTTTCGATTTGTTTTCTCTGATTTTGTTTTTAGCTTTGCTACAATTTTGTATTCTTTGGTCTCCGGTCTCCGTTCCCCGATCTCTGTTCTCTGTTCCCCCGATTTTTTGGGGTGTCTACACTTGAATAATTTTTACGAGTTGAAATTGAAGCACTTTTTCCGACAGACAAGTGTGCCGGCTCATATGTATATGTATTTTAGTATATATGGATACATATCTGTATATGCATATATGTATCTTCTACTGGGCCATGCGGTTAGTAGTCGTTGATTTATTTTTAAAAGTACTTAATGGATTTCAATTTCTTGACTTTCTCTGACTTCGACTACCTCAGCTGCTTCTTCATTCAATTCGTCATGCTGATCGTGGGGCGCAAATAGATCTGTGCGGCCTTTCCCGTTCCTGTCAGGTGCCAGACAAGTGTGAAATGTGCACGTGATGCAAATGAACTGCACTGGGGCTGGGAGGCCGACAGGGGTGCACCGAGATTATGCAACAGATGTGTGTGTGTGACACGACTCTAGAGGGCTTAGGTAATTCACAGCTAAAAACAACAATTAAAGGCAGAAGAGGAGAGAAGCACAGTGAAGCACACTTAACATTTGCTGCCTAATTAAAAACCTATTAAAACGGCAATTTCCTCTGTGCTAGACAGACATTAAAAGTCGAAGAAACACCTTAACACCAGGCTATATGTCTCTCTCTCTCTCTCCCTCTATATCTGCTTCTCTTTCTCACATTATTCCAATACTCTTTCTGTCTCTACCTCTCGGCACTTATTCAGTTTATTTAATTTGATTGCGCTTCTGTTGCTTTTATTTTTGTGGTCTCTAAATTGCCTAGAGCATTATCATATTATACTCTATTAAATAGCATCGTTAACTGTCCTTAAAAGCAACTGAGCGCTAAGTTAGAGTATTTTTTTTTTCTTCTTACGCAACATCGATAACAACAACAACAATTACCACTTATTGCAATAGATATGCATTTCGTTTTCTATATTATTTTTGAGTTATCTTTCAATGCTGATAAAGACGAGTTTCTGATTGTTTCGCCGAATCGAAATAACGTTTCCCTTGTTGAAATTGTGGTAGAAATATCGTTCGATATGTTAAAAATCGCTGCACTTTATGCAAAATGAAATTAAAATTGAAGAGCTACTAAAGTGTATTTTATGGAATTACAGAGCATTTGTGTTTAAAGAGCAAATATGTTTGTTATTTAATTAAATTAAATTTTAATTGCGAATAAATCGATTATATTTATTATTATGCATGCAGAATATATAATTTAGTCATTGCTTTTGTTTGCTACGATTATGAACTAACAAATAAAAGATAAAATGAACGACTTTTCCATGTGGGTTTTGTATACATTTTTTGTTTAAATTTTTCATGTAGTATAAAAATATATGTTTCATATATAATATCTTCAGTAAACACGAAAATGACAACTTGGTTTTGTAAAAGAAAACATTGTCTTGTTTTTCTATAAAAGTAAATATATATATAGGTTTTTCAATGCTTTTGTTAAGGCTCAAAATATTTTATTGAACAAAAATATGAATTTTTCTAGTCATTATAATCGATGAAATAATCTCTAAAAATTGATTATTAATATTCCAGTTTTTTTGCTATTTTCGTTGCCTATTAGAATAGATTAATTTTCAAGATTTAGATAGATTTATTTCCAACACAAATTTATTTTCGAATCATGTATTTAAGCATGAGAAAAATTAGTTTTAATTTCTCAGAATAACTCGGGGTTACTTTTAATTTTACAGGGGCTTGCCTAAAGTCAGCATGGCCTATCGATTTTATATTCTCTTTCGCTTTGGTTTTTTTTGTTATTGTTGTTGCCGCTTTTGTTGCTAATTAGCATAGATTTTAAACGCTGCTTTTAAGCATTTGTTTTACGTTGTTGTTGTTGTTGTTGTTGCTGCCTCTTCATTTGCCTACACTTTTGGTGCTGCAGTTGCTGTTCTTGTTGCTGTTGTTGTTGTTGTTGTTGTTGTTGTTGTTGCTGTTGTTTTTCTGTTTACGTATGCGTAATTTATTTGGGCAACATGCTGCATGCTCTTCCTCTGTCTCTCTCCCTCTCTCCTTCTTCCAGTCTTGCTCACTTTATTTGTTTTATACACAGCTCACACACACACACTAACACAGAGTTGTAATACAAACAAAATAGTTAGTTAATTAATTTATGGCTCGCGCGCTCATTTCTGCAGCCACCCACCAACAGCGACGTCGACGTCGACGACGATGACGACGACGTCAGCGCTGACGTCACAGCTGCGCTGCCTGAGCTCGCTGTGAGGTCAACGTCAGGCGGCAAATTACAAAAGCAACTAAGAACCAAAGCGGCGCACTTAGCGCTCAATTAATTGCAAATTCGTCGGTTTATATCAAAGACACTGTCCCACGGTCCCGCAGTCCCACTGTGCACTGTCTTTTGGCTTTCTGTGTGCCGCGTTCTTCAGTGCAACACGTACGTGCGCCAACTGAAATGTTGAATCTGAATTTGCATTGAAATCTCTGAGTCCCAAATACAACACGATATGCGGCGAGTGCGCCCAATTGGGCCCGTGGGGCGGGTCAACGACTGGGCACAGTGTGGCCAGCTAGATTTGTGTCTGCTCGATAAAGGCACACATATATATATCATTTGGCCAACGGCTTGTCTTATCTTCCGTTCGAAGAGAACTACAGAACTAGAACTTAGCATAATAAATTTGCTAAGTGGCTAAAAATCGAATCATGATCTCAGCGCTGCGAGTGTTAAACCTGACGCCTAATTGCAATTTCGCAAGGCGCAAAAGTTTTCCTATTAGCTGCAAGGTCACACTGAGACCATGAACCCATTACACTACCCATCCGCACCTCCTACCCGACCCTTACTAGACGCTAAATAAACAAACACATTAAAGCCAAAAACTTTGACGCATTGCGTCAGACCAAAATGTGCTCCTACTTTGTTTTTACAGTTACAGGCGAACACATACTAAACACACACACACAAGTACACACGCTTTTAGTTATGCTATAAATAGCAACAGTTTCGTATACCAAGAACAGTATTGTGTAGCGCAGTGTAATTGCTTTGTTTTCTTTCTTTCTTTCGTTTTGTCGGAACGCGCTCGCGATCGCACAACGTCAAAGTCGAAGTTCTAATGGCAACTGAAGCTTCGCAAGCTTCGCACAGCGCGTCAGCGACAACCGACAACAACAACAAGACCAATAACAACAATTGAGAACAACAACAACAACAATAACCGAGAACAACACTTTGTCACCTGGCAACCCGGCAGCAACGTTTCCTCTACAGACGGCGAGCCGGCCCCTACAACAACAACAACAACAACAAAAGCAAAACAAAAACAACTGAAACTGCGACGATAATTTTGCCAAAGTTGTTAACTGCCTATTGTTGTTGTTGTTGTTGTTGTTGTTGCTGCTGCGGTTTTGTGCTCAACAAAAGCTAATTATTGTAGTATTCTCTGCCTCTCTTTCTCCCTCTCTCTTTCCCACACGCTGACAAGCTCGTTCGTTTAGTTGCCTCTCTCTTTACGTTCGATTTCCTGCTACCTCAAATCAATAGAATCCACCAATGGGAAGCTTGTCTTTTCGAGAAATACTCTTACAAAGGGCATTGCCTGTTCCACATGCATCTGCCCACTTGATATTATTTGAGCAGATGTCTTATTGTTCAACATAGTAGAGAACTTTATTAAGCACTTTTAATTTGAATATTTCGTTTATAATCAAATTATTTTAATTTATGAAAATTGCCTATAAATAAATTATATTTAAATACAGTAAACTTCACATTTTAATTTTAAGCAATATTAATTTAAATAATCATTAATTTATTAAAATTAAATAAAAAATTTAATGTATGACCATTTTCTTATTGATTTCTGTATCAATATAAATATATTTTTATATTTTCTTTAATACTCTAATGTGAAAAATTATATTAAATAAACTTTTACTTGTAATATTACATGAAACCCTTTTGGGAATAACTCAACGAAAAAAGAATGTATTGGTCGAAAATATGTGAATCAATTGGAAATCTTAACTAAAGATTTCGTTTCTTGTAAGAGTATACAAAGTTCGCTGTGCTAACCAAAAATACAAAAGGTTCGATTGTAGCTATTTTTTTGCTGTTAGAACGAAGCCCAGCTGTTTTGCTGAGCACCTGGTGCTTGCCAATAGAAGGTTTTGGCATTTTGCCAATCTATCGACAGCTGGAAACAGCTTTCAATTTCAAGCACTCATCAGCTGGAAGTGATTTTGCCAATCTCGGCGCAAAGGCCGCTCAGACCGCTCGGAGCTTAGAAATACAATTAACACTCGTTAATCAGGCATGGGACTTATGCCAAACGTCAATTGCGAGGGGCAACTTATCGGGTTTCTTTGATTTTAAATGGTTTTTCTGTTTGCTTAGCAATGAAATCATGCGCAAAAGTAAAAAAAAAAAACATTTAAGAAAAAAATAAAAAAAGAGAGAAAAAGCTCGCAAGACATAAATAAAATACTTGATAAAAGTAGAAAATCAAAATGTTAACTTATCAGACATGCAAAAAATATACACAAGAAACACACGTTATACACAAGGCTATGCAATATCTATATCTGAGCATATGTACGCCTCTGTGTTTGTCCAGTTTGTTGAGTTTTCGTGCACACAATCTGAACTTTTATCAACATTTAATCAAGCATTTGCGTCGAATAAAAAAGGCAATTTCTTAGCACATGGCAAGAGCTCCACAAAATAATTGCAAGCCATTTCGTTTTAGAAACAAATATGTTTAATAAGTAGAAAATATGGGCGTTTGGGGAACGCCCAGCATTTTGAGTTTGAATAATCGTTTGTTCCATAGATAACAAATTAATGCTAATTGCATTTCAAATTTGTTTCACGTTCAACTTGAACGAAATTCAAAACCAATCCACACAACGCATTTATCTGCGGGCTCTGAATCATATGCCAGAACTCAAAATACATATAAAGCATATTGTTTATGCGACATATTTCAGTTTTTGGCAACAGAAGCGAACGGCGAAATTGAAAACAAAAACTGGAAACACAAAAGCCAAAAAATATCAAATAAAAGTCAACTGTCAGCTGAGCGGCGCTACCCAAATAACAAAACCTACTTATAGATAGCCATTAGAAGCGAAAACAAGTCGGCGTGGTTCGGTCGTGAGTGCTCGACAAGAAGGTACCCTGTACAGAATTATGAAATGGCCTAACGCACATCCGTATTATCATTACCAAGCATTATTATAATTAGTTTTTTATTATTATTATAAAGTCTACCAGCGGCTGCGCTGCTTCTTCCTTCTTGAGTTTTTTAATGTTGCCAAAATCACCAGGTCTGGTAGTTATCACTTAAATTGCTGAGAATCTCAGAGAAAGACGATTAATTAAAGAATGAAAAGTGGAAGACAAGAAGAAAGATTTATTGAGAGAGACATATGTTAAGAGGAAGGAGCATGTTGACAGAGAAAGAAAGAGAGAGAATGTAGCTATCATTTAAATTGTTGAGAATCTTAGAGAAAAGCAAGAATAAAGAATTATTGACAAAGATATGACAATTAACAGATTAAGATCTAGTAAGTACTTAAGTTTGTGAGAAATAATAAGTTGACTCACATTTCAAAAGGAAAATGGCAGCCGCATGAGCGAAAGAACAGTCAGGATTCAGCTATTCACTCCACACTGAAGTTAAGCTTATGAAAAAGCGCATAAAAAGGCTGTTAAAAGTTGCTTGTACAAGTCTGAGAGCTTCTTCTCATTTAGCCATTTATTGAATTTGAACCGAAAAACTTGTTAAGTGCCAAATGTTTAACTTTTGTTATTTGTTACTCTCAGGCCCAGTCGCGATATAAGAGTGTGTTGAAAGGAAACGTCAATTTAGTTAGATAGGCGCACGCACCCAATCGATAATCGTAATTAGTTATTGAAATGATTCCAGCAGAACGTAAACGAAGGCATTTTAAATTTTACCTGCCCCAAAACAAAGGCTGCAGCTGTGACATTTCCCAGATATAGTCCCGAAAGTGACTCAATAGGTTGGCTGTGACTCGGTTTATATTCCCCCTGCTCATAATACACAATAAGCCAGCGGTCAATGGCACCCAAAGACAGAAACATTCAAGAGTTTTTTCTTTTTGCCAGTGGCACTTTAACTGTCGTCGACATTCCGACATTGTTGTGGTTTCTGGTTACCTGGGGCGGGGCTCTTAGCTCCATGTCTTGGCCAAGTGTCGCTTTAATTAAGTACCTCAGCCACCTTAATTGCCCGTGAAGCATGAATGAATGATTAAGTTGCATGTGCTACATGTAACTCAATATGCCACTTGATTTGAGCGTCTCTCGAAATGCCTTTGTATAGGCAGCATATAATAACAACTAATGGGCCCTGGTAGCGCCCACACTTTACGTTTTGGCCGAAAACTCGAAAGCCATTCATTTTTTATAATCATTTTCGATGTCGTGGGCTTTGAGAGGGTGTGGATATGATTACCGTGTCACGAAACTAGTCTGAATACAGACAGAAGACCAACAAATATTTATTCGCCTCATCAGCAAAAACACTCGAGTGTCTATTACTAAGCAAATTAGTTGTAGGTTTTAAAGGTGAGTTGTTAAACTAAGTATATTTCTTTATTATTATTATTTTTCCAGCCAAATTAACCCTTATATTATTTATGCATATAATAATAGGCTGTAAAAGTTGACTTGACTTTTGTTCGAAAAATTATGTTTCAAACTTCTTGTTTCTTTTCCGATTACTTGATATCTACCTTTGACACCATCGTTCGATAACTGAATTATGCTCAGCCCAGAAATAATCCGAATTTAAGTAAGAATTTTGCGTTAAAAACTACTTAATATAAAATATAACAAATATTTTGACGAGTTGGGTTTTCAAGCCAATTGCTTTATTATGCTTAGAATATAATTTACTGTTATGTGAACTACGTCGAATATTTTCAAGAACATTTTCGATTGTTTTTTTAAATTAATTTTATTTTTATTGAGAATACTTAAGTGTTGTTCATAAAGTATCTGTAATGATACGCGTTGCTATGAAAACATTTGTGAGAGATATTGACTTGCAAATATTGAAATGAGTTCAAACGCCAGGCTAGTACATGGATAGTTACTTTATAACATCCTAGTTAAATTAAATATTTGAATAAGTTGTGCCAAGTTCATTAAGCGTGGCTTAATTATAAACAATTCCTCGTTGCTTATCTATTGTCTTTTTGTTAGTTCTAAACAAAATTAGGCTCTATTGTTGCTATCGCACACAGCTTTTATTGACAATAAATTCTGAAGTTCACTTTCGTTCCGACATATACCACGTATATATGCATACTATATATAGCACGAAAGAACCTTAACTAATGCCGGCTGTCTTATCAAAATTTGTGTCATGCCGTTGTTGTTGTTTCAATTGTTGTTGTCACCGTAAACAAAGGCAGAATAATAAATAATTATTAAGCACAAAGACATTTACAATGGGTTTCTTGTTGGCGCACAGTGCGTATAATTAATATGCGCGAATCGCGCGATTTATTGAAAGTTTTCGCTTGTGACAGGTGAAATTTTATAATTGAGAAAATTCAAAAACAATTTCTAATAATAAATTCAAATAAAATATCCAAAGTGCGGCCCAAGCGCTGGCCCAAAACTTCATTTGCATGCCGTACCCCATGCATCCGGTCATTAAAAAATTAATTGAACTATGACCAAAAGCCGACTCGAACAACCCGGTACAGTATAATTTAAAACGTATTAAAATCACGAACACACACGAGGCACACACATTTATCTAGATCCATAGACAAATAGAGGGACAGACACAAAACACAATTTGGAGCGCACATTTTGTGCCATTTTCGGTCGGTTATTGGGTATATAATATTAAAAATAAAATTATTATTATATATTATCATACCATATGCAATCATAATTAAGCCGCATTTCAGTCTATCTTTTCATAGAGTCGCCTACCTTAAAAATAGTATTTCTTAATAAGTGCTTATCACACTTGGATTTAAATATTTAATGAAGCGAAGGTCGTTGCGTTTCTTGTATCCGCCCGTATAACAGTTATATCTGTATTGTGCTACAGTAGCACGGTGTGGATTTGTCTAGGTTAAGCATGGATTGGCCTAGTGGAATATAGGGGAATTCAAAAGGAACTAGAAGAAAAAAAACTCAACTCTGAACTTTGCGTTCGCAATTTGCGCTCTAATTTGATAAGGTTAATTAATGGCAAGGGGCATACAAATTATGAACTCACGTTGTGCTCGGGGCCGGAGAGTGAACGTTTGCTGGTAACGCCTTAAGCTGCAGCACACACGCGCACACACATTTAGTAAACACACACTTACACACGCGCACTTGCAAGTGGTAAATGGTAAACGGTAAGCGGGCAGCGGGAGCGGGTTGCGGACAGCTATCGATGCGCCCAGACAAAATCTCTTTTGGGCTGTTAACAATTTCACGCGCGCGTCTTAACTGTTGTTACTGGTTGTTGTTGTTGTTGTTTTTGCTGCGATCAGCATCGTATTCTATGTTGCTGTTGTTGTTGTTGTTGTGGGTGCAAAATAACACTCACTCGCGTATTCGCACTCGCACTCACACACTCGCACTCGCACTCACGACGACAACTTGACTTGGCAAAACTTCTGTAGTAACTAAATAGCAGGGGCCCACGGTATCGTATAGCACAAACAACGGCGTATTTGGCGACAGCGACGCGCGCGCTGGCAGCGACAGAGCAGCGTCTGTGCGGCACAGTGGTACGCAGGCGACTAATAGTGCGTAAGGCTTAAACAAATGAGATCAATAATTAATTTTACCTTGTTTTAAGAAAATACTGAAGGTAACAAATTTTATTTAATTTGGTGTTTGTATTTAAGAGCACAGCGACAGCTTAAATATTTTCTGTTTGCTGTTTGGCCACCATTCTAAGCTGCCAATTTTATTATTTAGTTTTTATTTTATATATTCGTATAAAGTTATTTACGCATAAGAGTGCATAATTGCGAATTTGTCATAAATTCTTACAGAATTCTCTGCCTCCTAAAAGCCACAAATTTATTTTAAATTATTTCTAAATATTTTGTGCATCAATTTTAGAAGCAAAAAATAATACATTTGCTTATTATTTTAATACATTAATATAACAAGATCACCAAAACATTGAAGTTTACGATTTTAACTTAAATTACTTGAGAGCATAAATAAAATTGTAGTTTAGTCAGTGACTGCATTCACTCATTCATACAGTGTATATAGAATCATTCCAGTGTACGCTTTTAAAATTCACTTCATTACTGCTTGAAAAAACTGTCTATTAGTCCTAGTCCTGCTTAAGACCCACATTCGAAAGTTTATTTCGAGCGCTGCCTTATACATTTGTGCCACTGTACAGTGCCTTTTGATTAGTTTGACGTTTACTTGTTGCTGCCCGCGTCGACTGCGACGCCAGCTGCGAGTGGTGGGTGCTTTGAGTCTCAGCCTCTGCCGTCCGCTTTGGGCTCTGGGAGCTGCTCTGTAGCCGGCTTTGGCGTGACTTGTTGACGATTTGTTTTTATTTTTGTTTTTGTTTGTTTCGACGCGCTCTGCGCTTGGCGGGCACGAACCACAGATCCGATATTTTCCAATTTGTATGCATAAATTCACACACAGATGCACACACGACAAAAAGGGGTGCGGTACAGGCGGGTGTGAAGGGGGAGAAAGGAGGCAAGCATGTTGTGTCTCTCCCCATCGACGAGCTGCGCTGTCCAAGTGAAACAAAAGAACCCAAACAAACAACAAGTTGTACAAGCTGCGAGTACTCGCCCTCACACTCGAGTACTCATACGACAACGGGTACTCGTACATGTGCGCATCTGGTTTAGGGCACGGGCCTGCAGCTTACACTCACATGTCTCTGGAGTGGGCACAGTCCTCGTAATGATGTCAACGATGGCATATAGCGGGTGGTGTTGTCAGCTACACGGGCTGCACGAGATGTTTTTGGGTGTTTAATTGCAAGAGTATAATAATATTTCTTAAAAATTTTCGACCGAACAGTGTTAAACACGTCTCAAAGAAGGGTTTATGGAGATCCTCGACTGAATGAATTTTCCACTCTTGCGAATAGAATTTTTAAAAAAGTGTGCTTACAGCTGAAGCTGTACGCTGATGAAATATCAGTCAATCAGTCAAGCACTTTTATATTTTTTCACTTCGTTAGCTGCATATTTAGTATTATGCTTGCTATGAAGTCTATGGCACACCCTCGAGCATTATCTATGTTCTTTTTATGGTTTGGCAATATAAAAATATCATATATCAAGTTTTATTTGCATTAGATAAGAAAGATTGCTAAGTATTCGGCATAATATTGGCATTGATAGAAATATAGATTTGAGTTACTTGAAATGCAAATGGAACGAGTAAGAACGAAACTGTTTGCTGGAGAATATCTTTCAGTACTAGAGAACAACTGCACAGCTCACCCTCGCGCTCAAATAGTTTTAACCGACTATTTAGTCGCGTTTGCCGTATTACAAGTTACCACACAAACCTGTTTTATACTGTATAACGAATAGACTGGAATACAAAAGTTCACTAAGGAACTCTAATTGAATACAAATTATAAATATCTTAAAATATTTCCACTCATATTTATATTGTCAATTCTCAAAATTAGAAGTATTTGAAGAAGCAAACCCGAAAAGTATTTAATTTATTGACGTATATAGTATACCCCATAGGTAGCTGGGTTGAAGGGTATATAAATTTGCCTGTTGCCGGCTTAAGGCTCTGCTGTCCACTTGCCCTCCCTTCCTACCTCCCTCCCTTGCCACTTCCCTTCCATTCAGCAGCGCGTCGTCAAGCTCCAACAGGCAGCGGCAAGGGCGTGTCCCGTCGCCCTCTTTCCCTCTGTGACTGACTGTTCCCGTGCCTAGGCATATATACATACATATGTGCATATCTGAAAGGGGTCTGGGGGTCAGCTCTGCTTGGACTCGACTCGACTCGACGACCGTCAGACAGCAAGTAGACAGACGACAGTTATTATTGCCCCACCGCGAGTGTTGCACTGTTTTTCTGTTTTTTAGCTTTTGTTATATTATTATTTTTATGGTTTGTTTTCGTTTATGCGCTGAAATGTGCGCCCTCAACACATAGGATTAGGGAAAGAGGCAGAGGACGGGGCAGCGGCAGAGCGCACAGCGACAACTTTGTGACATTATTGACAATACGTTTGAGGCAGGGTGGCAAGAGTAGAGTGTTCTTCAATGCGCTGGCTATGTGAATAATGAGCTCACTCGCAATGCAGCTGGACAGGCATTACTTAGTTGTCGCAGAAGCTGCAGTCCGAGAGCGCCTGTCAAGTGACTGTCAATGCAAAGGACAGCCAAGGACAACAAAGGCAGCCGCAGGAGCCAGAGCTGTCAGTTTTGATTATTTTATTTTTTGCATTTGATTTGCTTTAAGCTGAGTAGCATATGTATCCAGAAATATTGCAGTATTTCTACTTATATACACGATTTTATTAAATTAATATATAGTTTATACAATAGTGAAAATTTTTATTAAAACTCTTTCTGTGCTGACTTTCATTCCAACAAACATAATTGTCAACACTCGCATGTGTGAAGGAGAAAGAATAAACGCTTTTCTGTAAGCCAAAATTACATGACATTTTAGGTTAACATAAATTATATAGAACGTTTCACAGCGCTAGAGTAAATGCTATTTAAGAAAAGACAAAGAATGTAAAAACGAGAGAGAGAGAGAGAGAGAGCGAACAGAAATATTGTTGGTTGGTTTTCAAGCTTTAAAATTTTTTTAAAGAGACTTAATTGAACATTTTTAAATATATGGGAAGTTGTGAATATTTTTATGTTATTTATATATATAAAAAAATGCAAAGTCGGCGCGCGGGCAGATAAGCGTGCAAAGCACGCAAAGTAAATAAAGCAAGCGCCATATTAAGCTCAATGTTAAGCTGTTAATGCTAGGCAATGTTAACAGAATGTTCTTAACAGCAGTAGCTCAATGTTAAGCTGCTCCCAACATTGATAAGTTTAATTGCAACATCAGAGTTAGATGGTTAACAGTTATGTTAATATTAATTATTATTGTTGTCGGCAATAGCTCAATGTCAGCCTGTTAACAGCACTGTTATATCAAGCATCGCTTATCGCTATGTTAAGCCGTTGCTGGCTGCTCACCTGCTGCTGTCGCGGCGCCATTTGGCAATTCTTGACTTTTGCGTTGCAAATATGGCGTGCCGCAGTGCGGGCAAGACTCCATTTCCGTTTCCTTTGTACTTGTTGCTGTTGTTGTTGCGCTGCAAGCTCAGTTAATTAGGCAAATGCTGCGCTCGTTGTAGGTGCTTTTTTTTAGTCGCTGTTGTTGCTCACCTGCTGAGTGCTAATATTAAAGGACCTCGCGCACGCTGCGCCTTGAGCACGTTTAACAACTGCGCATCGCTCAAGGCGACATCCTGCAGGCGCAGCGAGGACTGCAAAGGCCAAGACAAATCATTTTTATATACACTAAACTTAAAGCACAATTTATTATTTTATGTAAACAAAAGCACAAGGCGCACACATTTCCACTTAGATACTACAATAACTAAACTTCTCATACACTTTTGGACACACGTTTGGCGGGCAGCGGGGGCGGCTTCGACTGATGCCCCCCGCGACGCAACGAACAGAACTTAAGCATGCCGCTGTTGTTGTTGTTGAGGCCACAATGGATAGCACAAGACTGGCCGCTGGATAGTCGGAATTTTTCGAGCGCTCAGTGCTCATTTGGTGGGCGTTAACGCGGGCGATAAGGCACAGCCCCTGACATGGACTACGGCTACGCCAGCGTGCAGATGCCGTGCCGTTCCATGAAGACCTCCAGGCACGTGGCGTCGACGCGATCGAAGAGCAGCGAGCCAAAGCGTCGCGCCGTATAGTCGACAATCAGCACCATTTTGCAGTTGATGCACTTGTCCCGATAGTGGAAGAGCAGGCCGACCGACTGGTGCACAATGTGATCCACATAGCCCGGCGCCGAGCGGTACACCTGATGGTTGCCCATCTCCACAATGGAGCGCGCATTGACCACCACCTTGCTGCGCACATACGCGGGCAGCACCTCGAGGGTGCGTCGCACCTTCGACTGGGTGTATAGCACGCGATTCATGAGGTGGGCCGGGGCATTGAAGGTGTCATTGCTGTCGCGCCTGTAGAAGAAGACGTTGCGAAAGACAAAGCCCGAGGTGCGTCCCTCGTCGCACTGCCGCAGATAGTCCGCCAGGGAGTTGTGCTTCAAGGGCATCATCACCTCGTCCAGATCCACCACAGCCGCATAGCGATGGTTGTCCACGACATTGGCGCGATAGACGCAGTCGTTGAACTGCGCCACGATGCCCGCATAGTGCAGATCATGGAGATGCGCCTGCACATTCCACTCGAACACGTCGGCCAGCCCCTTCTGCTGGTAATGGGCCAGCACACGGCGCACCTCCTCACTGGCCTCCACGTAGTAGAAGTAGAAGTGCGTCGCGCCCTGCAGGCGGTACATCTCCACGAACTCCACCAGGCGCAGCACATTCGAGTAGTTCTCCTGCAGCGGGCCGACGCACACGGAAATCGTGCGTCGCGACTTGGCAAACAGCTCCGACATGTTCCGCGGATAGCTGAAAGCAGGAGCAGAATGTAGAGCCTGCACTTGGGGCATCTGCTGGTCGGTTCGCTTCGCTCACCTGATTTGCACGTAGCTGGGACTCAGGTGACTCAGCCGATTGGATGCGTAGCTAAGCGCCACAGCTTGCGGCAGGCGCACTGGCGAACTTTTTGGCACATGCAGCGGGCACATAATGCTCCATGCCGCAAAAGTGTTATTGTGCACATCGTGCATCGCGCCCGCCTCCTCGGCCACAACCTCGTAGCTGGTGAAGTCTGCGAAGCGCACAATGCAGCTTAGCCGCGAGTCGCGAAGACGCACCGGCAAAATGGCAAAAATCCGCACGGAACCAACCGTCATCTTCTCGTCCAACCTCACGCCGCCTGTGCAGGGTAGAGGATATATAAATATGAATATCTTTGGGCAAACATAGAGATAATTCTGTTAAGAACTGTTCCTATCAAAGACGTCACCAGATAACCACACTCGTCTAGAAAAGCAGCTACTATTTAGAGAAGAACTTTAGGGATCTAGGCAGATATTGTGAGTCCAAGCTGAATCGCAACTGGGTACTTGAGGAGTATATAAAGCGTAAGCTTCAGATCAAGCTTAACATATGATTAACAGATGTTGGCTAACAGGAGGCAAGAAAATGCACATTTCAATTTCCCCTTCATATCTGAAACAATTTATTCCCTAAAGTATTTTAGATACGTTAGTTTTACGTACTCTCAAGCAGTACACAAAATATATATAATATATATATCAATTCGAAGTTAATAAAATTTGTTTAAATATTGCTCAGAAAATAAAAACTAACTGCGAGTTCTTCTTGCTTCATAAATTTAAATCTTTGATCAATTAATTCAATACAACAAAAAATTGCATACTATAAATTATATATATACCGAATAATAGTTCCGGGTCTGTTTTTTTAGATCAATTTTTTAGTTGCTTAGTCAGTTAAATAATTCGATATTATTGTGATGATGAATTGATGATGATGACATTTTTATCCCCTCTATCTCGGCCACTGACAAGCAGAGTATTTAATATGCTTTTCTAGACAGAAAGCTTTGCAACAAAACAAAAAAATATTCCACACTTATTATTACATTTCTATGGCTTTTAATGAACGCTCGCAGTGGGACGTGGTGGGACGAGCTTACTCCAACTAACTGTGTCACGCTCTTAAATTAATTCTAAGTTTTCTACACAAGTTAGAAAGTTTTTTTAGACAAAAAATTTGCACATCTATTCTTGTTTTTGGCATAACACAAATTAAAGTCGCGAATGTGAGTCATGCCAGAGCGGTTTTAAAATCAAGTTTTGTCAAAGGCCAAAGTATTCACGTCAGAGCCCATATTTAGGCCAGAGCGCGAGCTGCATTTATGTACAAACACTTGATGTTCGTATCATAAAATGGTCACATTTTCGAAAATAAGCAAACGGTCACATTAAATAAATATTAAATTAAATAAAAATGGAATTGGGGCTAATTTGATTTTGACCGCTCGTGTGAACTGACATTTTCATAAGCTAAACAAAGTGAAAGCAACTATGAACGTTTCCGGGGAGGGTTTTTTACGGATACAGTGTCTCCAAAACTGTAACCCTCCGTCATAGACTTACAAACTGTGTCTACACTAATACGAAGGCTGTAAATGATGCATGTCTCTGGGTTCGATTTATAAAACCAGCTACAAATTGCCATTACAATTATTGAAAACTGTGAGAGATAAATAGGCAAACAGCGTAAAAAGTATCTCTATAAATCGAGTTCTTACGGATAGCAAGAAGGCTGTTTACACAAAAACAATATACCTCTTTGTATTTTTAAAAACAGAGTACAATTCGTGTCTGCAATTCCTAGTAAATTTATCTTTCTTCAAAAAATCCCATAAAAATCGTATAAACATCGCGACACCCACGCTTCAGATCAATTGTGCTCTTTTTTTAATTCCCCAATCCTTCGCATATCTGGCACTTACTTATAATATCCGTGCGCACATCGAAATATGCGGCATATATCTCATGCCTCAGCGATGCATTTCCGATGCGTCGCCAGCTGTTGTTGTAGTTCCAGTGCGGATTTGGCTTTGGGTAGAAAAGTTGGCGCTGCATCAACTTGAGATCATCGCGCAGGCGTTCATTCTGCAAAGGCAAAGGCGCAGGGAATAAATAGACATAGTACACACACATAGCACACACACACACACGCACACACACTCACAATTGTTGTGCGCATGGAGATGTAGAAGAGTATCAACATGGTGCAGGCCACCAGACCGGAGAGCGTAAAGTAAACATATTGAAAACGATTCTCTGGAGCCGCCAGCATTTTTAACAACAATTTTATATATCTATCTTATATATATATATATTTATATATATATATATTTATATTGTTTAAATGTACGTGTCTGATTTTTAATTAAATTATTTTATTAGACCGAACCGAACACACGACCTTGAGTGCCGCACGCAGCCGCACCGAGCACCACCTGGTGAATTGTCCTTCTGCTGCCTGTTGCCTACGGCGGCGTCCAGGTGTGAATTACAGTTATGCGACTTGTGCGGCAAGCTGCCCACTCGTGACTACAAGTGTCATGCGGTTCAGGAGTCGCCATCGGCAGTCGCCAGTCGACAGTCGCCTCAGCTGCGTCCACCAACCGCTGCGCTGTTTATTTATTTTCGACGTCGACGTTGACGTCAACGTCGCCGTCGACGCTGACGCGCAGCCAACCCCAAAGCGGCTCCTGTTGCTTGTTTGCTTTCAGTTTTGTTGATGGGCGACCATCGATTAACGATAACACGCTGCGCGGCAGGGGCAGGGGCAGGGGCAGGGCGAGGGGCGTTTACAGCTCGCGGGCGTCTTTCAGTGTCATCATCGACGGCAGCCCCGACCTCGGCATTCTCGGTCAACTAACCAACTATTTAGCTACACTCGTAAAAAAAATTGGCAAAATGAAGATATTGGCTATAAAAATCATTTCAGAAGAAAACTTTTCCTAGGAGCAGAAAATGACAGTGCCTGAAAATGGCAGATTAGTGTTGCAAAGTGTATGTGCCAGTGTTCGAAAAAACATAATCCCAAGCACATAGCAGCCTTTTTGAACTAAGCCTTTAAATTTGGAGTGTTTAAAAACAAGTGAATAGACGAGCAACTGCTTAATTGCAGTGTTGATAAGCTCTGTGAAACTGTCTTGTTCAATGCGAGAATGCAAGCAATCTCAAGTATAGTAGATAACAGAATTGGCCTTCAATTCAAAAGCTTTTCAGTGATTTCATAATGATACTTTGTAGTGTTGCAAAACGAGTGTGGAACAAGGGATTAATCAGTGTCTTCCTCCAGTATTGGTAAAGGGGCTGTGAGATTTGTTTTTGCTTATCCCAAATAAGATGTTATAATTCAGTTTCTTTAGAAATTGATTTCACATTTTGGTTTCCGTTTTCGAGTCTTGTAGTAATGTAGGTCAACCTTTCTGCTCGTGTCATTTGTATCTACAAAATTGGTATTTATTGAATTTAAACGCGACTTTCAGTTTAGTTATGAGTTATTTTTGCGAGTGTTTGTTTGCGGTTTGTGCACATACGCTGGTCTGCCGCAGGAATCGAGACGCAGGGACCAGGACCGAGCAGCAGGACGGACAGTTAGTGGCGCCCGCAATACGCAAATGATTATGGCACCCACGCACTCACACACACGGGCACACACAAACACACGCACACACGGACACAACAAGTGTCTGGGGCAGGACTCGGGCGACGCGTATGCAACAAGTTAATCAACGTACGTTTCGCATGAAACTGGCGCCATTGGCGACTCTGTCAACGCGTCGCCAGCAGGCGGCAAATGTCGACTGCGCAGTCAGCGTCAACGCCGACGCAGCTTTTCCTATTGCTGTGTGTGAGAGGTTGAGTGGGTGAGTGGGCGTGTGGCGGGAAGGGGGGCATGTAAACGCACTTCACTTTAACATGAGTCGACTTTATAAATTGTATGTTTTGTTTCCCAATTGGAGTGTCCCACTGACTGACTGTGTGTGCGTGTGTGTGTCGTCTGTGTGTGTGTGTGTGTTTCTTTGAGTCAGCACCATTTCGTGGCATTATAAATGTAAGCTATTTTTAAATGAAAATACACGAAAAATGTTAAGAATAATATATATGTATATAAAATATATTCCAAAACATTTAATAGATTTGTCTGGGCTGTCCAAAAGCAAAATTATTATTATATATATATGTATATATATGTATATGCATATATACTTGTGTATAAAAGATTTTAGACCAAATTAATTTGTTGTTGTTCATCATTGCCAAGCGGCACAGTGGACCGTTGGTTGGTTATTTAAAACATGGTAGATTAGTCAATTTGTTACAATTGTTACTTTTTTTTTATTTATTTTCCAATTTGTTATTGAGGGACAGAGCACGAGCAAAGCTAAATATTAAAAACTTTTAATCGTTCTGTTATGAAAATCTATAAAAATAGGAAAAACACGTGTTTTAATAGCACTCGGCCCACTGTGCAGTGACCGCTGCAGACCGCTTTCCTTTAGCTTCTGCCTCTGCTATACTTTTATATTTTTCTGTCCATTTTTTTCAAAGTTCCATATAAAAAGCAGACTGCTTCGATTCATTTGAATTAATTTTTCATTTCATTAAGCACGCAAAATATTTTTCACTTAGCTCTGTCAATATGTTGCCATAGAGAATGCAAAAGCAAAGAGAGCTTTCCATTTAATGAATAATGTGGCAATGGGGCAGGGAATTAAATACGAATCAATTGAAACACTCACGTGCAGAACTGAGTGCTCGATGAGTATATACAAGTAAATAAATATCAATAGGCACAGAAAATGTTGCAATTTCGGGCGAAACGTGAAACGAAACATTTTTAAAAGAACCAAAATAAAAAAAAGAACTCAGCTATGCGACATGATTGCAAACGCTGGACGGCCAAGTGAGAACTATTTACCTGTTTCGGCTTCAAATAAAAGTGGGCACGTTATCGGGCCGTCAACTGATTAAAGTTCTTATCGGCAGACGGACATGCCAGCAGCGGGCTTATCTGTGAATATAGTTAATAGAGTAATACCTGAGTATTGATTGCTTGTAGGCAGCTGCCTTTCCGCCCAGGGTGACCCGCATGCGACAGTAGCTGGTCGCAAGGCAACCAGCATAAAAGTCCCTCGCGGCTGCCCACCAGTAGCCAACTGTCTGACGCAGGCGCAGCAGAAGCCCAACCCCAGAAACCAGAATGAATAGTTGCCAAAATAAAAGAAAAAAAAGTCGCCCCTTTTCACAATTTCCAGTTGGCGGTGTCAAGCGTGAGAAAGTTAAGGAGATTGTTCGAGTCTCGAGGATAACTAATTCGTGTAAATCTTGACTGATTTATATGCACTCAACTAAATATCAACTGGTTGCAGCTACAGTTCCCAGGCCATACGAACTTCTAATAGATCTGTGTCTGTGTGTTTTTTGGTGGTGGCATTTACCCACCACCAACACAAGCAGCACCACTTTACGACTCCTGGGATCACATACCAGCATAAACATTACCATTTCAATGCATTCCCGTATATCTGGAACCCTCCTCGGCTGTTATGACCCAGCGGCACGCAGACCACCGGCAAAGCGGGGCACGCCTGCGTGTTCTGGGCGCACATTTTCATTTCATGCGAAAGTATTTTCAATTGTTGAGCGGAACGTGGTTGCCCCTTTGTCGTATTTGGTGGTGGTTTTCGCCCCAGCTATAAATACTCGAACAGATCAGCGCTGCGGCACAGTTCTGTCTGAAGTCTTTCAAAGTGAAGTACAAAAAAAGAGTTTCAAGAAAGTCTAAAGTTTTTTAATAAAAATTAAAGCAGCAGGGCCGCCACCGGTTCCTGGTGGCGGCTGACCCAGCTGAGAATCTCCAAAGTACAGTCTTGAGCCACGTGCAAAGTAAACCAGTTGAATGCTGTTTTAAGTCTTGTAAGTATGCTGGCAGAGCAAATGCCTTTGAATTCTTTTATAACAATGCAAAACTTCATCTCTAGCTGGATAAAATTAAAGTCGAACATAAAGTCGAAATGGAACGCTATAAATTATTCTTCAAATGTTAGCAAGACGAAAAAAAACATGCTACATGAAATTAACAAAAAAAAAATAAATATATGGATAAAAAATGAATTTCCGGAACATCCGAAACATTATCATCTGCAAGGCATCTTCACAAACTATTCTATGACTCCATATTAAAAGAATGAATCAGAAAGAATCATTGAATAAATATAACTCTTAAAAAAATATTCTTGAAGATAAGATACCAACTAAATGTTCTCCGCGTCAATTCAACTTTAAATCAAGACAACGCTCTTTATATAATGTTTAGTGTCAAGAAGAATGTCTGAAGATTCGGAATTTCAACTAAAATCAGGACTACGCTTTTTATGTAAAGTATAATGTCAGAAAGAACGTCCAAGAAGTCTAATTACCAACTATATCAGCTAAACCCATCATCACATTCGAACATAAAACAACCATCGAAAGGAATCGAGGCCATGGATTGGCTTTCTTCTGGCGCTCTCATATAATTTTCCCATATAATAATGTCTAACAATCTGAGGCTTTGCGACCATATCTTCCATTTCACTCAGCATATTTTTTGTGCCTTTTTCGTTTCACATTTCTCTTCGGTTTTGTTGCTGTTTTTTCGTTGAATTTCGTTAGAAAAGCTATAAATTTGTTGGTCTAACAATATTCTTGTTAAAAATTTCCACTCAAAAAAAAAACAATTAATATTTAAGTAATTAAAAAAAAAGAAACAAATGTAAAATCGCGAAATTTTTAACGATGTGTATTGCCAATAGCAGGCGTGTTTTTGTTATAAAAATGAATTTGTTATTGATTTAAGTTCGTCAAAAACGATTAGTTTTCAGTTCCAAGTGTTTAGGCTTTGATTTCTTTTCAATTTCTTTTTTTTTTACAATTTTGAGTTGGTAAGTTTTAATTTCGAATATTTTATTTATTTCAAATTTATTGGTTTTAAATTTGTTTATTTTTGTTGGCTTTATTTAAAATTGTAATTGGTAAGTTTTCAATTTCAATATTTTGTTTATTCCAATTTCTATTCGGTAACTTAATTTTTTAGTTTTGGTAAGTTTTAAATTTAATTTATATATTCACATTATAATTATTTAATTTTTTTATATTTAATTTAATCATATTTATATTTAATTTAATATCGTTTTTTAAAAACTTCGGTTATTTTATTTGGTAATTACTTGCATTGTATGTCGTTTTATCTTATATTTTTTTATTACTTATACCTTTTTTATACCTTTTTTATTCTTGTTATTATTATTTAACAAATTTATAAATTGAACAAAATATTTGTATTTTATTATTTTCGCTATTTCGTACATTTTGATTTATTTTTACATTTGCGCTCACATATAAACTGTGTTTTGTTACAAATTTGATTCATTTTTGTACACTTTTTTACTTCACACTACTTACATTTTTTATTTATTTTTATTTTTTTAGTTCTGTTTTTATTTAACTTACTTTAATAAGTACGTTTTAAATATCTTATTATCTCTATTATTATTTATATTTATGTGAAAATAATGGTTTATTTTTGATTAAGTTTGACCTTTAATTTTTATTTAATATTCATTTAATTTAATTCCCTTTAAATATTTCATTATTTCAGTTTATAAATGAAACTTCAGGAATTTTAAGTATTACTTTTTTTTTTATTCTGTATTTTTTTGATTATTTATTATATATTTTTAAACTTGCTCCTTTTGATTTCTTTGTTTTATCTTTTAGTTTCACTTGAATTTTTATTATCGTCAATACGTTTTTAATATTTATTTTATTTTATATATAAATAAGTGAGCCTCATATATTTTTTCAGTTTTACTTGGATTTTTATCTATTTTTGCACATCTTCAATATTTAATCATTTAAATTTAAAAATTAAACTTCATAATTTTTACACTAATGTGCGTTTATTTTTTTGTTTATCATGTTTTCATAAACTTAATTTTCATTCCGTTGAAGATCTACAAAAGAATTGGTAAGTTTCTGTTCTTTTTGTTTTGTGTGCGCTGTTAAATTTTTTTTCTATTATTTTCCAATAATTTCCATTTTTTTACTGTTTACAATTTTATGTTTATTATTTCTTTAAGTTGCACTTGAGTAATTTAAATTTTTATTAATATCTGTTCTCTTACTTTTTGAAATTTTGTCGTTTCGTTTTTATTTTCTGTATTAATAATTATTCAACTGTATTATTTTTGTTTCTATTTTGTATTTCACTTTATAATTAGTTATTATTTATTTATTTTTGAATTCGTCTTTAATTTTTATATTTATTGTTTTTATTTTTCTATTTTATATAATTTGCGCGATTGGTTTTTATTAATTTTTCATTTTATATAATTATTATTAATTTTTAAAATTTAGTTTTTGTGTTTTTTCTTTATTATTCATCTTTTAAAGATTTCATTTATTTTTTATTCATTGTCTTTATTCCGGGACAAAGTGTCTACAGTAACATTAAGTACATACTAACTGATTTCCGTCTTGTTTCTAAACTGGGCTTCTCTTAAAAGTATTTCATAAGTTTTGTGCGCTCAACGCTGACAACCAACAATAATTAATAATATAACATAATAAACTGTTCTTTCCATACATAAAATCTTTTATTCAAATGTTTAATTATGGAATATCTGAGAATCTTTTGAGCTGTTTATTGAGCAAAATGCAAGTCGTGGGCATAAATATTCATAATTTTATCTTAGAAATTAAACACATAAATAGTAGAGATTATGTTAAGCCACGCCCACAAGGCGGCTGCTGCGGCTGCTGTCCCTGTCACTGCGCTGCCTTCTTGTCCTGGCCCTCATCGTTGGCCCGGGACTCGTCGGGCTTGGGCGCCGTTTGGGCCGCAGCTGCTGGCATGTTGGCGCTCCCATTACCACCACCATCACCTATTGAGTTAGCGGCGTCGCTTGGACTCTCTGGAACCGCATTGCTGTCCCGGTCGAACAGATAACTGCCGCCTAGAGGGCGTGGTCGGCCACCATAGGAAGAGCTACAAGGGGCGACAAGAGAGCGAGCCTATCTTAATGATTTTTACAATTCCGCACAGCGTCGCATGCTACTCAGCTAAACAAAGTCGAGGAGTGGGTGAGGTTTGTGTTTCTCTCGGATTAGGCTGGCTCTGCACCCACTGCAACTTACCTCTGTGCATCACGCTCTCTGTCCCGACCAACTCCGCCACCGCTGCCACCTCCCCCACCAGAGCTGCCACTGCCAGCAGCAGACGCCGAGCTGCTGCCACCGGCGCTGCTGCCGCTGCCGCCGCCGCTGCTGCCGCCGCGTGAGCTTTGATTGTCCTGGTCGCCCAGATATGTCCAGCTGCTCTGGCCCATAGGCTTGCCCATGACGCTGGTGTGGCCGCCGCGGTAGCCGTCGCTGTCAATGGCCGAGGAGGAGACTTTTGTGCCGCGATCGCCGTGGGGGCAGTTGCTGATTAGGTGGCCGCAGGGTGAGGCGGGGGCGAGCGACGAGGCGCGTTCGCGATCATAGTAAGGCTGTGCACCGGAGCGACGGTCGTCGTCATCCCCGGCAAAGTAATAGCCGCGCCCCGAATTATCGAAACCCGACTGACCTCTGGGTGCGTGGGTGCAGTTAAGTGGTTGCAAGGACAGGACAGGAAGTGGGTGGAAGTGGTGCATTTAGTTCCGTAGTTCAAAATTGGCGTAGAGTATCCAGAGTTTATGTTGTTGTGGTATTTTGTGTGATTAGTAGACATTGTTGTTGTTGTTGTTGTAGGCGTTGGTGATCGTGTTGTTGTTGTTGTTGTTGTGTTGTATGTAAGTAAAGAGCATTGACAACATTGGTACGAAAACAAACAAGCACTAGACATAATAGTAATAAAAGCAATGGCAGGATAGCGATACCTGTAGGTCTCATCCCATGGACGATAGTTGCGAAAATCATACCTTGAATAGTAGCGATCGTACGGATCGTATCTGTCATAGCTGGAACGTGAACGATCATAGTAGCGATCTGCAATGAAAGCTAGTTAAACCGGAGATACAACCAGGAAAACTCGTATTTTACGCACCACGCGAACTGTCACTGTAACGATCGCCGTAGTAACGATCTCTGCTGTCGTAGCCAGCGTAGCCGCGATCGTAGCCGGAGCCGCGATCGTAGCCGGCGGAGGAGGAAGAGCCCCTTCTATAGTAATCATCATAGCCACGCCCCTCGTAGCGATCATAGGTGCGGGGCGAGTAGCGATCGTCGCGACTGTAGTATCTGTCAGAGTCACGATCCCTGCCGCTGCCGCCGCGATCCTCGTACCGATCGTAGGAGTAGTACCAGGAGCTGCGCGGATCATCGCCGGCGCGACTCGAGTAGCCGCCATAGCCGGCACGATCGCTGCCGCCATAGCGATCGCTGCCGCCGCCATAATACCGATCCTCGTAGCAGCGCACGCAGCGCGACTGACGACTCTTGCCCAGTGGAGCAGCGGGCAAGCCGGCTGTCAGCTGCTTGTCGTTGGCCGTGGGCGTGGCAGTGCGCGGCTCGAGTCCTCGCAAAGCGGCCTGGACCGAAACAACGGCCAGGCAGAGCAGCTGCAAAGAGTCAGAAGAGTTGCGTGATCATTAGCCGATTGTTTATGGACAGATTTCACAGTCCAGCGACCAACTGGGCCAAAGCCCTCGCAGCCGCACGTACAGCCTCCAATCATAATTGACGAAAGTACTGGCAAAGTGCTGCTCGAAATACAAAGCCACATGTAGAAATCATCAGCAGCGTCATTATCATCATTAAATATGGACACTCCGAGCCAGCAAGCGTGAAATATGATCAATGGACGACGAGCTCTAACTCTGGCTGTGGCGGTTCGATTATGCAATAATAGAGCATAGATTTGGGGCTCAAATGGCGGCCAACACCTCAAGTGCTCGCATTTTGGGCCAGAAAGCATTAATAAAAATAATAATAGTAGTTGTAGAATTAATTATAGCACAGCCAAAATCTCATATTCATATGCATAAAATAGCATTGACATCATTTTTTGTTTTCATTCATGGCTCAAATCATAAAGTTCGCTGTGGGGCGCACCACCACCAGCACCACCACCACTCATATGTATGTCCCCCGCCCTCTGTCTCTCTTCCCCTTCAGAAAAAAAGAGTTAATCATGAATATATGTTGGCGAACTGCTCCGCCACGCTTTGTTAGTCAAGCATCAGGAACAACTTCCGCTAGCTGGGGTTGGCTTTAGCCAAAAACCACCGACTGGCTGGCCAATCGGTGGATCTCGAGTTCGTGACTTGTCGCTGAGTGTGTGCACAATTTATTAGAATAATTATCTTTTTGTTTTCTGTTTAAGCCCAAACATATATCTGTATATCAAATGGCTGTCGGTCAACAGGCGTTGCCATCAGCAATTTCGGGGCGGCAATTCTAAAAAATATCACATTTACATAATATTCCTAAAATTTTAACCAAATATTACATCATAAAGCAACAGTTATGCGCTTGTGAGCACCACAGAGTCAGCAATATGATTATCTAATGAGATCTCATGTGATCTATATAGGAATACGAAATGCATCTGAATTCCATAGTTTTCTGTCTATGTGTTTAACATGTGTAGATTATCAGCGGGTATTATTTTGATATGTAATCATCTCTGATTTGCTTAGCAACTTTTCTCAGCGTGAGTAATTTTTTGAGTGGATAAGCTATTTTAAATGCTATACATAGCTCTAATAATACGGAGTGCTAGCTAAATCAAGGTCAACAGTTGCATAGTCTGATACTTTATAACCTTATTTAGAGTCTCCTGCTTTACTTTTTATCAATTAACAAATATCTGTTCTATTTTCAAAAATGGACTTGCCCTTGCCTCATTTTGCGTATCTTTCATTACACGAAACTGCCGGGTTTCTAACAATATGTAGAAACTTGTCTGATATTTTGCCATGTTTCCAAGTTCTCTTAATATTTAAATTTATATTTATTTGTTTGTTATTTGTTTGCAAAGCTTTATATATCTGTTCTACATAGTTGTCCTACGACGTTTACCGGAAGCGCATTAAAAAAAGAGATTATTACTGCAAATTGTTTTTTTCTATATGCGCTCAAGCATCTTGTAGCTTCCTTCTATAATTGTTAGATTATTGACTGCATGTTGAATTTCTTATAACAGTATGCACAAATTTCACGATATTTAAATAGAATATTTGAATCGATCTAAAAACAAATACTGCCTGCGGGGGTTAAAGGTCCAAACTTCATGTTTAGTGTTCAAACCCCCAGCCCAACAACACAGAGTCGACTCTTTACCCGTTAATATAAAGTATTTTTTGTTTGTTGTCCTTGCTGTCCGTACTCTTTTTTAATTTTTCACTATGATATTCTACAAAATTTAACTGATATTTTTGAACTCTTAAATTTTTGAAATACTTTAAAAGAATTTTTGTTTCATATTCTTGAACAATTAACTCACCAATTGCAATACTCGCATTTTGCTTTTGGGCTCACAACGTGTATAAATCACTTCCGAATATATTTTTTAGGCACGTGCTGTGCCACCTTTGAACTGTATTAGCTATATATAGCTGGGTTCACAAATCCTTCGGCGCGCTTTTTATGTGTAGATGAAATATCGCTTGACGTGTCGCTGGCAACAGAATTGAAATCACGAATGTGCTGCTTAGGTCTGGGGCACGGGTATTTATCTGAAACAGCCGCCAAGTTCGTTGGAGCGCGTTTTGCTAGAACCGAATCCGAGACCGAAAAACTCACAGAGAGACGCACTGAAGCGCGATGTGGAGCTTGTCGACAGCGGGGTTTGGGGGGCCATGCTCGCTGCTCTTCGCGGTTCCAAACTCTGGTATTTGTGGTTGAGGTGTTGGCATTTGGCTGGGGCACCGTTTTGTCACTTCACCTGCAACACCTTGGTGCGGGCCGCAGGCTGCCTGAATGGGAATTCGACTCTGAATCTGTCTGTGAAACGGTTTTCGTGATTTTCATGGTCAGTTTGGCATTCGGAGAATGACAGGAGGATGTTTTGTCGGGGCGCAACCTGTCATTATTTGTTGTCAGGTCACATTTGGGTCTAATTAATGCACCTTCTCGCATGGCGTAATGGTCAAGCGAATTCCTTCCAAGTGTCGACAACTCTGACTCATTATTGCTGGATAAATCTTGGATTAAAGGCGTGAAATTAGCATTGCTAATTGCGCCAAACAAGTTCATTTTTCGGCGCTTACATAATCCAAGACCGTGACCATGAAAAGGGTTTAACTCTGAAGTTTAGCGGGCGAGCTCAAAAAGACGCCAGACGAAATAACTTCATATGCAGATGACACAGATGCATTCTCTTTCATCTAGTCTTAAATATATATCAACATTTATTATTCTATACGTAGGTAAATAAAATCAGGTATAGGTGAATCAAAACTATTTAGAACAATCCAGGATTCAGAGATACTAAGAGAACGGAATGTCAGTTAATAATATTACGAAGCTTAACTTACTAAATAACACTGTTCTGATAAGTTAATGAAGCATACAAATCTGCAAGCCTTACTTGAATTCATGAGAATTGCCTAGAAAGGTGGTTTCATAGAGATACTGTGATTAAAGAGCGTTAATGAGTACGCAAAAAGAGCGAGAGAGCGAGTCAAATGTAAAAGAGGTGAAGAGCGAGTGAGAAATTCGGAGAAAACAAAATGAATTATATTAAAATAATATACGTACACAATTGTTGAGGTCATGAAAATCGCCTAGAAAGGCGTTTTAGTTATCATTTTGCGCTACAAACAGCATGCTAAAGTTGTAGTACTCCCTGCTAGGGCAGCATATAGTAAAAATAACATATGAACTTTACGCTAGAGTGAAAAAATACCACATCTGCTCCTGCGGCTTTTTTTTCTATTTCTTTCTATTTTTTTGGCGGCGTCATTTTCTTGGTCTGCATGCGCACTGAACCCCAAATGGAGGTCGTTGGCATTCACTCAACGCGAGTATATCCAAGTCCACACGAGCCCATCTATAAATTTACAACGGCGACAAGTTTAATTAAACCATTTAATTTTGTTTATCTAATGCGAGCAGACGCACTTTTATATAGGTTCAGTATATGATACAATATGCTGAATATGTTTACAATGTGGTTCTCGTTAGGTGTTTGTTATTATTATTATATATATTTATCTTTTGTTTTTTTTTTTTTTTTTTTTTGTTGAAGATTGCATCTAGTTTGCTTCATGGAAGAACAATTTGTCATACGATTACGAGTACAAGTACCGAGTAGTTCAATTAATTTAAGTTAAGTTTAAGTATCTAGGCGGCAAAGAAACAGATTTAACAATTATGCTAGGTCAACGATTGGCTAAATACAAGTTATTGTCACATTGTGGCTGAATATTGAAAGCATAGGCCAATTCCCATAAGATATCACGAGTGTGCCATCGACACGACGCCGGGCATGGCACCCGCGGCGGCGATCTCGTCCTGAAATGCCAGAAAACCAAGCTGGGCATGCGATGCCTCGTTCAGAGCACGCGACCGTATGCAGGCGCGATACTGATCCGCGCTTAACGAGCCGGTGCAGATCTGTCAGAGTAAAAAATGGGAATTAGACCACAATTTATAGGTGTCGCTGGTTGCCTCACCTTCGTATGCCAGCGATGAAAGATGCCCGGATCTGTGGCGCGTATGATTTTTATTTTGGATCGCACATATTTTCGATAGAGCATCACATCCTCGCCGCCCCAGCCAACGATTTCCTCATCGAAGCCGCGAATTTGGAGGAAGTCCGACCGATACTGGCACGTCATTCCGTAGCCAAAGTCGCGCCAGAAGCCCGTGTCCCGCGAGATGAGCAGCTGCTCCTCCTCGCTAGGCAGCGGCTTGCCCTGCAGCGTGTACACCACGTGCGGATTGTACAGGCTAAACACGACGGGATAATAAACCTAAAAGGTCAACTAGTTAGTCAAGTCCTAATCTTAGCTGCGGCCTGCTCTCACCTTCTTGCCTGGCGCGGCATTCCAGCGACAGCGCTCCAGAAATTTGGCTGTGAACACAATGTCCACATCGCACATGAAGAGCAGCGCATCCTGCGTCCCCTTTGCTGCCTGAGGCTGAATGTGCTCGGCGCCCAGACGCAACGCCTTGGCTGCAATGGGAAATATTTAAAGAATGTCTGGCAGCAACTCAACCTGGCACCCACCTCGGCTGAATGTCTCATTCAGAGCAACAAGCTGTGCACGTTCCGCTCCCGCTGCTATCTCCTGCGCTTCCTTGAGGCCCAGCTCGCCAAAGTAGACGACTATCAGCTGCAAACGACGATCCGCCAGTTTACCCAACATCTGCACAAAGCTGCGGAAGCTGCGCAGACGTCCGGCGAGCGGCAGAATCACATGGATGATGGGACTGGCGGCCACCTCGGATAGCTGGACCGTCTGCAAAGGGGCAAAGGGTCGCATGATGAGCGCCTTGCGCACCACATTCGTCTGGTGCTTGATGCTCTGGAAATACAGCTCGTACTGGCTGCCAGTTGTTGGCTCCGTACGGTAGATACCCTCGACAAAGTCATCCAGCGTATAACGACCCAGTTCTGTGGCTGTGAGACCCTTGGCCCTTGCACGCGCCGTATGGTTGCGATTGAGACTCTCCAGTGCCTTGTTGACCGCTTCCAGAAGATCGCGCCGCCGGTAGCCAATGGGTTTCTCCACCACACGTTTGCCTAGTCCCAGGTCGATGGGATAGACGCGCGTGAAGGTGAAATGGTTAAAGGGAATCATCTCATACTCATTGTTCAGCGGCAGGCCGTGCAGTATCTCAGCGGCGCCCACCTGTTTGCGTATATAGCTGCTGCAGTCGTAGTGGTGCGTGAGCGGGGCAATTGTGGTGTCCGTCTGGTGCAGCTGTGTGTTGTTGTTGCTGCTGCTGCTGGCGGCGTACCCACTGCCCTGTTGTGGCACCTTGCCTGGCACGCCATTGTTGTTGCCGCCGCTACGATTGTTTTGCAGTAACACAAGCTGAGCACGCAGAGTGAGCACCTCGTGCTTCAGCCGTTCTATTTCTGCATCCCGCGCGCTCAGTGCATAATTGTAGCCATTTGTCTCGCTGGGATTTGCATGCGAGTCCTTGTCCGTTTGAGCGGTCAGCTCATCGAACCCCCATTTTGTTAGAATGACAATCGAAACTACAGTAACCAGTGCAAACAGCAGCAGAAGGCGCACTAGTAACCTGGAGGCCAGCGAGTTATGCATTTTCCATGTTAGATTTGGCAATTATTGCTGCAAAACATCAAATTTAAATTAGGCGCCGAGAAACAAATTTAGTAAGTTGCCACATTGTCGAAGACAGCGTTGCCACGCAAGAGTTGACGCCGCAGCGCAAAACTGCGTCGCATTTAACGCAATATGCTTAACACTACTGTTAGTTAACAGCAACAGTCACAACAATCACCATTTTTTTCATTTACAGCCTGTAGAAATTGTCAGACAACACACAACGTTGCCTTACTAATATATTTTTAATCAAAATCCAAATAAAATTTAAAAGCGGAGCATAAAACCGGCATACAGTACAGAAACTGCTAAACAATCGTACAATAAACATTTTCCAGGTGAGTGTGATTTGGTTAAATAGGGCGAGGCCGACAACGCAATGTAAATATTGTGCGTTGGCAGGCGGCTGCAAAAATTCGACGAGCAACAAGTTTTTTGGTGCTAGAGCTGGCTGCTTTGTCACTGTTTGAAGCGTCACAGTGAAGAGTCACGGTTCAAAGGGTAAGCTTAGCGCATTTAGTTTGTCTCTGGATGTGGCTAAAGATCTGATTAGCAGCAGGGCGCTAACAAACACTGTGTAATTAGCTAAAATATTTACAGCTACAGCGCTCAGTGTGAACTTTAGTCGGTGAGCAGTGTGACCAATCACTGGTTTAGGCAGTGCTCATCTCTATTTTTGTGCTAGCCCAAGTTCGGAAATTGTATGATTCATTTCGTACTGGACAAAATATTGCATAGATAAGATGTGCTTCAACTTGCCATTGTGCTGTTATTCTGTTTGGTATATGGTATGTGCGTGTGTGTTTGAATTTAACTTTATTAATCGCAGCTTTTCAGTGTGCACCTCTTTCTCTGCTTACATATGTGATTGTGTGCGAGATTGTGTGTACTTGTGTATGTGTGTGCACTCGCCGCAATTAGTTGATTTGTATCTTGAGAACTGAGAAAATTCCTAATGTATACAATAAGTTGTACCCTGTACCCATTGCAAATAGCTAAAACAGATATATTTACGAAACAGCCTGAACCAGATATATTTCCAATACAAATATGTTTATTAATATAAATGTCTAACTAGCCTGGCGAGCTCAGTGGAGAAAGCCATGTGCGTCTAATCAGAACGTAGCTATGCATATGCGTATGCATGCATTTATTCGGCATGGACTGAGAACTGACTTCTTATCATACATGGATAACTCATATTCCTTTGGGATCTCAAGGCTTAAAACTGTTCGTATATTTAATTAGTAATAGCTGGATGAGTCGCCCTTACTATCGAAATCTCGCTCGTACTCTTCCTATGCAATTCTGACGAATTTGACTAATGCTGGCGGATTCTGATTGGAGTTTTATTGAATTTATATAGACTAGTTTCTACACTAACTGCAGCATGTGAAATACGATTGAAGGCTAGGGTATATCTGAGTCAATCACTCGAAAAGAACCCGCTGATTTAAACAATGAACGCTCTCAATAATATCTGCTTTTTCTTTATTCTTTTGCAGCTAGTATACATTTAAACAAGCACAAAGATGGAGAACAACGAGGCGCCCGCACCTTCCGGTTCCAATAATGAGTAAGTAGAACTCACAAGAAGAGCCGCAGCCAAATGAATTGAAAAGTGCGACGCACAAATGCAAGCCCGAAAAACCCAATGTCGTGGCCAAGTTCTTGGCGTGTGATGTCATTGCATCAATTAGTAAAATGCATTCGCTTCGGCCGGGGCTGGCATTCGTGCGTGGCGCTGTGAGTCGCGCTTGTGCTTCCCTTCCACCACACATATAATATTATACAGTTTTCCCATACTTCCGCCGCCGCCGAATGCCTCGTCCTCTTACAACTACAACAACGAAATCAACAACAACAAAAGCAACAACAATGCCGCCCAGAAGCGCCTGCAGCAGACACAGGCCAAAGTGGACGAGGTCGTGGGCATAATGCGCGTCAACGTCGAGAAGGTGCTCGAACGTGACCAAAAACTATCCGAGCTGGGCGAACGTGCCGACCAGCTGGAGCAGGGCGCCTCACAGTTTGAGCAGCAGGCCGGCAAGCTGAAGCGCAAACAATGGTGGGCCAACATGAAGATGATGATCATTCTGGGCGTCATCGCGGTCGTCTTGCTCATCATTATAATAGGTAAGTCCGCGAGGCATCCATTTTGTTCTCTCTGGTTTGGTTTAATGCTGTCTGCCTGCGCTCTCATCTAATCTACTACAAATGTTTTCCATTTGTAATTGGTAGCTTCAGGCCTACGATTATCTGCTATCCATAAGCTTCTGATAACTAATTAAATAGGAGTAACTTCTATTTAAGTTATCCACTTATTGCTAAACGAACTAAGACATGCACATTGCTTAGTTCTAGATTTAGACCTAAGTACACACGCACCTAAACACCTAGCTTAACATTGTATTCATTTTGTCACGAAATAAGTAACGCTCAGAAAGAGATCTTTCCTACCCCAAAAAATATTTATTGATCGATATATATAGAGTTACCATTTCCCTCCCTCCGTCTGTCTGTTTATATACAAACAATTATCTTAGCCTTAAATTTGTTTTGATATCATTGCTTCCTGCTGCACAATATTTACCGTATAAGTTGCACACTTCGATCCACTATATCATATAGCTGGGAGTAGGAACAGCCTCACAGAAATCGGAGTCTGAAAACATTGTAGTTTTTATCATGATCCTACAAAATATGTCGACAATACAGTTCCTTATAATAATATTTGATCCGACTAACCAATCTAAATTCTATTGTACTAAAAATACTTGGCTAAAACTTAAGGGGCAACGGACGACTAATAGCTCTTAGCTAAAAGTACATCAAATAGTTTACATACTATGGTTTTTTGTTCCTCGAGTTATATTTATAAAATACTCACCAGCTTGAAGTTTCATTATGTTCTCAATGCCTTCTGGAGTTGCGATTAATAATATTTGGTATCATGCACATTTGTCACATGTCTGCAAAAGTCTTTAATGTATAGTCAGAGATAACTGTGTTTTCATGTTTTGTCGTTATTTTCTGTCTGGGTGGGTCTTGGGTCTCGGTTGTGGCTGGGTGATTGGGAGTTGTTCGCACAATTAACTTGAATCGATTGGCAACTTTTTTGAACAATGATCCATTTTTATTTTACTTGCAGTGTCGCTTTACAATTGATAAACAAAAACAAAATGTATCCACATGCGGCAAGGCAACTTGTTGCGTTTAACTCTAAGGCAACATATACAAAAACGTATGCATATATATATACACACACACACACCCCCACAACCACATACATGTGCTGTGTGTTACAAAGAGAACAAATTTAGCTTAAGCAAAAGGTAAACGAAAATTGTTGCGTGTGCTCCATGTGCTAATTAGCTGTTTATTTGCCTAGATAATTAAGCGTGATAGCTTTGCTAAAAGTACAATCGTGTGTTTGTGTGTAGTTCATTTTAAGATTCAGACTCTTCTGCAACATAATAACTGCCAATGCATATGTGAGACACATTTGACCAGGTTCCATCGTTGGAGCCCCTTTTGATCTGATGCACTAATCTGAAACTCTCTTCCCTGCCAATTACAGTGTGCGCTTTGCCCTCAAGCAGCAGCAGCTCGGATCATGCCACAAAAGCCGTTACCGAGGCGACCCATTAGGAGCCGCAACGCAGCTCGTCAGGAAAGAGAAGCACAACGAACAGCTCTTGGATGGCAAATTCTTACGGAGGAGCTGCTGCCTTTGCACTGGCCTTAAGCGCAACAACTAAATTTAAAGCTGAAACTAAATCTTAAACACAAGCTGTGTCTAAAAACATACAACTAAAACACTTAACAGATTGTTATTTATGTATTAATCCTAAATGTTAAAACACAAACATTTTTCACATATGTATTGTAACAAATATTGCAAACAACAGCAACAAAAAATGTAATTTAAAATAACTACGCACATGTATGTTGCGAGTGTGCCTGCGCTTGTGTGTGTGGGTGTGTGTGTGTGTGTGGGGGATGTCGCTTACACGGTGCACAAATTGAATCTAAACTTCATTTTAGCCCAGCTAAGATTGAAGGCACTTTGCACATGTCTTAAACAATAGTTTTAACCAAAAGCCACGCACACACGTACGCGCACGCACAGGCACAGGCACATATTTTATATGACTATATACACACACATACACATACATACATATGTGTATATATATACCTTTTTTGTATTTACACTTATATGAAATGGCATGTAATTGATATAATTTCGTTATTATTGTACTCGTAATACAACGTACGTTTGCCAAAAAGAATCGCGAACATTTTGTAGAAAAGTACGTGATATATTATTATTTACATTTCTCTTTTTACAAATATTTTGTGTTGTATATATGTGCGTGTGCGTTAAGTAAAACTTTTATCGATTTGATGCGACCAAACAAAAAACTAAAACCAAAAGACCGACGTCGACGCGTGAGAAAGACGAGAACAGTCTGGCGTTAAACCGAGTGTACCAGGCCCTAAGTTGAAAACAAAATCAGATGTTTACAAGGATAGCGAGAAATGTGACGTAAGCCCCTCAGCGAAAAAGGCATCCAGCAGCAGGCAGCGCAACGTTCCTGATTTGCGTTTGCCAGCGACTATCGAGAACATTGGCTGCCTGCGTTGGATGAAGGGGCAAGGTAGGCTGAGGGCGTGTATTCCGTGTCTGTGGATTGTCTGTGTGTATCGGTGGTTGTGCCAGTATGGAACAGCTGTTCGCGGCCCTTGCGGCGCATGCGCATGGGCTATTGAAAAGGAGATAAGCTCATTTTGAAGCATGGCAACAATGCAAGGCGACATCTGCTCTAGCCCTATTTCATTAACTTCGACAAGTTTACATCGCAATGGGCCAATTCGAAGCCAGCTGAAAGCGTCCACACGATGCCCATGTACAGGGCATAGAAGTTCACATAGTACAGCTGGCCAATAAGTATGAAATCGGCAACGCTATGAATGCGATAGAAGTTCGGCTTGCGCATCGAGGCAGCAAAGATGACCACAAACTGCAGCAAAAGCGGGTATTAGTCAGCTGATATATCCCAAATGACACTGCCTGAATGTGGCACGACGGTAAAAGGGTTTCGGTCTAGTTGGCAATCCCGAATCCTTTCCGCGTGTGCACCATTCAGCTAGTGTTATTGGGACCTGAATGCCTTGCCTGACGCCTTACAATGTTCGACATCAAGCTGTAGATTAGGAGGGTGGGAAACTCGATGGCGATGCGCTTCATCTCGGAGCAGATAATGATGCCAAAGCAGGTCAGCACAAAGATGCGTTCGCTCCAACGGATTATATTGTGGCGTGACACCTATAAGTGGAAAATATCTGTAAGAAAATGGTCTTCAGATCTGGTTCGGCGTTGGAAGAGTCCACTTGCAAAGAGGCCACGTCGGTGTTTTACTGCCATGTTGCCATATATCACACTTACGCCCATGATCAAAAAGGTGACCACCCAGGATATTATGAAACACAAGTAGGGAGAACTCTTGGCGGGCTTCATGATCGAAATTGTGTTTGCCTCGAACTGGAGAGCAGCAGGAATAGTAATTCTTAAATTTAATTCAATGAGTCTCTCTTACCGTCCACCATCCGATTAAGATCCTTTTCCACTTTGCCTTTGTCTCGATAATATGATAAAAGAACACGTACAGCTGTATCGATATAAAACTTATAAAAAAAAGCAGCAGGCTCACATAGTAATGTTTTTCAAAAAATTGCTTGACGACTTGACTGCAGGACACACATGAATCAAGTTGGTAAAAATATAATTATACTGTATACAGATAGATTGATAACGTTTCGCTCACATTTCATTTACAATGCAGACCTGGAGCTGTCCAAGTAAAAGCATAATGATGGTCACCTTATACGTTTTCCTTAGCAGGGCTCTCGCAGCCTGCTCCTCCTCAGGCTCCTCACGCTCTTCGAAGTCCATTGATCAAAATTATATTCTTGCAATTAGGTAATTTAAACAAACAGTGCAACGCAACTTTAATACGAAATATAACCACTTATATGTATATTTGTGTATATTGAAACATGTGGTAAATGTACATTAACAAATTTTAACAACTTCCAAAATTAGAAAGAAATTTTTTGACTTGAATATCTAACTTCCCTACCAAGTAATGTTTATAAATAGTTACGTTTTGTATCATTTTGGTCGCAAGAGCCTCGAAATATTCATCAAGAATGCCTTGAATCACACGCCCTACACACCCTCACTCTTCACACTTCCTACTCATATTAATTCTTTTTAATTTTAATAACTTTTTTTAAACGTAACAACACATAAATTTTTTGTCTATGTATTCCATAAGCCGTAAACCTGCCGAATAATGGATGATCGTGTCGGTATCTATCAACGCACGCGGCGGAAGTTCGCGGCCATCGTCTATCTGATAACCTTCTGTTGGCTCCTGCTGGGTCTGGCCCAATGGCTGGTCGTGCTTTTAGTGTAAGTTTGTAGCATAAACAGTATATAGTATATAAACGTGTTTCAATCCTTTCTCTGCAGTGCCCCGGCCAAGAGTGCGTTCCTGGGCTATCATTGGATGAGTATCGTATGCTTCACACTGTCTATTACATTGGCCCTTCTCTTCATATTCTTCGAGGCAGCTCGCTTTGTCGTATGTGTGAATTGGCTCATAACCATTCTAATCGTAAGTTCCTTCAATTATCGAAGTGAAACTGTTTTCTAATCGGGGGATCAGGTACAGTTCGCTGTTATGGGCCTGTTTGCGCTGGTCGCTAACTCTTCGTGGCAGGAACTACTCATGTGGTTTGCGATTTGCGTCCTGCTGCTCTTCATCTTTGTATTATTGGGCTCTGTAATACCGGTAGGTGGCATCGACTATACTCAACTTTTAACTTGTCTAATCGTTGATTTTCTAATAATTTTAGCACGATCTGACGCTAGATGTTGTTATATTGTTTGTGATATCCTTTGTTTTCCTAATTGTGTCGGTCTTCCTGATTATGCTGCACCTACTGACGCTTACAGCTCATTCCTTCATCCTCTACCAGCTATTTGTCAGCGTCATCATTCTGACGGTGAGTATTGGATTACCGTGGTGCCGTGATTACATACGTATTATCCTTACTACTCTTTCTTTCTGTCCATCTAGTTTGTCATGTACCACGCGCAGACTATTAACGGCGGTCGCTTTGCGGAAATGCGAGTCAATGATTATCTTCTGGCCTCGATCATACTCTTCTACGATTTTAGCGTCATGTTCCTCTTGACATTCTATATGCAGATCCACTATAAGATCGCAACGATTAATCATGCCGAAACTACGACGAAGGAGGCTCCAGACGACAGAAACATCACATCAAGCAGCACAACCCAGGTTATTTTTTTTTAAACTAATTTCATATAAATTGTACGTCATGCATCCGGTCGATGACATCCAACATCAGCAACTGCACACGATCATCTATCTGTATTAGTGTCTAATAATAATATCCAAAGCGTTAGATATTCAAAATCCATTAACAGGTGAATAGTTTCATCATTTGAACTGGATTAAGGAGTAAAAAATTATTTCGGTTCAATCTTAACATGTTCATACAATCTTATTGGACTCGCCGATTTGTCAAGAAGCTGCTGCTCCACAGAAAGCAGTTTGAACTGCTTTGTGAACCGCTCGCTTTGCCTTCACTATGAGCACGTCTGCTGCTTAACAAAATGTAAACTCAACTACTATGAACTGCTTATTTGAAGAATTTTTAGGTCCGATTTTGAAAAAACTCGGTCAAAAAACGTCCGATTTTTGAAAAAAATACCATTTTGGACTCGTACTATCGATTGTCGTTAAAAAAAATAAAAATCTAAATTTTGATCCAAATCGACAAAAAAAAACGGTGTTTTTTGCAAAAACGACAAGTTTGGCTCAAAATGGCTTCGATCGCGAGTCGAACGCCACCAATCTTGCCAAGATCGGGGCTCATTTGGCCGAGATACGGCCATTTGAAAAACACGAAAAAACGCCATTATAATTTTGGAGATTTTTCGTTTTTTTTTTGATAATTCGGCCAAAAGATGTCCGATTTTGATATACCATTTTGGACTCGCACTGATCGCTATTGTCGATTGGCATCCGGTTTTTAGGTAGTCTTTTTAAAGGACATTACATTCATTGACCACACCTTAAGGAGCATTCTGATGTCCTTTGGACAACATGTAGTCCTTGTCCTGCCAACTTAGAATATGTTGACGAAAATCTGAGGAAAAGAGATTTTTGTCGGGAGGTATAAATCGCTGTCGTATCCTTGTCGTATCCTTGATTGGCCAGCCGTTAGTCCCCATCCTCCCAATTCAGAAGATATTATGGAAAGCATGAAAGTCCTTTAGACAGCCTAGATATGAATAAATGAACAAAGCCATAACTCGGCCGTACCCTTGCGGATCCTCACAATACCTGCTTTGAACAAGGACCCTAAACTGTGCAGTTTCCGATATATGGCTAATTTTCTAAAAACGACATTTTTTAATTAGTCACACCTCGGCCAAATCCTTAAGGATATCAAAAGGATATGCCTTTTTTAGGTTCACTACGAACATATCCATGATATGGAATAAGGATACAAGGATATATAGGTCAACTAGGTACCATGAATAGCGATCACAACTGTTTTGATGACTTTTTTTAATATCTCGGGTCAAAATTGTCTGATTTTGAAATGCCATACCTTATTTTATTTCAAACCCTTGTATCGATTGACAATAAATCAAATTAACAATCGAATCGTTACATAAACATTTTTGACAAAAGACGGATTGGTCATGATGTCAAATTTGCTGGATGATATTTGTACAAAATAAAGACACTTAAATCAAACATGCCTTGAAGTACATGCCCCAAGCGAGCCCAAGCTATCTTAATTAAAATAAGTTTCGTTTGATTTTTGTTGTGTTTGATTAGATATGAATGAACAAATTATTTATTTCCGTATACAGTAAGCCGTAAACTGGCGGGACAATGATTGAGGGCACGACCTCCTCCTATAGTCGGGACCGTCTGAAATTCGCACTATACGTTTATTTGATATCCCTGACCTGGCTGGTGATAGCGCTGGTCCAATGGTTGATTCTTAACTTGTTGTAAGTTGAGATACCTTCGGTAATCAGAAGCGGTTTCTCACTGAGAATATCTTACATCCTGCAGGCCCATTGCCGGTGGCGTATTCGGAGAACCAGGGCTCAGCTATTTTTTTTTTACAGTGGGCATACTATTGGTGGTGGCATTGATACTCGTTAATCAGCTGAACATACTTTGGTTAAACTGGATTCTAACTGTGCTAACCGTGAGTAGTTAAAGTATTAAAGGGAATTGATAATTGCCAGATATGCAATTTCAGATAGAGTTCGGGATCCTTGGCATGGCTGCTCTGGTCGTCACATCCTTGTGGCCGGAATTACTCTTGTGGATTTTCATTTCTTCGCTGCTGATCGTCGTTTGCGTTGCTATTAATATTTATTTGCCTGTAAGTATGTATATAAGTACAATTATCTGAATTAATTATCTGATAAGTCGATCCTTTCAGTGCGATCTGACTAAGGATGCATTCACACTGCATATTATTTCCTGTATTTTCTTTTTTGGATCAATTTTCATACTCATGATGTATGTAATGATAACCTCTGAGTATTTCAGAGTTGTGTTTCAAATCCTGCTCAGTGCTATCGTCGTTATGGTGATTACTAACTTAAAGACTGAGTTCCATCGATATCTATTGATCGCTCTCTCTCTCTCTCTCTCTCTCTCTCTCTCCGTTTTCTCTTTTAGTTTGTCCTGCACAACGCACAGACAATTTCTGGTGAACGTTTTGCGGAGCTAGTCCCCGAAGATTTTCTTCTGCCCAGCGTGGCCTTCTTCTATCATTTTGTCGTGCTCTTTTTGCTTTCCTTTTCTGCGCACCAGTACAAGTTCGGCACGTGGACAATGGTTTCGATCGGATGGCTCAATCCATCTCTGTTGAATGAGAATGAGAAAAGCTAACCAGCACCAGAGGAATCCTTGTCAAGCAAATTATCTGTTCAAATTGTACTGTAGATATAAATGTTAACCTTTTACTTAAATATAAATTATTTTCTTATAATTATTTTTTAAACTTACCAACACGCCTTTTTAAAGTCAGAGCCCTGTGCTCTCTTATTAACTTACACTTGGTAACCGCATTGATGCTCCGAACATTTAATGAAGATCGGACTATAAGCACCGATCACTTTGAAGAGTACACTTACCCTAGTGTAAAGCAAAATTAAGAAGTACAGCCCCTGCGTATGTGTGTGTGTGTTTTTGATGTATGTATGTGTAGAAGAAGGGCGTATGTAGAGGAAAGGGTATACCCTAGTCGGCACTCGTAGTTGTTATTCATGCCTTCACTTGTAAAATGAATTAAGTACAAATTCTTGAGTAGATCGATTTCTTTTCATTTAACTTTAACGCTGAAATTTTAATCACATTGGGGAGTAAAATAAATTTACATTTATGTATATATAGGATATGGTTAGATAATATAGGTATTATATAGGTATTATGTTTGTTAAGCATAGATCACAACTCACATGGATGAGTCAACGCTTCAATTTTGTTAGATATTATATAATACATGGGCCTAGAGCGAGATCTGCAGCTGTTTCATAGGGGCATAGACATATACATACATATAGACGCGAATTGGAACTACGTTAGCTAAGATTATTGATTGCACAGCAGTGAAGGATTGCTTTTGTCTAGATATTCAAATATGGAGTATACATAAATTATATTGTTAAGTTTATTATGCTTATAAGGACTCCAGCGATGAGGCAGCCGAGCAAATAGTCGCATCCGAATCACTGAACTTTGATGCGCCCAACGCTGAATGGAGCAACTGCGACGCCGACCGCGACGCTGACTGCGACTGCGATGCAAACGAACCGAGCAGCGGCGAGGCCAGGTCATTGGGGCTGCTGAGGCGACTCGGTGTGGGCGTCGTCGCTCCAGCTAGGCTCAGGCTGCTGCTGTCGGTGGACGAGTCGGCGTCGGCTGACCGCGAGGATGTGTTGGCATATCGTTCCAGCAGCAGCTGGCTGAAGGTTCTTGCTGGCCAGTCGCCATCCTCGAAACTGAACGGCGGCCCAACCGGCTCTGTGGGTGTTGTTATGGGCGTGGGCATGTGATTGATGCTGCTGGTAAAGGAACTGTTGTCGATGAGGCTGGTGACTGGCTCCAGGAATCGCTTGCCATGGTACATATGACAGTCCACAAGGGGCATAAACGGCGATGGCAACGGCGTTTGCGACTGGGCCGTCCACAATGCAATGGGGCGGAAGTGATTGGCGGGCGTGGCATTGTGGTTGTCATTCTGATTGTGATTGTGATTGTGACTATGGTTGCTTGACTGGGTGTTGGTGCTCGTCTGGCTGCTCCCGCGTCGCTGGTTAAGCTGCAGCAGCTCAGTTTCTGGACGAGAAGGTCAAATTAATACGCAGGACAGTGAGAGAGAAAGAGAGAGGGAGGAGCGAAGGATTCGCTTATGAAGCTTGTGTCGAGCATTGGCTGGCAATATAACTAATAACTGGCGACTACGCTACCTGTGCTTCATACCTTCCGCCGCGGACTCCTCGCTGTCCACATCCTCGCGTATGCTGGCCTGCCCAGCCACCGGCTGTCCAGGCTCACGCCCGTGCGAGTTGTCGGCATGGTTGCTGTCCAGCGTGGTGCTCACCACGGCCACGTCCATGTGGGAGTCCAGCGAGAACTGTTTGCCGGACATGAGTATGCCGCGCACTCGGCGACGCGTCGATGGCGATTCCTGGTGCTGCGAGCGACTGAATCATTAGCGGAACTCGCACTGCTGCAGCTCTACTTACCGCAATGCGTATTCCCGCATAGGTCTTGGCCAGAAACTCGTCGGCATCAAAGATGGCCGCAAACGAACCATTAACCACCTTTGGCGACAGCGGCGAATTCGAGAGCAGCAAGCTGGAGCCGAATGCTTCGCTCTTCTCCTTGGTATCTGTGTTACAAGATTCGATTACGTATAAATATATATATTTGTTAGATTGAGCTTTGATCCATTTAACTGATAAAAAAACAAAGGAGTTGAAAAGCTAGCAAATCAAATCCCAGTTAAAGCTACTTATGGACTTTAAAGTAGTTGACGTTAATAATATTTATAGCTGCATCTGACAGCTTTTTATGGAGTTTACTAAAGATGCTTTTGTATCTTATAGATATAGCTTTTGTATCTTCAATTATTCGCTGTTGCACGGATGCATATATAGCTCGAAGAAACTTTAGTTACTAATATATATTTTGTATCTTACAGATAGTTTTATGTCTCCCACCATATGCTTACTTTCTCTTTTACAAGAATAATATTTTAGATGCTTTTTAGCTGTCAGCTACGTCTTTAACACTCGAATAAATGTTTTCTTACCAATACTTTGTTATTTTTAAAAGATACAGATATTTAATTTACCTTAAAAGCCGTTCAATAAATATCTAATATCTAAAAAAAAAACAAATCAAAACATTTGCAAATGCTTTGAAATCTTTTTAGCTATTGCGGAACCCCATAGAGGCATCTTGTATCTTTCAGATACAAGCATTGAATGTCATTTTGTCAAGTATCCGCTGAAAGGACAGCCCTCAGAGTATGCAACGCAAGAATAAAATAATGCATCTGGGTGGATCAAAGTGTTTTATGCTACTGGGAAAAGAAACGTAAATAATAATTTTATACAAAACTAAACTAAAAAAAACAAAACAGAAAGAAACGAAACGAATAGAGGCGACACGTTGAAGGGACATTCAGTAATTGGGAAGGGCCCAGTGTTTACCCTTCAGATAGACGCGGTTCGAAATGGTGATGTTCATCTCGTCGAGCACCTGGGAGGCCACCTGCTTGATTTCCATCCAGTCCTTGACAATGTCATCGAGCGTCGTGTGCGTCGAGGTGATGGTAAACCGAATCACGTACTGTCCTTTCAGAGAGGACGGCACGCAGTGCTGGTTGCCCCGATAATTCAGGCGTTTGAGCAGCCGCTCGGTGATCTCATTGTCGCCGCGTATGCGGAACACGACCAGACCAAGATGACGCTTGGCGGGCAGCTCGAAGCGATGATCGGCGAGGACCAGGGCCTCGAACTTCTGCGCCAGGCGCACGCCCTCACGAATGTGGCGCTGCAGGCCCTTGATGCCAAAGGAACGCAGCACAAACCACACTTTGAGCGCCCGGAAGCGGCGACTCAGCGGAATCTGCCAGTGCATAAAGTCGACGGCCACCCCGGAGTTCTCGTGCTGCAGATACAAGGGCTCCACGTTGAAGGTGCGATGCACCGCGGTGCTGTCCTGCACCCACATCGCCGTGGCATCAAAGTGCACCATCAGCCACTTGGAGGGATTGAAGGCCAGCGAATCGGCACGCTCGATGCCCCGCAGCCAGGTCCGGAACTCCGGACAGATGAAGGCGCTGCCCGCATACGCCGCGTCCACATGCAGCCACAGGTTGTACTCGCGACACACGATGCCAATCTGGGAAGGAAATATAGCTCAAGTCTGGACTAATGGGTATCTAGGGATCCAGGTATATATCTACACGCACCTCATCCAGATTGTCAAAGCTGCAGCTACCCGTGGTGCCGAGCGTGGCACAGACCTACATAATAATAATAAGAATAAAAATAATATTCGAAATTAAAAGCTTATCAGCTTATTAGATGGAGAAAAGGTCGGAGAGAGCTTTTTACAAAGCATTTAGGTAGCCAGTAAAACGTTTAGAAACACAGCTCAAGGAAGATTTTTACAAAAAATAACGACGAACAGATAAAATAGACAAAAGAATGACAAAGGTTAAAATAAAAAGTAAGAAAAACAAAAGGATAAAAATGACAAATGAGAATTTTAAGTCAAAAGCTTAATTAGAAAGTAGGATAAAGCTTTAATCGCCAGTTAAACGTTTACGAATGACGTAGAAAGCGCGTAACCACAAGAGAGTTGGCAGGCTCGCGTTTTAGCTGCGCTCTCAGCTGCAGTTATTTGTTAAAATGAGCTGAGAGCAGAGCCATGACGCTGAAGTGCTGACGTATATTAATTAGATCCGATGGGAATCAGGGAATCTGTTAGAGAGAGACAGAGACAGAGAGAGAGATAGGGGGAGGGAGAGGGAGACACAGCTGCTGCTGGCCACAAATCCACTCAGCGCCTAATTGCGCAACGACGGCGGCCAATTAGTTTTGACAAGACAAGAGAAGTCAAGACAAGACTCACCCAGAATGGCACCAGGCCCTGCTTAATGTCGTCCTCGATGGCCTCGCGCAACAGTTTGCCCCGCATGGCCAGCTGCTCGTCCGCCTCAATGTAGCGCATACGCACGAGTCCTGTGGGCGGGCGGATGAGGGTGGGTTGTTAACATTAGCTGCTGCGGTAAGCGGCTTAGAAGTGCGTCACGACTCACCAATCAGCGCCGCCTTCTCCACGCTTGAGTGCGCCTGATCCGAGCAGTAGGCCACGAGGCGGGCATTTATCTCCGCATCCTGGTAGCCGGGATTGCGCTCATGGAAGCGCTGTATGGCCCGGGTGCGGCCCGCGAGCAGGCACACCAGGGTCGCCTCGCTGGCCGTTGTCTGCAGCACGCCGCCGCCCTTGCAGTTGTTGCTCAGGTGCAGAAACTCGTCCGGCAGCCCAATCATCTTGCCCAGCCAGTTCATGACAACAATCTCCAGCTCCGTGCACGCCGGCGAGCTGGCCCAGGTGAAGCCCAAGCAGTTGATGGCATCCGCCAGCATGTCGCCCAGCAGCGACGGCATCGAGTTCAGAGCCGGAAAGTAGCCGTGCATATGCGGCGACTGCCAGTGTGTCACCCCGGACATGATAATGTGCTCCACGTCCCCAAAGATCTTCGGCCACGGCTCGCCCTCCACGGGCGCCGACTCGGGCAGCAGCTGGCGCATATAGCCGGGACTCACGTCGGGAAAGACGCGACGCTCTCGTATATTCTCCAAATAGTCGGCTATATAGTCAACCATCTCCTTGCCTGCAAAGCCAAGCAAAACTCCTTTAGTTGTCAATTCATAAATGCATATTCAATTATAAATATTTGCATTAAATATCTGTTACTATGACTATATAAATATTTAATAAAATATATTATATATAATTTCCGTTCAATTGGAACCTCTTAAAGTCAGAATATTATTTGTTAGCTAATGCTAATATATAATTTAGTTAGATAATATATATCAATATTAATACTAAATAAATTTGAATTTGCGGAATTTAGCAAGAAAATACAGGACCGAATTTGAGAGCCATCAAAAAGTCTTAAGATATTATAAAAATTAATATACAACAAGTTTTTTAGGTGAGGGATTTATTAAATGTTCCTGGGGATCTATTTAAAAAATCTTAAGATATTTAAAAATTAATGTAGATATATAAATAATTGTAAAATTGACTAAGCAGATGCCAAATTAATTTAAATTAGAGCTCAATTAAACATTGCTGAGGTCTAAAAAATATTAAGTTGTTTCTAAAATAATATAATTAAAATAATAGTATTTCTTAATTTGAAGCTAAATGAATTTAAATCAAGGCTCAATTGAACATTCCTGAAATCCTCAAAATCTGTACCAAAATTATTTTATTTTTTTCTATTACTTTAATTTATAAATATTATATATATATGTATATATATGTATATAAACTATACTTAAAGCTCGTAATAATAATTTAAAAAAAAATGATAAAATAATGTGAGCAATAAGCGCAACTAAAGGAAAGCTCATTGAATCAAGATAAACGAGCTGAGATATATAGCCTAGATCTGGGCAAATGTGTTCGGACACATTTCAAATCCTTTTAGCACAGGCAATACACACACACACACGCACATACACACCACGCATGCAAATCAAATTAAGATACAAATGTATCTGAGCTGCCGCTGTGCGTTTTATGAGCTTTACTTACCCCGCTGCCGATACTCCTTAAAGTCCATGGCGATGACGTCTGAGAACGTGTGTGTGCCTGTGTGTGTCTGTGTGTGTGTGTGTGTGGGGGTGTTAACTGTTTGCAGTTGTAAATATCGCTGGGTATTAGCTGAGCGGCCAAATCCTTTGTCAGCTTTGTCGGAACGGCTTTTGTTTATAACTGTTGCTCGGACTGCGGTAATCGGGGCTACATGTGCGCCATATTATCTGTCGGAAGAGTTTTTGGATTTAGTCAACTTTTGTGTGTCAAATTGAAATGGCAAATTGGAACGTCGACCGCTGACTGAATATGTAGAAAACTTGGACGTTAGCTTCCGACGTTGTGGGGCTTCAGTCTAATTGGAAATGAAAAGCAAACCCATGGAACGACATCGGCGCATTTCCCTGGGAAACGTGGCCAGCTGTAAAAACAGCTCGCACAGAAGGTGCAGGGCTGGGCTATATATATTGCCAGGCTATATTTCTTGGAGCCTCTATTAACCTCAATGAGCCACAGGTCGCCGTCGTCGTCGTCGTCGTTGTTGTTGTAAAAAGGGTTTAATTATGACTGCACAAATATTGAGATACTTTATTGTGAATTTTTTATGGGAACTGTTTGGCTTGTGGAGCTGGCGCATTCGACTTTTATAGTAGGTGGAGAACAAATAATATATTTCGAATAATTATAATGACAACAATTTGTAACAGGAGGGCCAAACGCGAAACGCGCTTCGTGTGTTAACAGATTGTCCGCCAATTACGATTGCAACATGCAGCAACAACAATTCTAATTGTGCCCCATACGAAACGAACATGACAGATCGAAGCTGGCCGATTGGCCAACAAAATTCCGTTTAAATGTTGAGCGCTCTTTAATTGTTTATGCTGGTATTTCATTCTATTGTTTCAAAATGCTGTCAATTTAATGACTATCGCGACGATCTCAGACATTGTACTCAACTCCATATACCATATACCATATACCATATACTATATACTAAATACGTGCATCTGGTGCATCCAAAATGCGCACCTGCCGCATGCAGGTTGAACCTATTCAAAACTGATTGAACTGCATTTTGTCATGCATTCACAATTAATTAAAATACAAACAAATACAATAAATGTACACATACATAAAACTACTTTAAATGCTGGCAACGATTTTTTATTAATTAATTAATTTATTAATTAATAAAAATATAATCTAACATATTTTAATACATATTTAATGTTGGTTTGTGATTTAAATGCAGCATTTAAGATTTATTTATATTGTGAATAATGTTAAACTTTTATTTTGCGTAACAAAAGATATTTTATCGCAACATTTCTTTTTTGTGTTAAAAACGTAATTGAATAAAATAAATAAAATTAAATAAACATTTTTATAGCTCTACAAAATATTTATATACGAGATTCTCATGAGATTTTTCATTCCAAATACTATAGGAATTTTCAAGTTTTCAAAGACAGGAAAATGTATTTATTTTTATCAGTTATTTTATGAAAATTAATTTGCAACTTAGTTTACTTCACTTTAAATGTTCTTTTCCTTTTTAATGTTTATTTTACCAGTTCACACACACGTTTAAATTTTGAGCACTTGCGTATTTCGCAATCAGTTTGAAACTAGGAACATTTTGATTCGACTGGCCGTATTTATACCCCAAAAATGGTTCGTCCTGTTGCCACAATCCATTCAAATAAATTGTGTCTGTGGCATGAATGAAAATAATCGCAACTGCGCAAGTATATTGGCAAATTATAGTTATCAACAGGTTGCATTTTGTATGCCCTTCAAACTTTGTCTGACATTTATTGTCTCAATGTTAAATAATTTTTAAATATTTAATTGGACTGATTAGTCAAATGGTTGCTAAAACTAATTTTAAATTCATATTTCATTATTTCATAATAGTTTTGTATATTGCATTTAAAGGATCAAAGGGAGAGCTGTGCTCTTTAGCGCCTTCGACCGTTCTCTATCCTATATTCCAACGACTCTCTTTACAAAGAGTATAAAAGCAAGAAACAGGCACGCCGCAGAGGATACTTAACGAAAGGATGTCGAAACGGGAAGCAGCCGCGCAACAGCCAATGGCAGCTGTTCGCCTAGCGAAGCCCTAAGCAGGCAATTGGCCAATCAGCGCAGGGCGCGGGCACTCGCACAGGCACCTACCTACACACACAAACACACAAACACTCACACAAGCGCAGAGCTGCGCACAGTGAAACAGGATCAATGTTGCAGGCAGTTTGAAGCCAAGGCAGCAAACAGAGTCCGCAGCTATTTGCTTAAGCGCTAGGGAAAACTCTCAAGTGTCGGCCAGATTTTGGCTTGGCCAATAACAATGTTTGCAGGCAGCTTATCAGCTAAGAGGAAGAGCGCGAGAGAGAGAGAGAGAGAGATAGATTGCAAAAGACATGCAGCCCACACGTTGACCAATTGCATAAGCAGTTTTTTGTTGTTGTTTTTTTAATTAATCAACGCTTTAAGCTGCACAGGAAGACATAAAAATCTGTTGAATTGCTCAAAGCTCGACTCTTCAGCGAACGGAAGAAATCAAACAAAAAAAAACAACAGCAGAAAAACACAATACATAAAACAGACTTCTAGCCCCTGCAGCTGTTACGGCCCCCGCGCGCAGCTCTAAAAGCTTATTACACAGTTACAACGGCGACGACGACGTCGACGACGGCAACGTTGACGGCTGCTGGAGGTCAATGAGCTTTGCCTGTTGCTCGTCTCAGAAATTTCGTCAATATACCGCTACATTCAATGGCTTTTGCACGTCTGTGTGTGTGTGTGTGTTTGTGTGTGAGGTTTTAATTGTGTGCGTGCGTATTACCAAATATTGAGCAATAAAACAAGAATTTCAGTTTCTTTTGGCTTTCTCGAGACAGTTACAATGCTTAGCCACTCTCCATCTCCCTCTCCCTCCCCCCTCTCTCTCTCTCACTCTTTTACTGCACTTTTGTTTTGCCCGTGCGTTTCAGAAATTCTTGCTAAAAATACATTTGCGTTCGGGTGATTTTCATAAAAATACTTTTCAAAATGCATACCGCATAAATTTTGACTGTTTAACTGCACGCGCGCTCGCTCTCTTAGCACACGCGCTCTTTCTTCGACGCGCTCTCTTAAGCTGTTCGACGATCGTTTTTCCATTTGCTTTCTCTGCGCGCGCACTTTCTTTGCGCTCTTTTGAGGCGCGCGCGCGCTCACCCACCAATGACGGGCGACCGCCTCACGCTCACGCTCTCTCCCTCATTTCTTGCGCTCTTTCTTTCTGGCTGGCATGCTCAGTTTTTCGTGTTTTTGTGTTTTGATTCCATTCTTCTTCGCTAAGAACGTTCGTTGACCTTTTTGCTTGTGGGGCTTGTTGCTGGCGCTGCCGTTGTCGTTGCTGCCGCTGCTGTTGCTGCTGTTTCTTCCCGCTTAGCGGTACTTCTCAACCTGTTTTATTTCATTTTTTTTCCTCTGCTGCTGCTGCTGACTAGTGATAAGTTTTCTCTCGCTGTATGTGTGTGTGTGTGTGTGTGTGATTGCGAGTGTTTGCTGTAGAAGTCTTCCTGTTTATTTAACGATTAAAGTTAAAGGTGCGCTTTTTTTGTATGTTTGCATGCCTGTGTGTGTGTGTGTGTATCTGTGTGTGTGAGTGTATGACTGCAGCTGGAGCCTTCTGCAGTGCACGGCTTCGATGACGCGGCCCCCAACGTAACGTCACGGGCTCCGGCTACGACTTTGACTCTGAATCGGACTCTGTTTCGGCTCAGCTTTTGTTTCGCGCTAGTGATGGCTAAGTTTCGATGTGTCGTGACACGACACGAAAAAGGAGAAGTTAAGGTATGTCAGTTAAAATTGAAATTTAAGGCTGGCAAATTAAAGGTTCTGCTTAAAGTATAGGTAAAGAAAATATTAATCAGAAAAACTATTGACTGGACTCTCATAATGCTATTGACAGTGTTATCACTAGTTTTGCAAAATACAGTATAAACTTAACAAAAGAACAAAAAATACAATCGAAAATTTTAGCTATCGATTCTGTAATCGGTAGCTTCGCAGATAACAGCATAAGAAAAAATATTGATAACAAACATACATAAATATATTGAGAATTATATTCACTTTTAACTGACATGCCTCAACCTATCATTCTTCGAGTCTTTATGTTGAGTTTTCGTAAATTTGAAAATGATTTAAATATCTTTTGATAACTTGATTTTGATCAATTCAATATGTAGCTTTATATTTTTCTAGATCTAAATTGCTACTTTCTGATTCTTAAAAATGGGGTCCCTACAATTTTCGTGTTGCTTTACAAAAAAAAAATAGTAATAGGCACGAGCACGACTTGTCGTGTCACGCTTTCAGCTCAAATCGTTTGGATCTGGCTCTGATGAAATACGCGAATGACTCTTGTTGCTTTCGTGTTGCTGGGGTGTATTTTTGAGCGATGATCATGCATTTAATTAGCAGGAATTCTTTTTAAACCTGTGCTTGTGTGTGTGTGTGTGTGTGTGTATGTGTGTTAGCCAAAAGCTGGCTGGCAGGCAGGCGGGCGTGGAGCGTGACTGATGCTGAGACCGAGAATCTGAGCTCGGCTGCCGCCGTTGCTGCTGTTGCTGCTGGCGAACTCCTTTCTCCTTTCTTTGAAATGCAACTGACGCTGATCGCTGGCCGCGACGCCCGATGCCCAATGCCCGATGCCCGATGCAGGTTTGCCGTTCGGCATGTTTGGGCCCACCTTCTGCACAGGTTTTGAGTGGCCGACGGGGCTGGCAGATGACTCCGACTACGTTGCGGATGCGGATTCGGATTCCAGGCACCGCGCCTGGCCATTTAGTGTTCAAACGTTTGTCCACACGTCCAGTCCAGCGTGTCCAGTGTATTCGATCGATATTCGTTCTCTCGCCGCTCGCCAGCCAATCAGCCAGCCAGCCGCAGCCAATCAGCAATCGGCGATCCGCGCACTCGTTCTTGGGCCACTCGTCGCAGCTGCTGGGCGCCCAGTTCGGTTAATTTACCGTTTGAAAACTGTTTGCTTAGCTCGCGTCTCGTGTGCTCGCCGCGAACCGGTTCTTCGCTCTCCGTTCCGACAGACGTCTGAACTAATTAAGTGCTATCGTTATCGATATATGACATGTGCTCCCGCTATGCTATCGCAACTGAAATTGTTTCTAATTTGCGCTAGGCTCACAGCCAAACTGTTGACTTTCATTTAAATTTTAACTGTTACAGCTCTGCTATAACTGTTTATCTATATGAAGTGTTATTAGATGAGATCAAAGAACGCATGTAACATGCCCAGCACCATCAGAGGTGAGTGCTCCCGATTAAATACACACATGTGGCTTGAATGATATTACAACATCAGATATTAGCAAATCGATGTTAAGGATTTCTCTTCTTCGCTTCTTCTTTAATGCAACATGTTGCGTAATACCATAACCAATCCTGAAATTAAGTTTCAATTCGACATGCTTAAACGATAAAACCTTCACCTTTTCTTTATTAAATTAATTTTTAGTTGGTTTTAGTTGTTGCTTAAGTAAAGATGAATGAGCGTCTAGCTTGTTAAGCAATCATTATTTAATTAAACAGTTTTACAGTTTGCTCCCTGCAAAAGATACTTAATTTGAAGCAAATGTTTAATTGTACATTATTTAAGATATATTCCTTATATATATATATTCCTTAAGCCAAATTTGGGCTTCTTCAAATGAATTTCTAATCAGCTTTATCACTTTACTTATCAAGTTTTTAACAGAATATAAAAGAGTTTGAGGCGAACCCAAACTGAACAAAATGAGCACAAACAGCTTAATTTTATTTAGATTTAAATGAAAGTATGGTCTGTATTTAATTCCTTAACGAATGTTAAAAATGTCTGCAATAAGACTTTGTTTTCTATACAAAAATTTCATACTTTCATTCCCTTGCCCAGAGATATATAATATAAGATAACAATAATAATAATAATAATAACAATAATAATAATAAAAATAATAATAATAATAATAATAATAATAATAATAATAATAATAATAATAATAATAATAATAATAATAATAATAATAATAATAATAATAAATAAATATTAACTTTAAGAATATAAATATTTATAATAATAATACTAGTAGTAATAAAAATAACAATGATAATAATAATAATGAAATGTTATCGAAATGTTATCATTTGAATTAAAATGTTTTCAATGAATTCAAAATTCTTTTTGAAACTGATTTCAAATACGTTATCAAACTAAAAACTTTTTGAAATATTACAAATTTTAGACTAGTTCGAATTTGAGTTATTTGAAATAATATTTTTATTTGTATGAAAAATGTGATTTAAATTTTTATAAACCTGACAACGCTTAAAAATCAAACTTCGAATGATTTCAAAATTTCAAGGCTTAATAAAATTAAAAAAAAAAAAACATTGTAATTGTAATTATGCAATTTCTGCATAATTAAATAATTAAATAATTATGATATTAACTGCAGTCAGGTATTTAAGAGCCAGTTTCGCTGCAAATCACAAATAATTCTGGTGATATTTCTATTTTATTTAGTTTTGCACTTCTTGTAACCAACGGCAACGAGTCTTAGCCTTGGTTAGCTATGAAAAAAAAAAACAAATATGTACGAAAAAAATTAATTGATTGTAAAAAGCAAAGGGGCAACAACGGTTCTCGATATGAGTTTTGAAAAATTGCCTGAATGCAAAACGCAGTCAAGCTTCAACGCACGCGATTGCCCGGGCAAGGTTTTTCATTTATCTAAAGTTTTTCTTTGTTTTTCAAGCGCTGCATTTCCGATTCTAGCTGCAGATGTTGCAACATCAAAAACAATGTTTGTATGCGAAAGAGGGCGGGGGGGGCGGGTTTGCTGGAGACGTCGCTGCGCCTGCGCCCAGCAGCAGCTCAGCGAGCAGTTGCCTCATCGACGGCGACGACGTCGCGACGTTGCAATAAACCAGTCGTTGCTGCCTCAGTCGCCGCCTCTGCCGCTGCCTCTGCCGCTGCTGCTGCCGCTGCCATCGTTCAGCTAATCTTGCAACACAGTTGCGCAACAAAGAATCCGACACAACGGTACTAACGTGTTTCGGTTGTGGTAGCTGTTTTAGCTGCCCTCTCTCTCCCTCTCTCTCGCTCTCTCTTGCCAACATTGTATTTGTTGTCTTTCTCTTTTTGTCTGTGATTTGTTCTTGGCCACAATCGAAGCGAGTTCCACTTGCGTGTAACAGGTTTTTCCTCTTGAATAACTGGGACTTTCGTACGGGACTTTTACCCTGTGCTGGAGTCGCCTCCAAGTTTTTCTCTGCTCGAACAGAAACAGGTTAGAATCGCGCTAAGACCAACTACTGCAACAGCAGCAGCCGCAAAGCAGGCAAAAAGCCAAAGAAAAATAGTAAAAAAAAAAAAAAGCAAAAATAGAAGAAAAACAGCATGAAGTGGCACGTGATCGGTGGAAGAGGGGAACGGGGGGGCAAGCGATCATTACAACGGTGAGGCACACATTTGGACGTTAGAACCAACGGCGCTTCCACCGAGTTGCAAGCAGCGTCTGAGCCAAATTGAAGGCTTACGGCCAGAACCAGTTAGCGCTTGATAGACCTGATGTTAGCTTGCGCAAGATAAACCCCCCCTCCCCCTCCCCCACGACCCCTTCTTGGCTGGCAGCAAAAAATAAATCTAACATGATTTAAGCAACGGAAAACATGAAATATTAAAGAAGTGCCCGATAATATGGCTAATGATGCGTCAAAGCCGTTGAACATCAGGGCCCCAGTTTTAGGGCGATTTGTCTGTTGCGCAATGCCTCTTGGCCAATTCCTTAACGGGGCTCTCAGCTGTTCTCGTTTCTCCGTCTTTTTTTTTTTTTTTTTTTTTGTAGCTCTAACTGCTGCCCAGCTTCAATCAGCAGTTTTATAGATTCGCTTCACTTTTTTCACCCCGACAACAACAACTGTATTTCCATTCTTCGGCTTGGAGTTTATTGGCTTTTCGCAGCTCATGAATTAACTTTTTTTGGGTTTTTTATTAACGTTTCACATTGAGCTAAATATAGCACAAGACTTCGGGTCAATAGGCGCTGTATTTACATGGGAATTGTACTAAAGCTCGCATTTTGAATTTAGACAAAAATTAACAAAATGTTTATGCCGCAAATATATATTACTCATTGAACTTACTTTGTTTTCTCTGAGATATTTGGTTATAATTATCGCAAATATATAAAAAAAAAAATATTTATGGCCAAAACTCTCAACTTAATTTGATTTCTCTAAGTTCTTACATTACTCCTCAAATAGATATCATCAATATATTTATGCCTCAAATAAATAATAAATCTATCTAGTTTGTTTTCATTCGGAACTATTATAAATGTACGACTTCCGTTAAAGGTCTTATATATAAGCTTGAACAGATTTGATATAAAAAGGAATTGTAAAAAAACATTTTTTCGTAGAAAATACAGTTTTAAGCCCTAAATCCCATCGATAGTTGCACAACGCACAATGATATCATCAATTTAGAGTGCTCTTAATAATATAAAAATATCCCCGATATAGGAAAAGTTTTATTTAAATGTAGGTTTTATCTTTGAGCTTAGATACACTAGAACTCCAAGCTTTAAGAGTTTTAGCACGGATTCTCAATACTATTTGTTAACACATTTGACAAAATGCTTTCAGTGACCTGTTTGCTAATAACTAAATTTTATGTTGTCCGAACAGAGGTTCTTGTTGGTCATAACGATTAACAGCAACAAGTTCGAAACACCAAGGTTGAGCAGTTTGTATAGCTTATGTTTAGCTATATCAAAAGCCTTCCGGTTATATCATCATCAGACTTTGCTACCGACTCTAGACTGGCTAGGTCTTATCGCCAGTTCGATGCTATAACCGCTTGCGAATTATAAGAAGCGAAGAGCCAACAAGGCTGGCAAAATCAAAGTCTACAAAGGCATACACAGGGTTTGCGGAGGAGCAAATTAACAACATAAGCTGATTGAACATTTGAATAGTTTAAAAACCTAGTTTAGGGTATCTGCCAGTCGTGCCCACTTACATATCACCATATATTGTCCAACGCACTAGCTTCAAGATTCAAATTTACGCGCGCAACATACAGAAATTTCAACCCCAACGTGCAAAACAATTTTCCAACACTAAATACACTACAACAGGAATTTCCCACAGCAACAGACACACACACACACGCACACACACACACACACACGCGCACATGGAAGTGGAAAGCAAGTTTGCTTAAGGGTAGGAAAAGCTGCGCAACAATGCCGCGCGCGCTTTTCCAGTTTTTCCTGGCTATGCACTTGGCATTATGCCTACTAACCCTATTTTGCAGCGCAGCGAGTCCCATTTTCGGGCTGCATACAACACGGCAGACACACACACACACACACACATACACACACACGAACACGAGCACGTACACACGCACACATACAGCCTGGCATTGCGATTTTTTCCCATTAGAAGTCCTTTTTCCAAGCAGCTGAGTGGCGAAACGGAAAGTGCGGCGCGAAATGTGTTTGTGGCGCACTTGAATTTGGGACACATTCCTGCAAAGGACGCATTCGAAAGGATACGCGGTTCACAAACTAAAGGGGAACTAAAAAATATTAAAAAAATCAAATCGAAAGCAAATGTTCAAAAAAGGTTGCATTAAAAGCATGAAGTAAATGCGTGAACTTTAGAGAAAAGTGCGTGAAAAGTGTGTAAACAATGGAAAACCTGTGGAAAATTCACTTGTGCAAGCGCCTGCAGCTGCAGTGGAAATAAATATAAATAAATAGAAAATAAACCAATTAAATATAAATTAAATATAAAAAGTATTTAAAATAAATAAACAAAATTTAAAATAAATTAAGAGTTAAACAAAAAGAAAAACTGAAAAGCGAAAGCGTTGCATTTGCCAGCGTGTGTGTGTGTTTGTGTGTGTGTGTGTGTGTGTGTATCGATTTGCATGTGTGTGCGCTGAAAAATCGATTATTAAAGCCACAGCTGCTGGTTGTTGTAATTGCTGGCGGGGGTTGGTGGTGGTTGGTGGCAATTGCAATGCTGGCAACAACTGGCGCTAGGGTTGCGTGCCGCTATGTGGAAATCTGGTAGCAGCAGCGACGTCGACGTCGGTAGTGGCAGCGGCAGAGCCAGTGGCAGCAACAGCGACACACTTCCAGTCACTTGTATTTTGACGTTGAATTCCAATGGCGCCTTGCAGCCATCCAGCGGCAGCAACAACAGCAGCTCGTTGCATGTGCAGCGCCAGGATACGACAGCGACAACAACAACAGCAGCAACAGCAACAGCAGCAGCAGCAGCAGCAATAACAACAACAACAGCAACAACAGCAGCAGCATTTGCCAGTTACGGCCACAGATACACACGGCCAACAGCAGCAGCAACATACTAGTCCAGGCTCAGGCACAGGAGCAGCAGCAGCAGCAGCAGGAGCAGAGGCAGGATATCTAATGAAAAACCTGAACATATTGTGACGTATTTAAACAATGGAAATGCATTTTGGCAGCGGCCCACAACAACAACAGCAACAAAAATACAACAGCAACAAAAATAACACAAATGCGACTGATTTACTGTGCAAAAAATATATAAAAAACAAAGCTTAAAACAAAACAATAAAATTGCAAATCAAATTAAAATCAAGCACAAAATTGAGTATACGACGCATATTCCAAGCTGCAGAAAATTGCAAGCGACGACAACAGCAACAACTGGCTGCAACTGGACACAGGTGTATCTACACCCAAGTCTCACATATATATATACAAATATATATGTATATATATATACAATACATAAATGTATAATCATATTATTAATCGTAATTATAATCAAATTGAAAGCAATTCAAAGTTAGATGTGTGACTTATATTGTAAACGATTTTAAGTGCACTTTTGTAAGGCTGATTTTTCTCAATTTATTTCGATGTTGTGCTTCTACACAGAAACCTAAGCTAAACAAAAATTAAAAACCAAACTCGCAAAACAAATAAGCAAGTGTGCGCAAAAAGGTTTAGCTTCTATGCAAGTGTTAGAAAGTTCGTTAACAAGTGTTGGAAAACTGTAAAACCAAATTAAAACAAATATTCTAAAAGAAATACGCACAAAAACAACTGCAACTAGCAATAGCTTCAGCTGCAAGACGTTAAAACAAGTGTTGGAAAATGCTACAAAATGTATATAAAAAATATATCAAAGATCCGTAACACAATATCCGGCAGCTACCAACAACAGGAAAGCAATTGTTGCTAAAAAAAATTGTAAAAAAAAGGTATTGAAAAATTCAAGTATTCACGAAAATAATTGCCCGTAATGGTAAATATTGAAAAGCACACCAAACATGTGTTGCAAAATGCTGAAATATATATGCAAATATAGCAAACGTAATCTCAAATAAACGCAGAGCAGCTGCAATCTGCAAAACACAACAGCAACCGGCAGCAATTGTTGCTGGCTTCATATACCAAATTGTCCAAGAAACGGCCCTCACAACGGATAGGCCAAGAGATCTCCTGCTGATACAGCAGGCAGCGCCCGTTGGCAGCAACAGAGCGACTGCAGCAACAGTTGCCACAACCGCAACAACTGCTAGCGCCAGCTATCTAGATGCGGATGCTGCCACAGCGGCAGCCGTGGCAAGTTTGCGCAGCAAAGTGCCCTCGATATCGATAATACCGCTGCCAGCGGCCACCACAATTGTGGCGCGGTCAACTGGCGCGCCCACGCGCTGTGTGAGCACCTCGAATAAAGCCACATCGCCACCGCTGGCTTTTCTAACGGATGCAGCAGCCGCAACAACAGCAGCAGCAACAGCAACTGGCTACGTGCGACCGCAGCAGCAACATCAGTACCAGCAGACGGACAAGTGCACGGTGCTCAAGCTGGATGTGCTGCGCGCTCGGGAGCGGGAGCGGGAGCCAGTGACGACCATACGCAGCCTAGCCAGCGTCACGGGCGGCTGCGATGTGGCCAGCAGCAGCAGCAACACTGTAGCAACAATTACAACAGCAGCAGCAACAGCAGCAACAACAACAACCACGACGTACCTGCAGATCGAACAGCAACTCGGCAAGCTGGATGCCATTGAGGAGGACGAGGACGATGAGCACATGGCCAGCCTGCTGGGCAGCAACAGCCGCAGCAGCAGCAGCAGCAACAGCAACACACACAACAACAGCAACAGCAACAGATGCAATCTGCCGCCCGCACAGATACTGGCCAGCCAGCCCATCATCGTGAAGATTGAGCCGACGCAGGCCTTTCACATTGTCGACGAGGGCGACACGCGTGTGCTCAGCCTGCCGCTGACCGATGCCGACAAGCTGGGCGCCAGCTGGATAGATCTCAAGGATATAGCCGGCCTGCAGACAGGCGGCGGCGCCACCTTGCTGGACGTGTGCTTTGAGACGACAACGGCAGGCGAGGAGGAGGCCACAATCATAGCCAGCGCCTCGCCAGAGGCGCCACAGCAGCAGCAGCACCTCCAGCAGCAGCAGCTGGAGGAGGCGCAGCTGGCGGAGCCGGCGCCCAAGCGCTTGGCTTTGGCTGCGCCACAGCAAATGCAAACGAAATTCATGTCGGAGCCACCGGCGCTGGCCCGTGCCGGCAGCTTCAGCAGCCTGAGCAGCTTTAGCAGCGTGTGCAAGCACATTGTCAGCAGCGAGAACAGCAGCAACAACAACAACAACAACAGCAGCAGCAGCAGCCATCGCAAGCCAGCCACGCCCACTGAGCGGCTGCGACATAGAGAACGAACGCCACCACCGCTGCTGCCCACACAGAAGCCAGCAACAGCCACAGCAACTGCAACAACAGCAGCATCAACAACAGCAGCAGCAGCAGCAGCCGCAGCAGCAACCACAGCAACAACAACAACAGCAACCACAACTGCTGCGGCTGCGGTCGCGGCAACAGCAACGCGCGACAGGGACAGGGAGAGAGACAGAGACAGAGACAGCAGCAGCAATGGAGCTATGACAGGTCAGTGTGCATATTCATAAGTACAGTGAAATCAGCTTGGAATGAACCTAATGGCTGATGATGATTTTGATCGATTGCTGATCGTTAAACGATAAAGATTATCGGCAAACGATAAGGAGTATCGATAATCGATCATTTGGATAATGCTATTGAAGCTGGCAAAGTCTTGTTATCTCCATTTAAATTAAGTTAGCTCTCAAACTGGTCACTAAAAAGGTTTTGTCATTATATTATGAGATTATGGAAAATATTGCTTGTTCTTTCCAGCCAAATTCGATCACTGGGGTCGTCTCTAAAGTCTGTTCTAACTGTTTAAACTTGAGTTCTTTGAAAGCCACAAAAGTGTATAAAATAAGGCTGCCTTCGAGATTTATTAGAAAGGTGTTTTTTAAACAACATTTATTTATTGTCAATTATTTTTATCTATTTACGGGATTATGTTTGCTTAAAGGAGATTAAAATCAGTTAAGAGTTAAGTAATTGACTAATTAAGATCAAAAAGGTAGAATATTCGATAATTGCATGTATACCAGATATATATTACATATATACCAGATATCACCCAGATGTTGCCTACAAAAAATATTATTTTTAACTTATTTTTAATAAGCTTTAACTTAATTGAAAAGATTTAGCTTTAAAGTTTCAATCGAAAGCATCTGCATCTAAATAAAATGAAATGAGGGAGATTCCCTAGGATTAAATATATATAATTATAACTTCCTTTTAACTACGGGTTAGATAAAAGTTTTCATTGACACCAACTGCATCTTGTACTGAGTGTCTACTGTACTTGCGAGTGGGAGACTGGCATCTGGGGGCATGCAAATGATGGCATTGCGCAAGCAGCCAGGCTCGGACCACAATTAACAGGCTGACACAGCGTCCACATTGATGCCTTCTGGCAGCAGCAGCAGCAGCAGCAGCAACAACAACAGTAACAGGTGTATGTGCGTGTGTTGTTGTTGTTGTTGCACACACCCCATGCTAAAGAATTTCAATTTACAAGCGTCGATTTATTGGCTATTCACCTCTTGTGGCAGCCACCGAGCCGCAGCTCGACTGCGGCTGTGTCCCACTTTCCATAGACGACGTTGGTTGCAGCAGTAAAAAAAAAAAAAAAAACAGACAAACAAATAGAATAAAAAAAACATGTTTTGACATACTAAATAAGCCGCAAAGTTGCTCGCCAGCGAGAGCGGGGGGTGTAGGGGGGAAGGGGGGCTTGCTAGTGCTGCGGGTTGGTGTTCTTTATCATTAGGTTCTGTTAGTTTGTGCGATTCTTGCTGCTTCGACACATTCGCTTTACGGCTCTTTGACTCACTTGCGGCACAAATGAGCCACACAGCCCCCCCCCTCCATCCTTCGCACTCTCGCTCTCTCACTCTCTCTGTCTATCTTGCTTTCTCGCTCGCACACTCTGCTTTGGCTGTCAAGTCACAGTTCTAAGCACTTGTTCATCGCCCGCTTCGTTTCACACACACACACACACACACACACACACACATGCACACAGCAAACATTCTTGGCTCATAGTTTTTACCGTAGCACGAACCTTAGCGGTAAAAGCCGCAGCTACAAACTATACAGTTAGCTGAATGAAGTCTAAGCATACACACACACTCACTCTCACACACACACACATTCGCTCGATTACAATAGAACTGTGCGCAACGGCAGCTCGCAATTCTTCACAATCTTAATGAGCTGGCCAGGGGCGTCATCGAGGGGGATGCGGGGGTACAGGGTTGCCCAGTCTGTGCTGTATACCCGACTGTATCTTGGCCAAGCTTGAAATTGATTTGGCCGCTTGAGGCGTTCGCAGTTGTCAGTTTCTGATGGGCTACAAATGAGTCGCAGTCGCTGCCTCAGGCGCAGGGGCGTGGCTCGTAACTGTGCAACCAACTACAAAAGGGGGTTTCATTCTGTAAGAACGAGCCAAGATTGATCTACATTTGCCTAAATAGCTGTCCGTGTCTGGCTTTTGTTGATATTTGCGGCTCATTAGCCCTTGAACTGGTCAGTTATGTCATTCGATGATTGATGAGCTGCATTTCGAGCGCTGATCGTTGATCGTTAATCGTTGATCGAGCGATCGATAACGAGTCTAACGGAGCTTAACTCGAATTGATGAAGAACTGCCCCATCCAAAAATTGGGAACTTAATCAGTAAAACTTATCATCAACCTCTCTTAGACCATCTTAAGGGTTTATATAAATTAAAATTCTACCATTCTAAACGGTAAGCCCTCGACCATAATCTTCTATGCCTATAGAACATCATTTTTTAAAATAAAATTCTTGTTCGAAAAACTTCTTGCACATTTCCTTTATCTAAGGTTCACGTCTAAACAAAATATATTACTCTTTAAAAATAAACCATTAATGTTTTTCCTTTAAAAATTCACAACATTTTGTTAAAGTAGTTCGTAAAAATAAAAAAAAATTGTTTACAAACAAAAAGAAACCAAGTTCCCCAAATTATTAATAAAAGTTTAGCTACTTACATTTGTATTTGAAGCTTTTTAATTAATAAGCAAACTGACTTAATTACTTGAGAGAAGGCTTTAACATACGCAAGTTGGAGCTGCTGTTAATTTAGCTAAATTTAGTATCTGAAAATTAACAACTAGAAACTAGACATTAAATTGTTCTAAATTAAAACCAAGTTAGATCACTCTCAATAACAGTGACATGTTATGTTAGGCAGCTGTTAACAAAAATTCAGCATTCTTGTTAGTTAACAGACAGCTGCAGTCAGTAAATAAATTTAACAGTATCTCTATTCAAATCACAGAGCACCCCACTGAAGACCAGACTTACCTTAACATGATTTGTTTTGAATGTAATTCTGTAATTAAAATTAACATAAAAGTGACTGAGTTTTGCATCAGCTATGACTTGCAAGATACAAATTCATTTGTGAAGCATAAAAAACGACAGACTGGAATAATTTTGTATGTATTTTATTTAGCTGCGAAATGTAGCTCATCAGACGCATTAATAAGCGTCTTTAATTTGGCAAGGAAACCACAATAACAGCCAAATGAATCCATTAAATGTTTTCACTAACTAACTAACTTAGTAGCTAAACTGGCTAAACATTTGTTTGCATACACAAGATGCGACCCTGAAGTTGGCCATAAAAAAGAAAAGAAGAAGAAACAAGCGCATTACACAAGACAAAACCCAAGTCGAGATGCGGATGACGAGTTACGAGAGGTTCAGGCGAACGCACTATCACTTTTGCGAATAGATATGTATATGTAGATATATAGATACATATATATGTAGATACATGTGTATAGATATGTGGGTATCTTTCGCATGATCGCATAGATGTCCCCCATTGTTGCTGATATTGGAATTACCTATATGATTTGGCTATGGGTTCATTATAATTTCAGCCAGACAACGTTTGCATTTCATGCATGAATCTGCCAAACCCCCCACCCTCTCGTCCCCTCGTCCCCTTCCCCGCAAGGGCCCTGTAACTCGTACCCGTCCATTAGCCAGCGCCGCATGAGGTTTCTTTCCAATCGAGCGCAGCCGTTTCATTATCATATCCGAGTTTTTTTTTCACCCAATATAATTTTTTTGCCAATCGTTGTTGGCCATTTCGTAATATGGAGTTTTATTTTTTTTTTTGTTTCATCTACTTGTTTCGTTTATGCAAAGTTTTATGCTGTCCCATAACACACGCAGATACTTAACAGCTACAGATACATTTGTATCTGTGTCTGTGTGCGTGAGTGAGTTGCGGCAGAGTTAATTGTATGCATTACAACAATAACAAGACATAAATTAGCCACAACAAATATTAATTTATTAACTTTGAGCTACGAAATTTTTGTTGCTTTGCTGCGTTTCGAATTTGGCAAACCGAAAGTCGCTTGCAACATCTTTGGCTTTTTTTTTTTTTTTTATATATTTTTATTAATTTATGTTTTCAATACTTAAGTTGACTTAATTTGAAATTGTGCGCGATTTTTGCATGTGTCGTCTCCTGAAACAAATTTCAATATTATATGTATATAGTTTTATTTATTAGCATTTTTTTGGCTTTGGCTCTGTTTGCTGAACTTTGACCCTGGTTTACCTTGGCAGTTTTATTTTTTCATATTTATTTTTAACGACTTTTAGGGGACTTTTTCTTCTTTTTGGCGAGGCTTTCAAAAGTTTAAGAAACACATTTTATTTTTAAATATTACATATTAACTAAAGTTAGTTAAGTGAAATCTTCAAAAATGTTCAAAGCAAAGACATTGAAGAGTTATTGATTGGGTTTTGTGTATTTAAATTACCTATGCTTTTGGCAGGTATTTTAAAACCGGGTTTTAAAGAGCAGGATCCTGGGCTATAAATACAAATGCGCTTCATATGTAAGACCTGACGCTTGATAGACCTATCAGGGTCTAGAAATGGGCTTTCTAGAAATGAACTTTGTCTAACAATGTTGGAGAAAGCTTCTGTCTATTCATATTTAGGTCAAGGGTTCTTGAGTACCAATAAAAAACTAAGCACTTATTGCTAAGCCCAACTTTCTTGTTTTTAAAACAATTGTAAAGTTTTATTCTCAAATAAAAATCTTGAATGCTTTAAAATCGGATCTAATTAGTAAATTAATTAATCATGCATATAGTAGGTAATCCTAAACCCTGTCAAAATAAGTTAAGAATAAAAACTAAAACTATTAAAACAAAAAAAAAATTCATCATTTTCTTATATCTTTCTAAAGCCCTTTATTATATGTACTCTACACAAGATATTTAGAACTTAATTGTTTGGTTATATTGGAAAATTCCATTTGAAACATATTCCATCTTAAATCCACAAGAAAACTTAGTTTAATCTGATATTCTTTGAAAATTCACACGAAAACAATTATGCTAAATATGCCTTGAACTAACTTAATAACAATAAGCATAATTCATGACTAAGCCACAAATTGGCACAAAAGACATCTAAGCCGGAGAAATAGTTTATGTGAAGAGGACTAACATATGTTTTAAGGGGGCTAAATGCAGACACATACACATATATACATATGTGTGTGTGTGTGTGTGTGTGTGTGGCATTATAAAAAATGCATTTATGCGCAATTTGCAGAGCCATTAGAAACAATTTTCATGCATAAGTGAGTCGTTGAGGAAAGTCAGCTAAAAGTGTAATTAAATGCCGCACACACAGGATGAGCGGCAGCGGCAGGAAGAAATGGACAAAACACGCAGCCGGGCAGACTAGTCCAGACAGACAGAGACAGAGACAGTGGCAGAGGAAGAGGCAGGGAGAGAGGGAGAGGGCGAAGGAAACAAGTCGACTGCAATGCACACAGTTTGGCCTAAAAAGCAATTGACCTGCTAATTGGGAATTTCAAATGGAAATGACAGTAGCCGTAGCAGAGTGGCAGTCGCAGTGCCAGAGAGAAGCGCAGCACAAAAAGGAAATGGACGAAAATCGGCAACAAAAACAAAGGCTACAAATAAAAAAAAAAAAAAAAACAAAAAGAAACGCCATGAAAACAACAAATGCTGTAATAGTAATATGGCACACAGCTTTTTCCGCCTGCAGCAAAGCTTTGATGCGTGCGCTCTCACGCTCACTGTCAGCCCGCTCTTTGAAATGACGCTCTTTATGTAAGAGCGACGTCAACAGCTGATTAGTAAAAAGCGCGCGCTGCTTACTCTTACACGCACACGCTCTTCCCCCACCAACACACACACACACTCGCGCGCGTAGGCATGCACATAGAAAAGCGCCAGTGGAGCGGTTGCCATAGCGAATGAACGGCACAAAGCGTAATGCTGAAAAAAATTGAAGAAGTCATCGGCACAGAGACACATATACCCACTCAGCAAGCAGCGCTGCCGGCGTCGCCGTCGTCATCAACAGTGCTTTGGCTGTTGTTTCTGGATTGGAGTGCGGTCGGTGGGGACTTGCTGAGCGCAACGTGGCTACCGCGCTCTTTGGCGCGCGTTCTCTCTTTTTGCTATGAGAGTGCATGTGTGTGTGTGTGTGTGTGTGTGCTGTGTGAGTTGCTGCCACACTCTGAGGCCGCAATGCGGCGCGCCACTTGGACAACGAACTCGATAACATTTTGAGGCAGTCTTCAGCTACACTTCGTATTGAGCGTATCGCGGCGGCGGTTACGATGCGTTGCGCGTTGTATCTTTATTATTAATTATTTGTTGTTGTTGTTTATACTTATTGTATATGATTTTCTTCGTGTATGTGTGCGTGTGTGTGTGTCTTTTCAACTATTACGCGCGTCTCTCGCTCTCCTGTGCGTGTGCGTGTGCGTGTGCGTGTGTGTGCCGCCAGTGCGTTCGTCTCTCGATTTGTGTGTGCGGTGCGTGTGCAGCAATAGAAAAAATTACAAATGCAACAAATTCAAATATTGCAACATGCCTGGCTAATTTGTTGCTGGCATCGGTGAAGTTGTTCGGTTCGGTTTCAGCTGCAGCCAAAACAAAAAGAAAAGTCAACAAAAGTATATATATACATATATATATATATATATATATATGTACAAGAAGCGGCAGTAGAAATATCTTAAAAGTGCATTCAAATTCCAAATCGTGCCTAACTGCAACAAATGCAACTGCAACGTCGTTGCGCCGTCTCGTGATGCGACTACAACAACAACAACAACAACAAAAACGGAAGTGCAAGTGACGTAATTTATTGGTACAGACTCCAAAAAAATAACAGAAAAAAAAATAAAACTTTTGGAGCAGCAGCTGAGAATGCAAACCCCTCTACACTTTTCCACACACCCACACACACACACACTCACAAACACACACCCTCCAAAAATATGGATTGTGTAATGCAATAAATTACTGTGCGTGTGCGCGTCCGTGTGTGTGTGTGTGTGTGTGCGCCTGTGCGTGTGCATAAAGCCATAAAGGATCATTGCAGGAAAAAAGAGATATTTATTGGATTATAAAATTAACATGAGAAATCCAGCGAACAAATTGGATAATTTATTGGATATTATTTGCGCAGGAAAAAACTCTATGGATTACGAAATAATTCGAAAGCCTTATTTTTAAATATATTTTTCTTTCGATGTTTTGCGTTTTACAACACTTTTTCGAAGAGTTGTCGTTCTATTATAAGAGACCTATTGCCAGGATTTTTGCAACGAATTCGAATTCGCCATAATTATTCGAATTTGCCATAAACTAAAATCGGAGTTTCCCATTCATTTCCCATTCATTTCACATTCAATATAAAAGTCTTATTTTCGAAAAAATAGAGATTTTTTGTAGAAAATATCATTTCCAGGCAATTGCAAATAGTTGTATTTTAGAAAATCGACAAATATGTTGGGCTTTAATTTGCAAGTGTTCACTTTAGTATTTGTTTAGCATACATTTTAGGTATAAACTGTCGAACTTAGCCTAATAGTTGGATTTCTTAAGAAAAATGTCTAAAACTATATTTGGAAACACTTCATTTTTTTAAAATTTGAATTCTCTTCAATTCTTCACTGGAAGCTTCAACTTTTGTAAAGTTTTAAAAACATTATAGTTATATCTATACTAGATATAAACAAGTTATAAACTTGTTATATGCATACTATATATAGTATGTATATATTTGTTACATGGAACTATCTGAATCTAAGCTCCTCGCTTTGTATTTTCAAAGTCAATCAAGGATTGGAACTACCTCATTTAAGTTTTTCTTTGTATTCCCCATTTCCGAGAGAATACAGCAGAAAATTTCTGCTATTCGATTCTTGGGCATCAGGTATTGCATCTACCTCGTTTTAATCTGTTCCCTTCGTATTCGTATTCTCTACGTCCGAAAGTAGAAAAGTTCTGCTATTTGATTTTTTCGAATTAAGGTTAGGAAACAACTCATTCGAATCTCTTCCCTGCGTATTCCCCATTTTCGAGAGAGCATAGTAGAAAACTTTTTCTTGGGCATTAGAAATCAATATGAATACAATAAATCTTCATTTCAATAAAAGTTCAAAAATATAATCCAATATTAATAAATAATTAATAGATCATAGATCAAGTTTTCGCTCGTAGCCGGCTTTTCTTGGGGTTCTTCTTCTTTATGTTCTTGTTCTTGTTCTTCTTCTTTATGTAAAATTCTTGTATTCAAATAATAATACACATAGAGCCCGTATCTTTTAATTGATCTGTAGAGATTGAAGCCCCTTGCTGAAGCAGCAATTATTTCCCACTGGCACGCATATAAACTTGGACAGTGTTGGAAAGTTGACAAACTAAATACAGTTATCACTCGCTAATTAGAACATTTCTGCGAAAAGGAAGAATAATTAAATAAAAACGTGAAAAAGTTGAGCTAAAATGACTAAAATGTGTAGAAGTTAAATTTTCAAGAATTTTAGAGGTCGATGTTACAGGGATTTTGGAAAGCTCTATGTACTCAAAAACCATTGATAACTAAGTTTCAATTCCAAACTAATCATTTTTGTAGAAGTTCTCGTTGTAAATATTGTTTGCAATTGAGTAAATTGCAAGAATAAAGTTTTGAAAACGAGTTTTTCACTTTTAAGAAACAGCCAAGATCTTAACAGTTTTTACACTTCTCCAGAAAAAAATTAAAACATTAACCCATTATTTCCGATATGCCAAGGAGGAGTAAACCCTGAGAATTGACAATAATCATGTAACATTTCAGAAACTTCAACTTTCTTAAAATAAAGCTTGACTGTGGTTAAACTTTTCGAGCTAGGTGAGTTTTGTAGGGTTGCCAAGCTTACATACAACTGTTTGCAAATCTTTGTCTGCTGCTTCTTCTTCTGCCGCTGCCGCTGTTGCCGCCTTCATCATCAGCCCCAAACTGACAGTTAAAAGTTCACAGTAATAATCTTTCATAATGTAGCCACATTGTTTTGTCAACCCCACCCCCCCAGGCCAACCAGCCCCGCAACCCTGCAAACAAAAAAAAACAATGCAAATTGTTGCCCATTGTGCCCAGTTATGATTATCAGTTATTGTTGTTGTTGTTGTTGTAGCTGTTGTTTTTGGGTTTCTATTTATAATAGCAGGCAGTTTCTTAGCCAGGCAAAAAAAGCCAAGAAAACTGTCAGTAGACAGCGTCAGCCTCAGCGTCAGCGGCAGTAAACAGTTACAGTAACTCAACTGCACAGTAAGTCACCCAGTTGGTCGCTAGCTTCAGTTCAGTTCAGTTCAGTTGAGTTCAGAGCACCTAAAGCAGAGCTGTCTCTCAGTCTCCGTCGCTGCCTACGCCCACTATTATGCCCCCTCTCTCGCTCGCTCTCTCTCTGTCTCTGTCGCTGTCTCTCTCCCTTGCTCACTCGCACAGACGCTACCTTTTGCCCAGCGCCAACTGTTTGCATTACCGTTAGTAGAACAACATTGCTAAGCACACACTCTATGTGTCGTCTATAAGTGTGCCAGAGCCACCCCAGACCCAAGCGAAAAGGGGGGTACAAAAAAAGTATATAAAATAAAAGCCTAGCAGCGACAGCGACAGCGCCTATGCCTGAGTCTCTGTGTATGTGTGCGTGTGTGTGTGTATGTGCAGAGCTCTAGCATAGGTCATTGGTCTTTTTCGGCGTCAACGTACTGCGACAGCGGGGCAGCGACGCAAGCAGCGACGCTGGCAGTCAGCATGTAACTTTGTCGTCAGCCTTTGCTGTTGTTGTCGTTCTTCTTGTTGTTGCTGTTGTTGTTCTTGTTGTTGTTGTTGTTGCTGCTGCCTCCCTTTTTCGGGCTTGACCGGCTTAGTACCGTTAGTAAGTTCGTTGTCGCTGTGTTCGTGTGCGTTCGCTGTGAGAGAATTTTTGAATTTCATGCCTTTGCTCTGCTTCTGCTGCTGCTGCTGCTGCTGCTTCTTCTTCAGCTGCCCCATTGCTGTTGTTGTTGTTGTTGTTGTTGCTATTCATTTTCATTTTCTTTTCAGTTTATTTGACGCTACGCCGCTGCGCTCAGCGCTGCCCACTGCGACGCTGGCGTTCTGCTCGCTACGTTTCTATATGTAAATTTCTCCATTACAACAATAGTAAATGGTAAAAAAAAATGCTGGCGCTGCTTTAGTTACAGTTGTTGTTGTTTCTGCTGGCACAATTTCTGTTGTTGTCGCTTTGGTGACGGCGGCAACAAATAAAACAACAACAACAACAACCAGAACCATTTTACTGGTGACGTATTTGCATGTGTGCGTTTCGCTTGCCTTCGCCTGGGCTTCCGCATTTGAAGTTCCCATTAACTAACCCCACAGGGCTCCAACCCCCGCCCCCTCCCAACTATACCCCGCCCAACTAAGCAGCTCACCCTCACTAAAATAAAATACAGAAAAAACAAAAAAAAAAAAGTAAAAATGTGTTTTATATTCATTTGCGTTTGCTCGTTTTGCCGGCAAGCTTTGGGTCATAGAACTTTTTTCAGTGTTTACAAGCGCGCGCACACACACACACACACATGGCTTGCGCTCCCTCTCTCTCTCTCTCTCTCACACACACACACGTGCAGAGCTTTCGTTGTGTGATTTATGCGTCGCTGCCGCTTCGTAAACTGCATTTCATGCTCGTTTCTGCAGGCGGCGGCGCGCCTGTCTGACAGAGTTGCCACCCCCGCCCAGCTAGACCCCAGCCGCAGCGCAGCTATATTATGACTAGTCGGCGTCCCCCCCCCACACCCCCACACCCCCCCTACTGCTCGAGCTGTCTGGCACCCTTAAATCTCATTTCTATATCGATTTTTCATGTTCATGTTACATTCTCATGCATTTGCCTCGTTGGAGTTGTTGTTTTTTTTTTTTTTGGGCAGCGGAGTTTCGGCCCAGTTTTCATGTCCTGCGTTGCTTGTTTGATGTTTAAAGGCAAATTCAATTATTGGTAAAATCATTCACGCACACACGCACACACACACACACACACACGTACGCACACACACACAGAGGCAGCAAGTGTGCTCCTGGGTTACATATATTAATTTTTTGTTAAAAAAAATATATCAAATATTCGCAGGCAGCTTGCCACGCCCACTAAATTAACAATATGCTGAATGCCATGCATTGGCCATGGCTAACAACGCGCAGCAAAAGCATTTATATAACGGGCCAAACCATTTTATACATCAAAGTGTTTAAATAAACAACAACAAGAGCAGAAAAACCTTTCAAATATATAATTAAGAAATATATACATACATATATATATATAAATAAAAATAATAGTCGGAATAAACGAAATTCATTTGAAATGCTGTTTTGAAGAATGCGCCTAAATGTCTTCCGGAATAAATTGTCGTGAAATTTTCGTATTTTTGGAAATTTTGATTTGGAATCAAACAAAACAGAGAAATCGACAAAACAATGAGCACAACAACAACAGCAGCAGCAGCAGCAGCAAAAGCAACAACAACAGCAACAACAGCAACAACAACAACAACAACAGCAGCAAACAACATCATAAAAATCACAGCAAACGCAGCAGCAACAACGGCAACAACAACAACAACAACAAGGTCGCAGTGAAAGTGCTTAAAAATCAACAACAACAACAACAACAGCCGAAAACTTCAAAGGGCAACAACAACAACAAAAGCCTCAAATTGCACAGCCACCAAAATTTGCATGTGCTGCAAAAGGGCTAAAAAAACACCCAAAAAACAAAAACTTATTCAACAAAAAAATTGCTTTAAAGCTTAAAGTTTCAAAATAAAGAAAAAACAAAAACCAAACAATTTCTATCTAAAATAAACGCGAACAAGTGTCTTACTAAATAGTTAAATAGCATAAAAAGCAACAATAATAATAATTATTAAAAACAAAAACAAACAACAAAAAGCAGCAGCAGCTGATCTTAAGCATTAATCAGATTTCAACACACAAGTTATAGTACCTACCTAGGCCTGAAGACAACGTTAGAACATTATATATACACACAAACCAATATATATATATATATATATACACATACATATATATAGCTGATAGATATATACATATACACACACACACATATATATATATAGGTATATATGTATGTATAAGCATTGAAGATTGGCAAAGAGCAGAGCAAAAGCAGCGCTAAATAAAACACGCCCCCTGCCCCGCCCCCCCACTGTGATATTAGTAATTTCACATATAAAACAAAAACTAAAAAAATATTTAAAAATTCTTAAAGTGCAATAAATAACAACAAGAAAAAAATTTAAAAAAAAAGCGTTTACTTTACAATAAAACAAAACTGAGAAAATTCTGAAAAAATTTTTGCAACAATTGTATTAAGCTAATACACACGCACACAGATACAAATACATACCCACACACGCACACACAACTGGCTATGCAGTAGTTGGGCGTGTGTGTGCGTGCTGCTCGTGCTGCATTTAAATAACATTCGACAACAAACGAGAAACGAGAAACAACCAACCAACAAAGAATCAACAATAAACAGAGTTTTGGTGACAGGCGCTCAGACGTTTTTTAATTATGTATACGCAACGTATGTTTGACATGTGGAGCAGCGTCACTTCGAAACTGGAAGCACACGCCAACAACCTCGGTCAAAGCAACGTCCAATCGCCGGCGGGACAAAACAATTCAAGCGGTTCAATCAAAGGTAACCACGCGCCACATACCCTACAATTTCTAGTTATATGACATTTTCAGATGCTTTTCCAAAGCGAAACTCGCTTGGCATAAGCCCAAGTTTTGCTTAAATATGCGAACTCAAGTCTCGAAGTAGCTTAAAATATTTATATTTAGTAGGGGGAAATATGTGGGCTCAAGTCGCGAAGAAGCCAAATATGTAAAAAAATTTAAAACCATTTAATATTTTTTGAAATATAGCATTTTTTTGAGCAAATTTTAAAAATATTCTTACAAAATTTTGAAAATATTTTTAAAATATCTTGAAAACATTTAAAAATATTCGCTTAGGAATTTGGACGCCTCAAGGAAGCAAAAATCGAAGTTTTCAGACTTAACGCAACGAAAAAGAAGCCTCTATTTGTACACTTTGTGCCAGAAAGCCTTTTTTCCATTACAAAAATATCTAGGAAGATTTTGAAGATATCATATTCGAATATAATGAAAAAATCTACATCGGACTCAACTTTTTGCAATTGCTTCATAGTTACCATTCACTTGTTTCCGATAGTCGATAACTTGCGCGGTTTCCAAACAATCGATAAAAATCGATAACGAAATTCGGGTTTGGACAAACTCTGGTATAAATGTTTGCTAAAGCTCGAGCAGGTAGCTCGAGCTGCTGCAGCTTTTGGTAGAAGTGGGTGCAGGGTATTTGCTAGTCTACTATATCACACTTACTTGATTTTAAGCTGCAAATTTTGGGGCTTACCTCAGCGTTCTCTAAGTATATATATGGCATATATACTTATATGATCAGCTATATTCTTACAGTTAGGCACGTTTTGGCCATTTCCACGAACTGTTAACTATGTGGAATTATTTATTTTAAACGGAACTAAGGGCTAAGCAGTTATGCCCCAACTATCTTCACTTGTTTAAAATTTGATTTTTCCAGGAAACTCTCCAAGCTGCAGATACCCCTTAAATGCTTAGAACTCCTGAAAGCTCAACTTGTGTCGGAATATATTCAAAAATATTTTTTTCTATTCTTACTAAAAGTAACCTTTAAATGACAAACTTTAATTCATATATGCGCTTTAGAGATATTAATGTCCTTATATGGACAAAATATCTTGGCAAATATTTTGCTCAGAATATCTCAAGTTTTTATTACAGTGCTGATGTCAATGAAAATCTCTCTCTTTTATTCTAAATTTTAACCATAAAATGCTTTAAAAACTTTTATCTATATAGACGCCATAAATATCTTTAAGAATCGGTTGAAGAGATTGAAAAAAAAAACGGAATATGAAGAAAAGTGTTGGTAAATATTTTGTTTTCTTTTAACAATTTTGAGGTCTGTGAATGGAATTTGTTTAAAAACTTTACGCACCAGCAAGTATTGTTAACATTTCAAATGATAATTCAACTTTCTGTAATTAGCAGTAGAAACTTTATGATTGAAGCCAGCATACCCTGTAATCTGTAATCTTGCTGCTGTTAGCATTCAGGAATGCACAACCACGCAGCTCAAACTCTCAAATAACCTATATGAGTCATGCATCATCATCAATTTTTAATTATAGGGTATTATGTGAACTAATTGAACTCGACAACTAACCGAGCTGGAGCTGGCAAATTTGTTGTGTGGCTTTTCAGAAGCTTAGACCAGTTGAGAATTATTTGGCAGGCCAAATAACAGACCCAAAGCAAACTGCAGCCGCAAGACTTGAATGATATAACTTCGATATGCTCTTTCGGCTTTTGTGTGTTAGTTAGTCAGTCGGTTAGCTGGTCGCTGGTTCGGCTCGTGTTGGTCAGCGGCGAAATAAATTAAGCTGCTGCCGCGTCCGCTGTTGGCAGTGAAAGTCACTTGAGACTCGAGTTGAGTTTCTCAAGCGGAATTATTGTAGGGAAATCCATGAAATTCGTAAATGAAGACAGACGCAACACATTACGAAACTCTCTCTCCCTCTCTCTCCCTCTCTCTCCCCCTCTCTCTCCCTCTCTCTCTGTCTGTCTGTCTCTTTTTCGCGCAGTGTATCGTTTGCATTAACAATTAAACTAATTCGACATGGCAATCAGCTTGCCGACTATTCACCTTCAATAAGCCTCCAGTCAAAAGAGACCCTTTTCTCATAGCTGACTCACAGATACGCACACACACACACACAGAGCTGTATATAGGTGCAAATACTCACACACACACACACACACACGCGGAGGCACTTGCAAATTAAAATTCGCGCGCCAGCAATAAAAAGCGATATTGTAATGCCAACAACAACAAAAAATATTGTTTATTTTTTTTGGCTGCACATAAAAATTTATATAAATATATGAATTGCTATACACACACACACACACACACACGCACACACACCCAATTGTTGGCAATTTTTCTTTTCATTTTGACGGTTTTTTTTTTGTTTCTTTTATTGTATTTTACACGATGCTTTCGATTGCGTTGGCAAATTGAGTTTATTTTTGGCTCAATGCATTTGCCACATCTACATAATTATATTTATATATATGCTCTATATACATATATGCATATATGCACATATATTATTGAAAACATATTAATAACAATTGCTGCAACTATTGCACACAAATCGCACCCCACTCCGCCGCGCCTCGCCTCGCCTCGCCCCGTCTCTCTCCCGGTTTCTTATCAGCCGAGGTTTGCGTTCTTTGACCTCACGACGGGGTCAGCGGCCCAAAATGAATAATGAGCATTTGTCAGGCTTTTCGGTTTTTGTTGGTTAATGCGTACGATTCTTGTTCCTTTTCTTGTTTGGTGGGTGGGGGTGGGGGCGGGGAGGGGCTGGGTGGGGTTGGGTGGGGTATATCAACGCCAGGACGCACCGTCATAAATCTTAATTGCCCGACCGCAAACGCCGTGTTTAGCGAAAGCGAGAAACCTTTAGCTGGGGAAATGGCCAAGAAATGACCATTTCAACCCCAAGAACCCGCACCCCGCATCCCGCAACCCGTAACCCGTAACCCCAGCCCAAGTTAATCAAAGCGAAAATGTTGCGTGCTCTGATCCCAAGCACTATTATTCGACTTTTGATGTCCTTATTTAAGCGTTTGCCAAGCAGAAACTAGGCGGAAAACAGGTTACATAAAACTTGTAATATATAATTGGGTTTCACAGAGCTAAGAGAAGTTTTAGAAATTGGGTAAAACTTACCCAAGTCGCTTTTTGATCAAATTCATTTGAGATATTAGCTTAAAGACAAGAAAATATATAGAAAAAATTAATTGAAAATATTTAAATACAATGCAGGCCTCGTTTGGAGCCTCTCTGATTTATAGAATACTCAAGGATTATCTTCATCTGTTTCATATATATAGTTTATTAAGAATAAATGTTAATTAAATGATTTATGTATATATTTTAGTTATAGTTAGATTAGTTAAATACATCTAGATATCAGCAACAGCATCTTATAAAATGGTTAGACGAAGGGTTTTCAGGGCCTTGGTACTTTGGTTGATTTTTAACTAAGTTCCAGATATCTTATCTTTGTAGTATTCCAAAATATATCCAAAAGTTTGGTGATGCTAAATAGCATATTAACTTATTTATTTAATATTTATTATGCATTTATTATGCATTTATCTATTATTAATTATATCTTTATTATTATAATGCGGGTTTTGTAAGTTTTTTGACATCAAGTTTCGAGATCAGGTTGAACATTATTTTAAATGTTTCAAAATATTGAGCTTTTCATACTACTCTTATCAAGGAGAAACAATTGCCATGCTCTGAGCTACAAATGAATAAAACAAAATTATTTGGAATTTTATATTTAATTAATTGGTAATTTTCATAAAGATTTCCCTTCACAAAGTCATCTATATTATATGTAGAATTTATGTATATACAGAATATACGTTAGTAAATACCTTATCATCTGAAAGCAGAAGATTTCCACGTTTTGTTTCGTGATGATAATGATAAGAAAATGCAGCTTTTCTTCTGCTGTGACTTGTTTTCACTTTGTTTTTCAATCCCCCCAACCCATCAAAAAAAGTCGAGCAATTAAAAGCCACGAAAAGAAAACTGTTTTTAGCTGCTGCGTACGTTGCGTGTGCGCAAGAGTTGAGAGTGGGCGGGGCGGGCAGCTAGGGCAGGGGCAGGGGCAGGGGCAGGGGCAGCGGATGGGATTGTGACCCAAGCTGCGCCCGCAAAACTCAACGAAATATGCATGCAATTTGCCTTTATGACTTCCGCGACAGCAAACGCAACAACAACAGCGACAACAACAACAACAACAACAACAAAAGCTACAACAACAACAACAAAAGCGACAACAACAACAACAACAGCGACAACAACAACAAAAACGTTGGCAACTTTGTTTTATTGAAATTTTCACTTTGAGTTGTCTTGAGTTTTGCCAAAAAGGCAACAGGCAGCTCGTAGCGCGGCATTTGGCACTCGGTACTTCATAAAAATACAAAAACAAGACAGAAAAAAAAGAAGAGTGCGACGACAATAAAATGTGAAACAGAAACAGAAAACAGATAGTACGGTACAAAGTGAAAGAAATGCGGCGTCAACAGAAAGCGGCCAAAAAATTAACAAAAAAATAAAAGGAAAGAGCTGAAAAAAGCGAAAGACTCGTTGTTGAAAGTGGCTGGCGATCGCACGTACCGCCCGCTCGCGCCCCGCGCCCCGCGCCCAGCATGCGCACGGGCAGGCCCTTGCAGCGGGAACAAAAATTAAAAAGAGCGCACGAAAAAAAAAAGTTGTCGTTCAACGTTTTCGTTGTTGTTGTTGTTGCTGCTGCTGCTGCTGCTGCTGCTGAGTGAAATGCCTGCGCTGCGTTTGCTGATTGTGTAGTCTAGGCACACACACACACACAGTCACACACATGCACAGGCGTACAGAGCTTGCAGGTCGCTCCCTGCTGCCCAGCCGCCACCCACCTCCCCGCGCATTCATAAAATGTACGCGCGATAGTGCGAACGCCGCCACGCTCTAAACTATAAAGCAGCGCATTATAGCTGTATCTGCTGCTCTCTTCGTTGAGTTTTTGTGTGAGCGCGAGCTTCGTCAAAAGGCTGGCAAGCAACGGCACAATCATCATCAACGTCAACATAGTAAAAGTCTAAAATCGACAAAAAATTTAATTTTCGGCGGTCATTCACCCGAAAAGATCCACACGCACATAGGCGCAAGCACACACACTCGCACACATAAATAAGCAGACAAGAAAGCACAAAGAGAGTAGCAGAGTGTGAGAGAGAGAGAGAGGGAGTGCGTGAGTTGCGTGCGTGCGTGCGTGCGTGCATGCATGTGTGTGTGTGTGTGAGCGTCTCTCGTTGTTATGCGGGAGCGTTGACGCGTCGACGTCATCGCAACGCACATTACAACATGCTAGTGGACAGCCAGGGCGCCGAAAGTGGTGGGTGGGGCGCGCGGCTTGGCAGCACTCGAATTCGCTTTCACACACACACACACTCATACAGTGCGATGCTTTCTATGGCTTGGCGACGCCTCTGCCTGCGCCTCCAGCAGCAGCAGCAGCAGCAGCAGCAGCGGCGGCAGCTCAAATTATTATTTACGCATAAATTTTATAGACAGCGAGTGAAAGAGCTTCGCTGCTTCAAGACAAAGAGCGAGAGTGACAGAGATGGCGAGAGCGAGAGTTGCGTTAGTTTTGTTATTAGCCACACTGGCCAAAAATATAATGAACTTCTAATGAAAAGCAAAATTACTTAAAAAGAAAAGTTTTGCGAAATATTGAACCAGTAATCTAAATATATTTAATACATTTCAAAAAGACTAGCATTTGAATACGTTTATTTAACACTTTATATGTAATTTCTCGCAGTGCACTCGGCCCATTGTTTGTGTTTTGGCTCTTGTCAATTATTGCGTGAATATCCATTTACCGTTTTTTTTTTTTAGCTTCTTCTTGCTGTTGCGCTTTTAATTGCTTAACAAAAGCTCCAGAAGCCACTTGACTTTGCCGATTGTCGTTTGCCTTTTGGCCAACATTCGTTCGGCCCGTTAATCGGCTAATTTGATTTTTATTTACACGCCATACGCATGTTAAGCAAATTCCTCAGATAATCGAAAGGGTGGGGGGGGGTGGTGGGGAGGGTTGGAATAACGGGAACAAGTGAATATTTGCATTATTCTGACAGCTGCTTGTAATGTGTTGGCTGTGCGACTGGGAAAACTGGACACATACTCGCTCTCTTTTCCACCCTCATAAAACATAAATATAGTTGTTTTTTTTTTTTTGTATTTTTTATTTTTGGCATGGAAATTCCATTGGATTTACGGCCCAGGCAAATATTGTGTTTTTTTTTATTTATTCTTTTTCAAAAGTTCGAGTTGTTTGCAAACAAATAGAGCGATTTTTTTGGGTTGTTCTTCTTGTTATTGGGGTTTTTTATTATTATTTCGGGCGAGTTCATTCGCTTTTGTCCCAGAAACAATGCAGAAACCACATTAGTTTTTACTGTTTTTGCTTTCACGATAATTATGGAAATTTGCATTAAGTTCTGCGGCCAGACATTACCGACGGGTAATTATAATGAAGATATCAACTTTAAAGCATAGCAAGGCCTGCAATTAAGTGTCTAAGAACTGAATACCCTAGCTGAACCGAAAGGACAAACTACGTACTTAAAAGAAGAAAAGAAAAGAGCCTTTATAGGGTTAAAGTTCCTTTGTCTATCTCAAAATATGAAACACTGCACAGTGTTTGACTATGATAATCATTTTAAAATGATATTTCTAGAAATACTGGATGATTCCAGTTTTAAGGCCTCAACATCAATAATGAAAGATATAAGACTTAAGACTTCGATAAATAACTAACGCATCCAAAACTTATTACAACTTACAAAGCACCCATTTAGTCGGGCTGGCCTGCGCGTTAGAACTTAAGGTATACAATGTTAGTTTCAAGTGTGAAAAGGTCATTGAACTCGTTGAAATATTTGTCTAATGCCCCGTAGCACTTGTCGTAAAGATAAGCAGCAGCAGACATTTGTATGTATATAGTTTTCTCTGTATGCTTAAGCCTAAGCACAGCCATACCTATCTATGGGTTATCTGTATTGCTCACTTATTGGATGGATAGAAATTTGTGAGCTTTAAGTTCCATTCTCTCAAATATACAATTGGAAAACTATACTCGCTCGATAATATCAAGGATATTCCTTGAATTGGCGACTCTCTGTTCGATCTTTGAGTGGTTCAGACTTTGCTTAATGATAGAGGCTTGATAGAGAATTGTCAATTGCACTTATCTGCTAGCGCAATTCTCTATAGTTGTATTTTTCTTAGGCTTAACATTCATGCGCATAGCCTGTATATATATAGAAAAAGTGCAAGTTTATATATGAAGTATTTAGCTTGGCATGAGATAAGCTAACCACAAATGTGTGTCATAAGGCCACAACTTCAATGCTATTGCTCAGCAAAAGAGAAGAACTGACAGCTCAGCGATTACAGCATTACAACGCGAGAGACTATTACAGTATATTGAATGAGCTGCACTAAAGAATTCTCTATATAAAAAAAGCTTCAAGTAATAACAGAAAATTTAAAGAATAAACTAGTTCGAATTAGACAAATACAAAGCATAAGCACTTAAGAGACGGAGCAAGCAAGTTAGAAGAGAGAAAAGGAAGAATAAAGAACAAACTATCTCGAATTAGACAAATACAAAGCGTATTCACGTATTAACACAAGCAGCCAGTGAAACGTTTGCGAATATACATAACTGACGAAATAAGAAGAAAGAAGTCACGAAAGAGAAATGAAAGCACAAACTCAAATAGAGCTCGAATTAAGACAAAGAAAAAGTCAACGTCACAAAGCAGAGCTGGAAAATGTAATTTTCGGGAAAAATGGAGAAAGAGAAGGACAAAAACAGTGCAAGAAAATTTATTTATCATCTACTCTACTTCTTGCCTATTCATATGCCTAACACATTGCCCTGTCGAAATAATTCATGTATTCTAAACAAACTTTGGAAATGCGAAAATGCGAAACAGACAAAAAGTAGCTATTAAATTGATATATGCATATGCAATATTATTATTCTAGCAATTATCTGGCCAGACAAATGCAATGCTTCAGTGGCCCCCACGGGGCCGCACATAGTGCAACACAGACGCAGCCACAGCAGCCGCCAGAGCAGCAGCCAGAGCAGCAGCTGCTGCTGCGTATCTTATCTATGCAACTCTCGCATAGAACTTAATGTGCGTGAGCTTGTCACACACACACAGATACCTAGAGCTGTGTGTATGGGTGGCAAATAAAAGATTGCATATGCCCCACAATGCAGCCACGACCCGCACAGCCACCCAGCAGGACCAGAGTTTAGAGAAATGCTGTTTAGAATAAATTAAGTTGGGTGAAATGAAGTTCTTTTGGGCTATAAGTGAAGTTTCTTTTGGGTATATTGATAATCGGCTCGACAGCTGTTTGTGGGAGGTGAAAAACAAGCATAAGCAGGCACGCATTACAAAAGAATGCATGCGGAACGCGTTCTGTCAGCGAAAATTAAAAATCCGCTACATAAAGTTATTATTATTAGCTATTGATGTGGCCAAAGTGCGCTCGCTTAGCTGCAAATTGAAGCCACGCGAAAGCTTAGCCTCAAATGTAAGCCACATGAAAAAGCATGTGAAAAATACAAGAGTTTTCATGCACACCCGACAATAGAATGCTGACAATAGGAATGCTAATTTAAACAGCTAGAAAAAAGAATGTGTGGCTTTTAATAAAGAATTCTACGGATTATAGTTAGGCATGAGGCATGCCAAAAGCACTTCTCAGCGCAGTGCATTTCTTTGCTAGGTGCTACAAATGAAGTAGTCAAGAATTATGCTTGCCTTTTAAGGCCTAATTAGGAATATATTTAATAATAATAGAATAAGAATAAGAAGAAGAAGAAGAAGTAGAAGAACAGGCAGCCAAACATGCCATTGGGTCCGACTGGGTAATGCGAGTCGCGCCAAATGAAATAGACGAATATATTTGTTGGAGCTGCGAGTGTAAAGTGTGACTGTGTCTGTGTGTGTGTGTGTGTGTGTGTGTGTGACTGTGTCTGTGTGTGACTGTGTCTGCGTGTGTGTGTGTGTGTGTGTGTATATTTGGTAGTTTGTGTGCGCTGCACACACAAAAATGCAACTCGCCGACAAGTTAGAGGCGAACGAGCGCCGCCAACAAATGCGAAAAACTGGGACAAAGTTGAACAGACGAGCCAAGGACGGATATTAGTGCGCACAGTTGCATGATGGAAGCGATGGCAACGACAACAACAACAACAACAGCAGCAACAACAACAACAACAACAGCAGCAACAACAACAACAAAATGTAGAAAAACAAAATGAATGCCTTTTAGTTGGTGTATTTTATAGACATAGTTGTTGTTGTTGTTAGACTCTGGCACATATATATGCATGTTGTACATAGTATATATATACATGCACATGCACATGCATGCATACATAAGCGAATATATGTACATCTGCATGTATTTGTGTAGCTTTTGGGCTCTGCAACTCGATTTTTGTTTTGTGATTACAATTTGCATGCAACGGCAGCGGCGACGCCGGCGTCGGCCAACGGGGCGGATGAGAGATCAGAATTGTTTTTGTTTTTGTTTTTTTTTTGTTTTTTGTTACTCTGGCAACAACAACAACAACAACAACAACAATTGATGCTGCTGTGGCATTCATTGCAACAAAATTGCGCATACGCCGCGTTGTTCCTAAGTTCGTTTTGTCTGCACACAAAAAAAAGAAGAAAATACGAGAAAAAAAAAACGCTATCAATTAGGCGCTGGCTGGAAAAACTCGTTTGGCCACTTTGCCATGCCGCATATTGCATTTTCTTTAAGAATTTTGCGCCAAAGAAACAAACAACAAGTCACTTAGTTAGTTACTCAGTTAGTTAAAAACTTGGGAAAAAAATACGAATAAGACAAAAAAAAAAAAAAAAAATCTCGTTTGCGTTTTTGGCCAAATTGTGTTCTAGAAGACGAAAAAAAAAACATAAATAATTGGCTGTTTAAGTGCAAATGTTGTTGTTGCTGTCAGTTGTCGTTGTTGTTGTTGTTGTTGTTGTTGTTGCTGCGAGTTGCGCAAAGAAACGCTAAAAAGAGTCAACTTACGTGGCTTTGTGTGTGGCTTTTGAGGTTGTCAAGGTATTTTTGTTGTTGTTGTTCTTGTTGTTGTTGTTGCTTTGTTTTCGAGTCGAGTTCAGTTTCATTTATGTCGACGCAGTTGCATTTGAAGCCGTGCATAAATAATGCATAGGCCTACTTTTTTTTAGGGGAATATGCATACACATACCCATAATACACACACACACACACACACACACACACACATGTTATCTATGGGCCTCTGCACTTTGTACTATGCCAAGCATTTGGCATTGTTGCGTTCGCTTTGCATTAGCATAGCCAAAGGGTTTTTCCAGCGTTTTCTTTTTGGTTCTAGCGCTTTTCAAGTGATGTCGTTTGTGCGGAAAAGCGCTCTAGACTTTTCACTCAGCATATTTACATATGCCGCCAAATAACTGCACAGAAATATTCACAACTGTTCCGAAATATTTTTAATATATTGTATATTTTGCACAATGCCTTTAAGATGATTATTATATATTGGCTTCGTTTATTTATAGAATTTAATAGAAACAGAAATAGAACGCGCATTTGATATCTAAATTCGTGCAGGTATTCGGGAAACCAAATATGGTATCTAGGGAGGGGTTGGTTTCCTTGTGAGTTCAAGCAGAACTTTACAACTGAGCTGAATAAGTTTGGATTTTGAACTGTATAGAAAGAAATATAAGTTATACATAAATAAATGTGAGAAGAATGTTGAAAACAATCTCTTATAAATGTCCTTCGCATTAAGGCATTATACAACACTATCTTCTATGGATGTATATAAGACAAGAACATAGGGAAATCTATACTGCCTGACAGAGTAGGACGAATTTCAAGGGAATAGATAGAGGAGAAAAGTCTTGTTGTTGGGGGACTGAGTCCTATATAAAAGAGGAGACATAACAGAAACTTGCAATAAAATTATATTAAAATCTTAACTATGGAGCAGAATGTATAGTATATTATAATATTTTAATATTATTTTACTTCATGTTTATACAATATTTTTATTTAAGTATTATTTTATTGCTCAAAATAGAAATTAATTATATCTGTTAACTCTTAAATAGATGAATGTCCTAGGCTTAGATCGAATCAATCTAACAATTATTATGACAACAAGCCAGAAAATCCCTCTAAATTCGAAGATTAACAACTTTTAAAAGCAGCTTACAGTTTCTACAGACTCTCCCTGAATCTTCATTAAACATCCTCCACATGCCCTTTAAAGCATTACGAAAAAATCAAGTTAAAATTTCGATAAAAATGCCAAAAATTACAGAGAAATTTCTGACAAATGAATCATGTGACGAAAATGTTCCACAGACACACACAAACACACACACACACACACAAACATATACGGTTACATGCAGCAGTTTGCTCAGCTTTCATTGTCACGTGCGGCGTATACGTGATTTTCTGTTCGAACAATATGAAGCATACGTCATGTGGTACACTCATCTCCAACCAAAATAAAAAGTACAAAAGAAATCAACAACAGTTGAAACTTAACAGTTACAATGTGCACTTAAAGAGGGGGGCAACAAGCAACCGAGCCTGGCTGAAAAGATCAGCTAAAAAGATCAGTTAAGATGGGGGCTTATAAATTACATCATTTGTGAAATTGTCGATTGCGTTGCCCGTTTTCATTTGCTGACGGGCTGTTGCGGGAATTTCGTGGGTCAATCAACTTTTGGCCAAAAGAACATTTATGCTTCTCTCTCCCTCCCTCTGTGTGTGTGTGTGTGTGAAAGTATGAGCCAGATCTTTGTTGGCAACAAAAGCAACTGCCAACAGCACGTAGCGGGCAGCAGTCGGGTGGAGGGGGGCAGAACAGTGCGAAATGTAAACATTACACAAAAAAAATTCCTGCGTTGGTCAGCGACGTCGCTGCCAAAACCAAAAAAATAACTGAGAAAAGCAGAGAGCAAAAAAGGCTAAAAGAAAAGGCCATTGACTGGTAAGCACCGTTAGGCCTGTGACTTTGGCATAACTGAGCGTAAATTAAAATTATATTATTATAATGTTGCCGCTGCTGCTGCTGCTGCTGATTATTACTGTATTAAGAATGGGCAGCAAGGCAGCGTGGGGCAGGGGAGCTGCGGGGGGCAGCGGAGCAGCGTGAATGAATTTCATGCTCTTTACAAATTCTAACGGCGTCTTCCTCAACCACACACAAACATTTAACACACACACTCACACACACGTGTGCATATGCAAATGCGCGTGAGCAAAAAGAAAGCGCCAACATTACGTAGCCATGCCAACAACATGCTAATGCCGCTCTCTAACGGCATTTTGTTTTATATGTATGTATGTATGTATGTATTTCTTTCCGCCAGCCGGCTTGCCTGCTGTCTGCTGTCTGCTCCCCGCCACCTACCCTTTTCACTTGTGAAAGCTGCTGGCAAACGAGTTTTTAACTTTTTTTTTAGTTTTGTTTTTTTTTTTTTTGTTTAACGTGTGCACGTTAACTTGGGCGCAAAGAACGCAGCACAGTAAAAGAGCGCGCGCCTCACACAAACACACACATGCATAAGCTAAGAGCGCGCGTTTAAGCAAAGAGCAGCTATAAAAGCTGTCTGTCTGCCTGCCGCTCAGCGTCTGTGTGTGTGTGTGTGTGTGCGTGTAAAGTTGTGAGCTGGCGCTGTTTTATTATTATTATGAGCTCACTCTCCCCACAATGCGCGCTCTCGCAGCAGTTGAGTTCAGGCAGGCGGGCTGGCTGACTGGCTGGCTGGCTGGCAGGCGGTGCATTGACCCCACAGCTCGCTGACCCACTTACGAAGCTGCTTTTGCGAATGCGAATGTTGCGCTCGTGCCGCGCCACCCGAGCGTATTGCTTCGTGACAACTTGTGCAATAGGCAGCAGCGAAACAGCAATAACAACAGCTACAGCAGCGGGCAGCCGGCAGCGCTGCGACTGCGACTGCGACTTCTTTTGACGCTGCGTCTCTGTTGCTCTCGCTGTGCTCTGTCTGTCGCGGTGCTGCTGCTATTATGCAGTTGTTGTTGTTGTTGTTGCCGTTGTTATTATTATTATTATTTTATTTGATCGCAGCAGCAGCAGCCGAAACTGCAAATCACATGCAGCTCTGCTCTGTATTTATTTATTTTTTTGTTTTATCTCTTTTGCGGCGCACTTTTTTTCGCACATGTCGCTGCATATTAATTTTCGTTGTACGTTTGTTTTTTTTTTTCTTCTGTTTACTTTTTTTTTTTTTTTTTTCTGCCTGCATTTGCCATAAAGAAGAACATATTAATTTTGACTTCTGGTTATTGCTGCAGCCGGGCGCTAGAGCGGGACGGAGCAACAAGAAATCCCGCTGGCAGGCAAAATAAATTGCATATGCAAAAATATTTTCGCGTTTTCTTGTTTGCCGTGTGTGCGTGTGTGCATGTGTGTGCGTTTTTTTTCTCTCTCTCTTTTTTTTTTTTTTTTTGCCCATTCAGAATTTTATTTTATTGTGCATTTTTGCACAGCGTTTAAATTATCGTTTATGCGGCCCGTGGAAAACTTGCTGGCAAATTGCGGTTTGCACTTGCGGCGCGCTTTTTTTGTTTTTTTTTCTTCAATTCTTGTTGCTGTTGTTGTTGTTTTTTTTATAGCAACAGCAGCAGTTAATTAACTGTTACTTGCTTTGCTGCCCGTGCATATGGTGCGTATGCGTTATTTTGGCTGTTGTGCTGCCTCGCTCTCCCCCTCCACCTCTCCCTCTCCCTCTCTCTCGCTCGCTCTCGCTCTAGCTCACTTCATTTATTAATGCGTTAATTTCATTGTGAAAAACGAGCAATTGGAATTATCAATGGATTTTCATGGGGGCTTGAATAACTTAATGAGTGGGCAACAGAAATTGTGATCTTTTGTGAGATCTTCTAGTCGGGAGCTCCCGACTAGTGGATACCCTGAACCCCCTTCTTCCAACACCAAATGCAGATATATATACTATTCTAGAAGCTACATGTCAAGTTTGCTGACTCTAGCTCTTATTATTTACCAACATTGCTCAAAAAACAGGATTTCGATATCGATTTTTATCGATTACTTGGAAACGGGGCAAGTTATCGAATATCGGAAACAAACTCGATCTGCGCGGGCACTAGGTGAACCTACAGCCAAAATTTCTCTAGCTCTTATAGGTTCTGAGATCCTTGCCTTCATACATACGGACGGACGGACGGACGGACGGACAGACAGACATGGCTAGATCGACTAGGCTGTTGATGCTGATCAAGAATTTATATACTTTATGGGGTCGGAGATGCTTCCTTCTGCCTTTTACAGACATTTGTACAAATATATTATACCCTTTTTATCCATTTTTAATGGGTTTAGGGTATACTAATGTAATAAATAATATCAAATAATATATACATAATACAAGATAACTATAAAAATATAATAAAAGTTATTTCTTATAAAAATAAAATAAATAATATAAAATAATGATTATATAGTAATTATTTAAATACTTAATAATAAACTAATAGGCAAATAAAAAGAATTTTGTATAATATAAAAAGCTAATGTGAACCACAAACAAGGAAATATAAGAAAGATTCTCGATATCGAGCCGCAGAAAACTGACTATAAAATGTTGATAAAATTTTGAATTTTCAAAATAGTTACTATTAGTTAAGATATGCGAAAAATCTATAGAGTTTTAGTCGAAATATATTGTGAGAATGTTATTATAGAGCAGTAAAATGTGCAGAAGCTTTTCGTCAAATGTTGGAATCATATTTAAGCTAGCAAATGTTATTTCGGTGAAAATATTTTGAAAATCAAATACGTGGCCTATAGAAAGAAAAACTTGATTTTTCAAGCAAGAGTCCAATTTCTAGTTTTAGCTATAAAATATAGTGTTACGATTTAGTCGAATATTTGTAGTACTATGTACAGTTACACGAAGAAAGCTTAAAGAATATTTCATAAATTATGTTCTGTGTTTCCTTTATATTTTCTGAGTATTGTGAGCTTCTGATACATGGAGTTATCGGGAAGGTAATTCTGCACATACATACATATGTAGGCAAATACATGCACACATACATTGTCTAGATGGGCATATGTACATATACAAGTATATCTCGTGCTGACAAATAATTTTTGGCAAATATTTGTCACATTTTGAAAGTATGTCAACGTCGTATTTGCCTTTCATTGTGCCATGGTAAATAACATTCTATAATAACGAGGTGTGAGTGCGAGTACTTTTACCTATTTAATTTTGAATTGAACAAATATTTGGAAACATCATTTTCCATTGTTTCCTGATATGCAAGTGCGTATAAACACACACAAACATGTGTATGTATTTACATATGTATATTTAAACACATGTACGTGCATGTTTGTATGCATATGCTAAGAGCATGTCGCGTTTCTCTTTAATTAGTTCTGAAAAGCTCTTAAGCTTTAACTGTTTCCAGTTAGAACCGAGTTTCAATAAAGCACAAAAGCACACGCAGCTCAATAAGAAGCAGAAAACCTTTTTTGCATATTTATGTGCCTGCATAACGGTAAAGTTGTCAGGCATACATAAGCAATGCATGTGTATGTATATATGCACATACATACATAGACATGTATGTTCTGCTTATCCGCCTTCAAAAACACGCACAGACATTTACAGCTCCAGCAGAGCCGATAAAGATAAAGATTTACTGTCATACGAATGTGTCTGTCGCAGTATGTTTCGTCATGTGTCTGTTGGCGTGTGTGTTCACTTATTTTGGTTAACAGCTCGCAAAGCTTTTCGCACAGCGGTTCGCATTTGCCTGAGAACATTACAATTACAACTTTAAAGCGCTTTAAGCGATGCTCAAACAAAACACACACAAAAAACTTAACGACGACGCTGACAGCAGCCAAACGACGCCTCGTCCACCCCCTGCGCGCTGTCGTCGCAGTCAGCCCGCTGGTGACGACACACATTTGAAAATAGCCAAAAAACAAAAACAACAAAAACTGTCTGTTGCACTGAGCGCTGCGTTAAGCTGTAATTGCAATGGCAGGCAAAGAGCGCGGCATTAAGAGCGCGCCATGCACGCCGCTTAAGAGAAGGCAAGAGAGCGATAATGCTTAAGAACAAAGAGAGCGCCGCAAAAGAGCAGCACTTTCTTTTCAATATGTTTTTGTTATTTCATTCGCAACGCGCACTCACCAGAATCAGTTGGATGCCTGTGCGTCTGTGTGTGTGTGTGCGAGTGTTGTATGATTTGTATTATGGTGTGTGCTACTGCCGTGTTGGAAAAGTTCATTGACACTTGAAAAACATTTCACACACACATGCAAACAGACGTCTCTTACTCATTCGCTCTGACGCTCATCAACTGTCACACATTTCTCCCAATGCAGCGGCAGCGGCAGCGGCAGCAGCAACAACAACAAAGCGACGTCAGCGGCTTGGCACATTTTTGTACTGCGACAGCGACGACTACGTCGTCTGTCTGCTGCGTCGCTGCTGCTGCGCGGCTACCGCTGCTGCTGCTGCGTCGCTGCTGGCTGCGTCTGTGTTTGTCTGCTTTCGGTTCAGCGCGCATCTTTCATCCTCGTGGGTAAATACGCAAAGCGCTAGATTACACAATACGCGGTGCCAGGCAGCAGCAGCAGCAGCAGCAGCCGCAGCGACAGCGTCAGCGTCAGTGCGGATTCGCTTATAAAGGCAAGTGCGCTGAGCGGGGGGGTTGGCCGCGCGGGTGCTGGTTATAATCAACTCGGCTTGGCCCAGTCTGCAGCATCAAAGCGCTGCCTAGAACCAGTTCTCTTTGTGCACGTCCGTGTGTGTGTGTGCGTGCGTGTGTGTGCGTGTCTTTGGCTGCAGTTGATCAACGGTTTTTGTGCGTCTGCTGCTCTCTTTGTTTGCCGCTAAAGAAATTACATCATCAGCGTTGAAAAGGATTGTTGCATGCTGCGAGGGAATCCCAACAGCTGTCGCTGTCTGTCGCGCACACACACACACACACACACACACACATGCACTCAATTTGCTTGAACTGCAGCAAGTTGTGCCATTGTCTAGGCAAAACAAGTGGCTTAAGGTACTCTTAATACGCTTTACCAGGCCAGGCTACACAGAGCGAAAAAACCGAGTAACATTGTAATTAAACCGTGAAAATATTCAAATATTAGTTTGTCAAAAAATTATAATTTTTTGTGTGTACAATAATTAAAGTGTGAGTTAAACTAAATTGAGAGATTTTGCTTATACACTTTAAAAAATTTTCTGGTACGTTCTTAAAATTTAAATAAATTAAATCTTTTTATAAATAAAATGTAAAATGTGTTTTATGGAATACTTTAAAAGCATTCATTCGGTTAAATTTTGTCTTTTCATAGGCTTTGCTGCTCACAACAATTCAATTCACCATTTATTTTTCTCAGTGCCTGCATTCTTATTGCGCAATAAGTACTCAGTTCTTCGGCGCGTTGGCATTGTTCAGCCACGACAATGGACAACCTACTAAACCCAACTAATATTCCTAATGGCGCATTGTGGCGAATTCCGCCTGCCACGAGAACTTCAATTTGCATGGCTCTCTATGGGCCAACGGGCCATATGGCTACAGTTAATGGGCTCTGAATTAGCCCCGACCACAGGGCCAACAAGCAGTTGGCAGCAGCCGGAACAAAGTATTGCCCCAACTCCAAGTACAATTGAATAGCCTGTAAAATGTTACAAAGCAATTTGAGCCCCGTTTTACTTCTTTTTTTTTGTTGCCAAATTAACTTATCTAATAACTTATTTAGAGTTGAATGCGATATACCTAAATGGGTTGCCAATATAAACTGCACTGCGAAGAGGCAACTGTACCAAGTTTTGAATTACTTAAGGAAAAGGATGTTCCTGAGAGCATAGGGAAGTTTGGCATGATGGAAACTATATAAGAATATGAATAAAAAGAGAATAAAAAGGTTAATTACAGATTTAAAATTGTAATAGGAAAAAAGATATTGATAGTAATAAATAAATAGCTTAAAAAAGAATTAAGTCGAGATTTCCTGAGTACACTGCAATATGGGAAAGCAGAGAAGAAAAGTTAACATAAGTTTATATTGCAAACTTTTTCAATATGTAAGGAAAGTCAAATTTTCAGATGCCCTTTGTTCTAGGCTTGGATAGATAAACTACCAGAGAGTTCTAGTGAAACTATAAAAGATAAGCTTGCAATACGAATCGAAATACATACAAAATATACATGTAGTATTCCAAGGTTTGCAGCTGAATGAACCTTCAAAATTCCTAGTAAATCGAAACGCTCGGTTGATAACATAAAAATCTATAATATCGACACGAGCTAAGATTTCAAAGGTATCACCAATTGCCAAATTCAAGATTCCAGAGAAGTGTATTGGCATACTGGACCATTTCGGGATCCTTGTCGCAGCAGACACACGCGTCCATGCCGTACTCGTTGATGACGCCAACTCGGACGATGCCGCCGGAGCTGCAGTCGTGCTGTATGGCCAGCTGGACGGCGCTCTTGACCAGCTCCACGGTGTCCGCCTGCTGCATGCCGGGTCTGTAGTGGGCGGTAACAAAGCCCTGGATGTAGGCCGCGCCGGAGCCGGCAACGGCGCAGGGTTCGTGCACCAAGAGTCCACTGATGGGCACACTGTACACCTGGCCGCCGTAGCATCTGTCCCAGCCGGCGACAATGATGCTGGCCAACATGGACTGGCGCGACTCGTAGATCTTGTTCCGGAAATGGACGGCCGCATCGCGCACCAGCGCCGGCTCGCCCATGCTGCACTCGTAGTAGTTCATCGCGTAGGCCACCGTGTTGGCCAGGGTCTGGGTCTGGGAGGCGGACCCGCTGCGACAACAGTATATGTGGTCCGTAATCCGGGTCAGCTTGTCGGCCGACCGATTCGAGACATATGTCCTGCAGCTAGTGCGCGAATCGGCGCCCATAACAACGCCTCCATCGAACTCGGCGGCGATAATTGTGGTCTGCGAGTTAAAGCATACTAGAGATCTATCAATGCAATACCCAGGCGATAACTTACGCCGCCAAAATAGTCGCAATTGTCCATTGTCTCGTGTTTGTGAAATGCTTTAAACTAACTAAATACAACACGTATAAAATTATAAATAAAACTAGGCTCAAATTACATGAGACCTAAGTAGATCGATTCTGTTTGGCATTAGGCTCAAATGCGAGTTTGACTAAGTTTTTATCTGTTATTCCCGAGTTATTATCGTGTGAACATAAGATATAGCAGAAGATTATATTCTGACCCTTTTCCTTTCCTTGCAAAGCGTTTTCTAAGTTTGTTGAAATAAAGAACCTTAAGCAGATATTACATGATATCAGATGAGACCTAGATTGATTTATATCACAGCTAAATCTTTGCTTACTTTTGTCTAAGGAGAAGATACTTATTAGTTTGTCTAAGTTTTCATCTGTTATTATTGTGACTAAGTATAAACGCGCTGTATACGAAATTTAAGCATTATACCAGGAATATTTCCCGAGTTATGATCGTGTCTACATAAGACTTCTGGCTCGTGTTGTGCCTTAGCAAAAGGTTTTTTTAAGTTTGTTTAAATAACGAATTTTAAGCAGAAATAAAGTGATTTATTATCTAATGGCTCGTATCGTTTATATTTTTAAACAACCTTTCAAAAGGTTTTCTAACTTTGTTTAAATAAAGATTCTTTGTGGAAGACTCGACTCCATAAGGCATAAATAATTTGGGATCCGATCAATGTATTTATCTAATCATATTTCATAGATCAATTTGGGAAACATTGTTTCGAATCATGAACCGAACCATTGAGAATTAGATTGGGAACTAACAGTTCTCATGCTAAAATATTTTACTATTTATCGTTGAGTATATAATCTAAGTAAAACTCCAATCTATATTGGAACCCCATATCAATTAGTTACACTCAATCAAATGAAATTAACAATAGATTAATTTTAAAACTAGTTCCAGCCTTCAAAAGATGACAATATCTAATTGATAAAAAAAAAACTCTTTTTGCTTGCAGCTCAAATTGAAATAATTCCATGCAAAGTCTGTGGCGACAAATCATCGGGCGTGCATTACGGCGTTATCACCTGTGAGGGCTGCAAGGGCTTCTTCCGGCGATCGCAGAGCTCCGTGGTGAACTATCAGTGTCCGCGCAACAAGCAATGCGTTGTGGACCGCGTCAATCGGAATCGCTGTCAATACTGTAGACTGCAAAAGTGCCTAAAATTGGGAATGAGTCGTGATGGTATGATGCAGGCAAACCACAAGCCCGCAGTTCACAAACACAGAAAAAAACAGAAAAAACAATCATTGAGTTAGATGCTTATGTAATTTCCCACTCTCGTTTTGCAGCTGTAAAATTCGGCAGAATGTCCAAGAAGCAGCGCGAGAAGGTCGAGGACGAGGTCCGATTCCATCGCGCCCAGATGCGTGCCCAGAGCGACGCGGCACCGGATAGTTCCGTGTACGACACACAAACGCCCTCTAGCAGCGATCAGCTGCAGCACAACAACTACAACAGGTGCAGTATTGATGCTTACCCAGACATTGGTCAAATATTGAATACACTACTTGTATTTATGGGTCTTCTGCCCTTCTTTCACAGCTACAGCGGCGGCTACTCCAACAACGAGGTCGGCTACGGCAGTCCCTACGGCTACTCGGCATCGGTGACGCCCCAGCAGACCATGCAATACGATATATCGGCCGACTACGTGGACAGCACCACCTACGAGCCGCGCAGTACAATGATCGATCCCGAATTTATAAGTCATGGTATCTCACGATCTCCTACAATAGCCATCCAGGCAGTCGGTTTAATAATGCGTATTCTCCCTCTTCCATATTTCGCAGCGGATGGCGATATCAACGATGTGCTGATCAAAACCCTGTCGGAGGCGCATGCAAATACAAATACCAAACTGGAATCTGTGCATGACATGTTCCGAAAGCCTCAGGTGTGTTAAAGAGCAACTAAAAGTTATCAGATGAAACTGGAGTTAGAACTCGAGAGCATTTGATTCCTACAGAGATCTTTACGAAGTAGTTCAGAGAGTAGATTTTGCAAGAAGTTTTCTTATAGAGTGCTGCGAACTTGATTAGATTTGGCTCCTTTACAAGCAGCATGGTATAACAATAACTGAATGTCAAGTTTGGTCTTGAGAATCTGAGAGAATAGGTCGCATAGAAACAGACAAACGGACAGATGGACATGGATATATCAAATCGGCTGTTGATGCTGATCTAGAATATATATATACTTTATGGGTTCGGAGGTGTCTCCTTCTATGCAATATTCATTTCATGTGCTAGCGATTGGTATCGTGAAAGCAATGTCTACTTCCTAATAGGAATGAAAATGATTCGAATCGATTCGGATTCATTCGGCATCAAGAATACCAAAACGAAAATGAGCTGAAATGCAACCAAATTTACTTAGCAGAACAAAACGAAATCTGGAAAACCTTCATAGTTAAACTATTAAGTGAGCCCAAGCCAACAAACCCTACTCAAGTATATTTTCTGTTACGATTATAATCGATTCATCAGTATTTTTTGTGCATGTCCATTAAATATTTCATACTCTCTCAATGCAGGATCTATCACGCATACTCTATTACAAAAATCTGGGTCAAGAGGAGCTCTGGCTGGACTGCGCCGAGAAGCTGACACAAATGATACAGAATATAATCGAATTTGCAAAGCTAATACCGGGCTTCATGCGCCTCAGTCAGGATGATCAGGTGAGTTCGAGAACCTACTATCTCTTTGATATGCGCTTACGACTAAATGGTTGGCGCTCCTTGCAGATATTATTGCTGAAGACGGGCTCATTCGAGCTGGCGATTGTTCGCATGTCCAGATTGCTAGATCTCTCACAGAACGCTGTGCTGTATGGCGATGTGATGCTGCCGCAGGAGGCATTCTACACATCCGACTCGGATGAGATGCGTCTGGTGTCGCGCATTTTCCAAACGGCTAAATCGATAGCCGAACTAAAACTGACTGAAACCGAACTGGCGCTATATCAGAGTCTAGTGCTGCTCTGGCCAGGTGAGTCCACCTCACATATAGTATATGCATATATTCGATTCCTGACATCTGAAATGATCTCTTTTTTTAGAACGCAATGGAGTGCGCGGCAATACGGAAATACAGAGGCTTTTCAATCTGAGCATGAATGCAATACGGCAGGAGCTGGAAACGAATCATGCGCCGCTCAAGGGCGATGTGACCGTGCTGGACACGCTCCTCAATAATATACCCAATTTCCGGTTAGCTAAAAAGCAGACTTTCCCTCTATGTATGACACCTCATTCTGTTATCTTGTTATTTTCGCAGCGATATTTCGATTTTGCACATGGAAGCGTTGAGCAAATTTAAGCAACAGCATCCGAATGTTGTATTCCCAGCGCTATACAAGGAGCTATTCTCAATAGATTCACAACAGGATCTGACATAACCAGAGCCGCTTTTTACGGATACGTCAACCGGTTCTGTCGCAGATGTTGCTGCCGGCTGTCCGCTCGAAATATTGGCAACGGCAACGGCAGCGGCAACGGCAACTGCAACATCACCTGTGCATCAGCTGCAGCTGGAGGACTGAAGCGGCAACAACAACAACAACAACAACAACAACAACAATAACAATAACAACAACAGCAACAACAAGCAACAACAGAAAGGAAAAACCAACTTTATCATCATTTAAGCTAGCATACAACCAAGGATGTGATCCTGGCCGAGGACTCACTTAAAATTACAAAAAGCAAGCTACAAACATAACAAAAAAAAAAAAAAAAAAATATTTCAAAAATATTATATATACTTTTTTCTAGGCAAGAGAAAAAAAAAACAGAGTTAAAACCAGGCTAAATAAATGAGTAAAAAAAAAAACAGTTAATAAAATATGAAGAAAATTCAAATAAATCGTAACTCAGTTAATCTTTCGCTTCATAGACAAAATATACAAAAAGTTAAAGTCAAAATGCATTTTAGCAAAAGTTTTCAAGATAAAAGAAAAAAGATACATAAAAAACAAAACTAAAAACAAAATAATGAAACAAAACAGTTTTCAGTTAGATACGTTTTACAACACTGCTAAATAGCCACGCCCCTTAGCCAAGTACTTAAACAAAAAAGAGAAGAAAACAAAAAACAAACTAGAAAAAAGTTTTTCTTGTTTCTATACCAAAATTTGCGTATGTATTTTTTAAACTGAGCTCAGCTTGATTTTATTGTATTGTATCTAGACCCCAGCGCGACCTACTACCCGCCCCCGACCCCTCCCCCGTAAAAGAAACACACCGCTAACCCTCTAGGTTGTCTCTGCCTTTTGTTGTAAACTAAACATGTGTATTATATATACAATATATATATATATATATATATATATATATCTAAATATATTATCATTTTTTATATGATTCTACGTATACATAATGCAACATTTTTGTAAACAAAAAGAAAACAAAAACAAAAATCGAATATCTCGGAAAAATGTGTTCTTATATAATTATGATTAATGCAATTACAAATATTTACAATTATATTTACGTTAATCTTTAAACAAACACGAAAACTTACAGCACATACAACAACAACAAAAACAGAATTATGCAAAAATATTCTGTTTGAAAGAAAATGAAAACAGCTTTTGAAAAATACATTTTTCGTTTAATCATAAATCATATTTTTAGCATGGTAGCAAATCCCAAATTCCGGTTCCAAGGTTTAGTAGATTTAATTAAAAACAAAACATAAGCATTAACAGACTTTAATAGTTTAGCTAACACAAAAAAAACAAAAACAAAAAACTTTTGATATACAAATACAATACATAGAAAACGAAACGAAAAAAGAAAAGAAAAATAAATAAAAATTGTAATAAATAATTATGTAAAAGGAAAGTAAGGAATGGAAAAATTATATGCGATGAGCCTACACGTAATATCAAGTTACAAGTTTATTGTTTTAAGCAAACAAAAATTAAAAAAAATAAATATATATATTAAAAAAAAAAAAAAAAAAAAAAAATAAAAAACAAAATACGAAAAAAATACCAAACAGACTGATGGACCGCACGCCACAACCCGGACAGCTCCCCGCGCCACTCCTCACACCTGAACCGCCCACAACACGCCCACAAAAAAGAAAAACAAAAACAAAAACATTTAAAGACAAAGCAAATTGGTTTTAGATTTTTTGATATTTTTTTTAAATTCTTTCTCGTTCTTTCTGCTTATTTAAACGACTGACTACATAAAGACGTTGCACACACACACACACACACACACACACACACACACACACACACATACGCTCACACACACACTTTACATTAGTTAAACTAGCATTAAACAAGAACAAGAACAAGAACAACCACACTTTGGATAGTAGGTGATAATTGGTGTGTCTTAAATGCCCTACCCCCCGCTCCGCTCCGCACCCCTCATGCTGCTTCCTACCAATCCGCACAAATCAAAAACACAACCAACATATATATATATAAAACTTTTTTACTAAATTGCAATTAGCATATGAAATTTTTGGTAGACAGGCAAAAGAAAAGCGCATCCTTTTCCCCCACAACAGGCAGGCAAATATTATTAAATAAACTAATTATAAAAACTATAATTAAATGTATGCAAGCAACAGCAATGAGAAATGCAAAAGCGACAATTAAACACACACACACACATATATATACATATATATATAAAAAATAATAAATTACCAATCGCAATTCCACAATTAATTCACTTTCTTTTCGGCTTTCGACTTTCATGCCCGGCGTCTAGAAGAATTTGTTTGGCTGCTTTCGTTTTGTTTAAACAATTGAAATAAGTGAATTAAGCAAATTACGTTTGACATTTTTGGCCTTAAAATGAAAATAAAAATTAACAAAAAAACACAACAAAAATTAAGTAAATACTTTATATATATACACCACATGTATACATACATATATATATATATATATATATATATATATATATATATATATAGCGAATAAAATTTAGTTATAATTTATACAAAGCAAGGGAGCAGCTTTCAAATGGCAAACTTTAGGCGATAGCCCGGCAAGAGAACATGAAATAAATAATTTAAAAGAAAGAAAAATATTGTTAAAAAAGCAAACTCAACTGAAGAAGAAGCAGCAGCAAATAGACAACAAGAAGAAGAAGAACAACAACAAAAGTTAAAAGTTGAGTTGAGCAAAAGAAGAAGAAAAAAAAAACAAACAAACAAAAAACAAAAAGTATCTATATAAAATATATATACAAGAAATAAATATATATATTGTTAAATTTTTATGCTAAGTTTTTAGTGCAAAGAAAATAAAAATGGTTAAATTTTTAATAAACATAAAAAAAAGAGAGCAGAAGAAGAAGAAGAAAAAAGGAAGAAAAAAAAAACAACAACAAGAGTAAATCTAAATTTAAATTTAGCATATAATGGCATATTATTATGTTACAATATTTACAATATAAACAAACGAGAAGCAGAAGAAGAAAAGAATAAAAAACACAACAAGAAACTCCCCCTATAAACATGAGAAAAGCTGAAAATATATACAAAAAAAAAAAAAAAAAAAAAAGAAAAGAATGAAAAACAAAAGAAAAACTCATATGAAAGCAGCTGAATTAATTCATTCATTATGATATATGATTAAGTGTAGTCGTAGTACGACTGTTGCACATTGCATATATACATACCACACACACACACACACACACACACACACACACACACACACACACACACACAGGTCCAGCAACTGCAACTGACAGTTATAAATGATGAGCAGGCAGTTGACTTTAGTTTAAATACAAAAACCTAAAGCAATACCTACGAAAAGCATCAGGGCGTTGGTACAGTGTGCACTGCCTATGGCAGAACAATATGTGCTGCATACAAAAGGCAAAACAAGTCTTTCTCGCTGTTAAACAAGCCCCAGCATTGTTTGCTGTAGGCCGCGCACACTGTACTTGTTCAATTTGATAGCGCATTTACTTTTGCTGTTCGCCAAGCAGTTGTCAACACTGTGTTTTTCAGCATCAAATATCCTTGCAATATATCAACACTCGCTCACACACACACACACACACACACGCACACGCAGCCTGTTTCCTGCACAACGCGGCGTATGCGCAACATTTTGTTTGTTTATTTCTTTCTTTCCTTTTCTTTTCTTTGCCGCCTATTTTGCTGTCCAATTTGGTTATATATTTGTGTTTCACCTGCATGTTATACATATTTCGGGTTGTTTAATGTTTTTTTAAATGCTTTTTTAGGCGCGCGCATAAATAAAGCACAGCTCGATAAAGCACTGGAAAAAAATTAATATTTATTGCGCAGTTGTAAACAATTTTTGCTTTGTTATATAAAAAAAAAAAAAAATGGTTAACAGCAGCAGCAGTAAAATAAATAGACGAGCGAGCAGTGAGCACAACTCTTTTATACCCTTTCCCCACACTTTTTTAAAGATGCAGCAAAATAAGCAAAACTCAAAACGAAACGCAGCAGATGAAAATGAAAAGATGCAGCAGAGCGAACAGAAGAAAACTTAAGAGCATAAACAATAAAATTTATAAATATACATATATATATATACATATATATACATACATGCATATATGTATATATACTTGAAGTATAAATCGTTTTTTATATGCTTACATAATTTAGTTTAACTAGATGAATTCGTTTTTTATATATTTGTAAATTGTTTTTTAGGTAAATCGAATTATATAAACTGTGTCTCTATACATACATGCATATATACAATATACACACACACACACATATATCGTATATATATATATAGACTATATATATGTATATATATATAAATGCAGGCAGAGGAGCATAAATATGTGTATGCTGCATTATTATGATTATTATTATGATTATTATGATTATTATTATGATTAAAAACCAATCACAACAAAACAACAGAAAAAGAAAAACCAATTCAAAGAAAGTTGAAGATAACTTTGAAGAATGATAAAACGCAAGCAACTAAAAGAAAAATGGAAAACAAAACAAAACAAAACAAAATAAAAAAAAAACTAAATAATTCAATTCATTCTTAACAATAAAGTGTAATCTGAATTATACAAAGAAAAGAAAAACACGGAAAAACAACAAGAAAAAACCAAGAAGAAGATGAGTGAAAAATCATTTGCCGCCTCTTCTTTTTTTTTTATGTTTGTATTTGCTTTAATCCGTTTCAATTATGCAGTTTTTCCAGCTGACTGCGAGGCGTGTGTGCGGTTAAAGGGGGTGGGGTGGTGTGTGGGTTGGAAAAGGCTTTCATTGCGCATTTTCAATTATTGAATGGCTTGTGGCCGCCTATGAAAACGGCATTGTTTAATGTCCGCTCTTTAATATGCGCATTTACTGCCATATTTATGGATCGTCGCATTAACTGCAGCCAATCCGCGCGGATTGACCAATTGATTGACTGGCTGGCATTCGGGAAATGAATTGCCATGCGATATGCTTTGCGGCTATTTTCATTGCATTCTGAAAAGTCACAACACAACGACTCAATTTTCACAGCTTGTTGGGCAGCAGTCAACAATAACTCAAAAAGCTCAGCGCTTACATTATTGAATAATGGAAAAAACGGAAAAGGCTGCGTACAATTTAATGAGTTTTATTTGTGCTGCAATAATCACAATACGACACTCCAATCCAGCTTGTAACCTAGCTTTAATTATCGACGAGCTTTCAATGTGGTTGTAAGTATCCTCAAAGCTTTCCGCAGCGTAAAGCTCCTAAAGCTTCCAAATGAATTGATACGCTCGAGCGGAAAATGGTAAGTCAAGCTTTAAGATGTAAGAGAGCTTTATTGCATGCAGGCAGAATGTTATTTCCAGCTTCAAGTTTCAATGTGCTTTCTCTTAAATTAAGCTTTATATTTATTACTCAATGATGGTCTATTGGCAGCCACAACATCGGTTTGGCAGTTTAAAAGGGGAATCGCCTTGCAGGAAAACAAAAAATATAAAGCCTTTATTCCCATTAATAATTTGAGCTTTAAGCTAAAGCTGTTGCCGAGAAAATAATTTATGTTCTACACTTTTAAAATAATAATAATTGTTATAAATTTAAAAAGAAAATATAATTTAAACAACAAACTTTGTAGAATGCTGAAGAATAATAACAAAAACCAATAAGCTTGTGTTCTTATGAAGTTGATAAAACATTAATCAAAATCTTTCAATTAGGATTTCCATTATTAACAACATATTCTAAACAAGCTGTACAAGTTTTCGTCAGCAATTTAGCGCTAATTAAATAAGGTACAGGAATAAACATTCACTTTATTTATTACGCCATTTTATTGAGACTCTCTTTTAAAACAATTCTGCCTTAATTGATGCAATATTATCTTTATCTCATGCTGTCAGGTTAACCACAAATTTTGTTGTTTGAGCCGGCTCCCAAAACTAGGTAAAACGGCAAACGCAAAGTTGATTTAACATTTGGTTGCGTTGAGGCTTAAAGGTAAACATATGTGCGAAAAACTATTACTAGCTGACTTCATCAGAATGACCTTGCCACAAACACACACGCACACACACACACAATCAGAGACAGCCGCAAATGGACATAAGCAGCTAAAGCACAACAAACACACACACACACATACACACGCACAGCCGGAGACTGGCCATAAATCTAAGTGGCATTGAGTTCATTTGTGGCCAAGAGTCTGTGTGATTGTGTGTGAGAGTGTGTGTGTGTGTGTGTGTCTTTGTGTTTATTGGTGTTTATTTCAACGCAAGTGGAGCAGCCAAAAGAAGAAAAACTTTAGTTTCAGTTTAGTCCGAGTTGCTTTTTGCAGGTGTCAATGCTAAGGGAGGCTGGTGGAAAGAAGAAGGGGGGGTGGCTATCTTGTAAGATTTTGTGCTCTATGCAGCACGTCTTGTGGCCAAGAGAGCTTTGGATTTATGGCCATCAAGGCAAGTGCTCAGCGCTCTGCTGTTGTGTGGCACTAGCAAAAGTTTGCTGAACTTGCCAAATATCTTGCCACTTGCCGCATGCCACTTAGCTCAGCAAAAACCAGTTTACCCACTGGCCTTGCCAAACAGCACGACGGGCAGTCAGGAGATTTTCGGGGCGGGGCGGGGGGGCAACCACATTTGGCCAGGGCACGAATGTGTCTTTAACACGTTCATAAATTACAAGCCAATGGCTGGGAGCTGGCGTAGCTGATTGGCTCTGATCAATATGCAAATGCATAATATATGTATGTACACATATATATGCATAAATATATTGGCGACAAGTTTTTCGGACCGTGCAACATTTTGCGAGCCGCAGCTGTTGCAACTTTAACGCGCTTCCGTCAATTGAATTTACGAGCCAAACGGGAAAATTGTGTCACACACAGAAAGCAGCAGCAACAAAAACAACAACAACAACAACAACAACAACGACAACAACAACGGCAAACAATGGTCGGTTCGGATTCAACGCGACATGAACACGGAGACAACATGCTGCTGCCACATGCAACAGCAACAACTATTGTATGTTGCATGCCTCTCGCGACCGACATAGTTAAGTGAAAATTTATTGGTTAAGGAAATGAAGACAACAGGCTGATGTATTGGTTTCCGGGCCTTACAATTCGATAATCCTTTTTCGCCACGCTCACTGCACACACTCACCATCTCACCATATGTGTGTGAGCGCGTGTGTGTGTGTACGCGCGAGGGCAGCTCAATTAGTTCAATTCAATGTCAAATATATCAATGCATATTACACGAAAATCCCTTTCAATACATAGTTTATATATTTGATGGGTTTCTTAAAATATAAAATAACATATATATAAAAACGAGAGAGAAGGGCTATCTTCGGCACGCCGAATATTTGATACCCTTGCAGACAGAACCTTTAGTATTAAATTTAATTTAATAATTATTTTAATCTATAGCTATAAGATAAAATCGATGTGGAAAAACTCTTTCAAACAGCTTTCATTTCACATGCTTAGATGAAACATTTGAGTTTGTATTAAGAGAGAAACTTAAAAAATAGAAGAAACAATAAAAATGCCCACAAACTCTCAGAAAATTCCAATTTAGTTCGTCTCAAAACCGAAATAGGCCCACAAATTGTTCCGAGCTGAAATTAAAGTCGGCTCAAGTCAGCGAAAAGTCTAGAGGAGACCCTCGTTGGCAAGCGAAAGGCTTTCGTTTCACTCATTTCTTGTGTTATTTCTTTGTGGCGCCGCTTGGCCAACAGGTTAGCCAAATGTGGCCTTAACGAATGGGCCAATTCGCTTGGCCAATTGATTGAGCGAGCGCGTCCCTTGGCCTTGCGCCAGTTTTTATTGCACAAATATTGACATTGAGATTGATTGAAAGGCTTTCAGCCAAGTTGTTGCAAGTTGTTAATGTTGCATGTTGTTTTCTTTTTGTTTCCGTTTGTTGCTTGTTGGCTTTGTGGCTGCTGCTGCGGCTCGTTGTCACATTCAATTAATTTGCTGCTAATGACCCGGCCAACAAACGATTTTGGTGCAATGCTCTGTGCTGTTCAATTAATAATATGTATTTTTTCCTTTTGACACTTGGCAACGCTTCCATTATGTATACGCCGCGTAACCGGGCGCCAAAAGCCGTACTCGGACCCGGTAAACGGCAACCGGTCGCAATTTGTTTACTCAAGCATTGGGATTTTGACTCTATTATGAGAGCCAACACTTGACGGCGATTATATCATCCAATTTAATTGCCAACAATACCAAAAAAGAAAAACAAAAATGTACTCAGAAAACTCTGCAATTGCAGGCCAATTGGCCTGGCCAATAAATCATTAAAGAAAGAAGAAAAATATCTATATACATTACATATAAATATTTATCTTTACACCAATTATATATATTGTATTATATCTCAAATGTTATATCATGGCCAAAGAAAAGTGAAAACGCTTTGCTTGTTGCGTTTCTTTTTATTTTATTTGTTTTGTGTCTTCCAGCTGCTAATTTTGTGCGGAAAACGTTTCGGTTGCCGTCCAGTTAACAAATGGATGAGCTGCTGACCAACTGCAAGTGTCGTTTTGGCCATTATTTTTAGCTGTTGCTGTTATGCAATGCGGGTGGCCGGAAAATGCGTCCAAAACAAGTTGAAGACGCGTTGCACTGGGTGCTCTATTGGCTGCACGTGAAACACCTTTAGCTAGCAAGAGTTGAATACTAAATTTAATTTATTGCAACTGCAGAAAATGGCCATAAATTAAAAAGCTGAAGCGCAGCTCGTTAAGATCTTAGTCAGCCTAATAGCAGAAATAAATACGTTAATGTGCTTTTAATAAAAAAAAAAAACTCTCAAAACTACTCAAAAAAATATATAAAAAGCTTTAGGTTGAAGCTTAAAGGACGTGCATGTGCTTAAAGTTAAACTTGACTGCAGACAAAGTTTTATGGGATTTTTAAATAATGTTGGAAGTAAACTAAGCATATTTAAAAGATCCGAAAGCTTAAGGAAAGCTCATTTATACAATTCTTTAAATTAAGGTTGATCAGTAACCTTCAAAGCATATTGAGTTATAGTCCTAGTTCTTCTGATAAGTTCTACCTTCTTGATATAGGATACAAAGACTTAGGCTTTAAGTGAAGTCAATTTTAATATTTTGTATAAGCTTTGGATTTATTGTAGCTTTTAGGAGCTTGTCAAAACTTGTCTGGTATGTATATCTGATGCTTTAAGCTGGACGTTCGTTTAATTTCTCAAAACTCAAAACCTTCAATTGTGACTTTCTTTTTAGGCATTTTCGACATATTGGTAGATGGTTATGAATATCGTATCCCAAATGATTTTAATGATGAAATGCCTTATCTCATTAGGCCTTTAGCATTGCTTTGTTTTTACTGTTGGCGCTTCCTGCATTAGATGGATTACCGATTAGATGTAATAGGCCGCTGGCCAGAATGGCGATGCCAATCAACTCAATTGCAATATCATGACTGCTGCTGGTTGCTGTTCGTTGTCGCTGGCTGGTTGCACATTTAAATTGCCACAGTCAAAAACTGTCAATTCCGGCGAGGGGGTGTGGGCAGGGGACGGGGGGCTTTTGGCCCGCTCAAATGGCGACATATTTCAACGTGCGCCAGACAGCTCAATTTATGATGACTTCGTTAAGAGCCAAATGGTAAAATCAAATATTTTGTTCGGTTTTCGGTGTCGAGTTTCAGTTTAGTTTTCGGTTTTTGGTTAACGTTACGGTTACAGTTTCGGTTGCGGGCTTTTAGGCAACCAGGAAGCAGCTTCAGGCTATATAATCCTTGTGGCAAGTTGAACCTGCTGCCAATTGCTGTTGTTGTTTCTGTTGTTGCTTGTCCGTTGTCTGCGGCTGTCGCGGCTTGCCATGAAAAGCCAGCAGACATAATCGCCTGCGTTTAACTGAGGCACAAGCTTCAATTACGCTTTTGACTTTGGCGCTGCCAGTTGCCGAGCCCCAACCTGCCCGGCTTACATCCCCCTCTAGCCCCTTCCCTACCCACTGGGCTACATGTTTGGCGGCTTTTCACAATGTGGTTGGCATGTATTCAAGGCGGTTCCCATCGCTCTCGGTGCGCCTCTTGCTCATTGTGCGAGTATTTTCCAGATTGTCTTGCTAATGTGATTGCCGCTGTGCGTTTGCGTTTGCGTTTGTTGTTGTTGTTGTTATTGTTGCTGTGGCTATTGTTGTTGTTGTAATTGTTGCCTTTATTGTTGTTATACGAGTTGTATTTTCACTATTATTCAAGAGCTAAGCACCCTGCACAATTCCCGCTGCTGCATATTGGAGAGGAAAACAATTATAAGAGAAATAAATATAATTTTTTTAAATTTTCACTTCACGCATATACTTCAAGTTGGTACTTAAATAATTGTAGAACCATTTTACTCAAATTTGTTGGAATTTTCCAGTTTGGCGAGGAATTGATAGAAGTTTATAGAAAATACCAAAGAAAAGTTCGATATTGGCACTATTTGGAAATTTCAATCTATATATGTATGTATGCATCTATATATAGGAAAAATATAGCCCTAGGAAATTTATTTTAATATTTTTATAGTGAAATATATGATTAATGCCATCTTAAGGAATTAATGTATATTTGTCTATATTTTTCATCACAGTAATAAATCAAATTATCATTATAAACATTATAAGGAGCACTTGAAAGCTTTAAGTAAGCTTAATGAAAGCTTAACGGCTTTAAACGCTGCTTAAAGCTTATTCTTAAGTTTCGTCTCTTCGATATGCTCTGTTGTAGCGCATTCGTGAGTCGCTTAGACCGGACAGCTGCTGCAATGTTTATGCCACGCTTTGAAGCACTTGCCGCAACGCCAGCGTTTGTTGTCGCACTCTGCACATTCAAAACCACCAAGCTGAGCAACGCCCCCCTCCCCCTCCCCTCCCCATCTGCCTGTCACTCTCTCGCACTCTCCCTCTCTGATCAACAAAAGCTGGTCAAGTTTTGCAGCCGGTGTGTGTTGATTATGTTTTTATTTCATTTACTTCCAACTCGGCAACTTCATGTCATTAGATTTGTTGTTGTTGTTGTTGTTGTTGTTGCTGCTGCTGTTACACCTGCTCGCTCGCTCGCTCAGACGTGCTGCCTCTCGCTCTGTTGCACTCTCACTTGCGGCTTAAAGTTAACATTTCGCGCTGTGGCACGTTTCACTGTAGCACAAATTTATTTTTTTTCTTTGATTTTTTTATATTTAAACCGCGACCAGCGCCAGCTCCCAGTGCAATTCCATTTCTACTTTAGACGCTGCTGGAGCGCTGCTAAAAAACCAACCACGCGCTGCACAAAACACATAATTAATCGAATACCAAACTATCAAATCAACAAAACTGAATAAAACCAATTGTATATATATATTAAAGAAGAACTAATTAAGAGCTGGCAGCAAAGTTGTAAAGTTCGGCGTGTCAAAATGCAGTTGCCCCGAGGCGTAAGTGTTAATTAAAATAACATTTCAATAAAAAGCAAATGAAACCAACAAACAAGTGCGAAACAACAACTGCAAACAAACTGAAATAAATAAAATTAAAACAAAAAAAAAGTAACTTGTTAAATTATAAAAAACATCCTTTGCGCGCTTGGGGCAATAATAAAAAATCACTTTTACCCTGGCGCTAACTTAATTTATTGCCCGCCAACGACAAACTGCAGAGTTCATCGAACGCGTTGGACACACAAATTATGCAAAAATTGAATAAACATTTGCCATTAAATAAAAATAATAAACCACAGCAAAAAACCGCTTAGAAAGTACACACACACACACACACACACACACACACACAACTGCATCAATTTAAAACCGCATAAACAAAATAAAAACATAAATTAAAGATTTCAACTTTTTGTTGGCCCACAAATTCATTGACTTCAATCGCGCGTGTTACAAAAACCATTTTTGTGAACACAGTTTTATATATATATCTAAATTCGTTTTCAACACAGTTTGTGCAGAGTTTGGACATTTTATCACGCCTTTATTATGCGATCCCTTAAGAGCTCTCAAGTGGCAAATATTTAATTGGTCTTTGCTTCAAATGTCAGCCAAGTGTCCACAATATATATTAAAGGATTTTAAAGCATGGCGTACTGACTGAGCCCAACTTATTTCAAATTTTTTTTCGAAAGTTCACTTTATTTAGTTGAGTTTAAAAGTTATGACAGTGCGCCGTGTCTTGTTGACTTTAAACATAATTTCATTCCGGCGCAAGCTCTAGCTTTGAGTTTATGCCATTTGCGGTCAACAACCACACACATATTCATTCATTCATTTTATTCACAGATATCATAAATCATCTGAAAGCCACATGACTTTAAGCACTTAAATCTTGTTCAGTTTGTGGCTACATTATGCTTCCACTACTTGATCTTTCAGTCCACAAGGCCCATTTAATTGGTGCTTGTAATAGCTTATTGTCCGTGTCCCAGGACCGACTTATTATTTATGGTCAAATACTTCAAACTGTTCATAACTCAATTGTTCTTCACTTTGTCCTCCCATAACTATTTTAAGCATACAGGATCTTCTTTGACTTATTCAAGTCCAAAATTATATTTATATTCCATTGTTAATTCACACACAAACAATTATTCCCACATAATCTTCTATTCTTCACCCTCATCTCAAATCTTAGCCAGTTAACTGAATTTGCGATCTGGATCTTGTTATCCGTATCTTATTATTGTCCAACATTTATCTCAATTAAATTGTGTTTATATCAGTTCTTTCTGGACTGTCTGCTCTCTCACAATCATCTGTTGAGTATATTCATGCGATTCGTCTTTTTATTAATAAAAAACATTCTGTGTCAAATTTATCCAATAAATTGTTTATTCACTTAGCTTCCATTGTCATCAGTTTAATAATCATTCAAAGATAGTTTTAACACCTAATTAATTATTCAAATGCGTTCTCCTTTGTCACTTGAATTTGTTTATATAGATTTCTGCTACTTTTCATACCCTATTGCTTGGTGTAAGAAAACTATTCAAATATTTATATTACGAGCATGGCTAATACTTGGTCTATTAGTGAATTACTTGAGGCAGCTGTTGCTTTGGCTCTTTTGGCCCTGTAGAAAACTTTGGCCACATGGCCAGATACGAACAGCTCAACATGTTATTTAATGAGTTGGAAAGTGATGAGCAAAAACATTTAAAAGCAATTTTCCAATTTCCCCCAATTTCAATTTCAATTTCATTTTGCCGCACGCCTCTCAACAAACTGCTAATTGAATGCGCCTCGGGCTGGTTCGGCTGTTTGAGTCGAGTCGAATTGAGAATTGTGGCCAAAATCGATAACAGTTGGGAATTTCTATTAGCTGCCTTTTAAAGTCAGCTGCTGGGCGTGAAATTTTGGGATATTCTTTAATACTGTAATTACGCCTAGATTTGGCCTTTAAGCTGCTGTGCTGCCCCGCCCACAACAAGTGCTGACAGCGGCAGCGGCAATCAAAATCAGATTTGCTTCTGCTTAATATAGACATAAACATCAAAATGGCAACGGGCATTATGCTAATTATATTGTTTTGTTTATAGACGCTAAAGCTTTTTTTTATCACACATAGGCCAAGACAGAAAGAAACAAACGAAATCTGCGATGCTCGCATACCCTGTATTCATACAAACTTGAGAATTGGGTAGCTTGTAACTTCATTCTATAGAAAGAGATGTTTTTTGCATCTTAAAAGAACTTAAACTAAAAAAAACTGTTCTATATTAATCACACAATCAATCCAAATTCGATGTAAAATTACCATCTATGAACTCTGGTTATCTTTTAAAATATTATGTATTTCATGAAGAAATGAATATAATTTAAAGATATTTCTTAAATCCAAACCAAAGAGCGTAACATAGGATATTCTTTAAGAAACAAAAACACAAAAACCTCATGTTTTAAATATAATATTTTCAGATTTGGTAAACCCGTGTGTTGTACACACACTCAGCTAACGTGCCCATCAAAATCTAATAGCCCAGTTACCAACAAAAAAGAATCTTATGCCCAAATCAACTTTTTATATACAGTTTTTTAGCTTCCTTTACTTATTTCTATCTTTTCTTTACAGGCATTAAGTTTGCTGTTTATCACTTGCATGATGTTTGCCCTGACAAGCGGCCATCCATCAAACGACAAGCTTAAGTAAGTGTAACGGGCACGCCTTTAACGACATGTCCACAGACTACAGCCATAACCAGAGCACATAACGTACCCAAGCCCAAAACCCAAAACTGAATCTCTCTCAAGTCCATTCACATTCAGAAATTCATTCGCATTCGCAGAATTCGCATCCATGTGCCGGTGAAGCATCACACGCATATCCACACCAAGACGGTCATAAAGAAAGTGCCGCTGCCCATTCCGGTGCCGGTCAAGGAGCACAAGGAGCCGAAGAAGCATCATCGCAGCAGTCACAGCCATCATTATCGTGAGCAGGATGAGCTCGATGATGACTTTGAGGGTTACGAGTATCCTGTCAAGGCCAAGCGGCGCACGCGGCATCCTTTTGTCTAATAATGCCGCACACCAGTGGGCGTCACGCAATGTGGGCGTGGCCCCAAAATGAGAACCAAACGCACACACACACACACACACACAAACTCACATATACGTAACTTTCGCATATTAAGCAAATAAAAACCAAAATAATGATCGAATGAATGGACAAGTCTCAGACAACAACAAAAAAAAAAAAAAAAACTGGGTGTGATTTGTCACTGTATTTAGACAATAAGCGAAACCTTTTCTGTGCAATAAACAAATAAACAAAAGTATTTTATTTAAGCAACATTTGAAAGCCGTCTCTCTCTCTCTCTCTCTCTTCTGTCTCTACTTCTTGGCAATCTCATTAACTGCCTGACAGCCGCGGAGAAGCGAGATTTCAGCACTCTGCTTGAAATGTCTGCTTTAATTAAGACAGTTTCAGCCTCAGCCCTCTGACAACAACTTGTCATAATATTTACTTTTACAATCGAGGTGAACACTAACCGACATACGAAATTGCATCACCTTAAACGGGAGTACCTTGTGAAATACAAACATTAAGAAATCGCGCGTTGGATTGCTTCATGAGCGCGTTTCTCTACTTTGTGTCGATTCAAGGAGTTCAACTTTGAGCTACATATTGTGTTTCATCATCGTGTCTTTAGTACATGCAGAGCTGGGCCCCTTTTGCGCTGGTTGAAATCAGAAAATAAAATCAAAGCATTTGAAGAGCTCAAATCGCAAATTTCAGCATCATAGCTTGAGTACTTTGTGAGTTATAATCGTTAGATAGTTCAAATATTCATATGGAGTTCAACTTGGATCTACCTATTAGGTTTCATTCTTATATCTTGAGTACATAAAGAGCTAGGTACTGATTGTAAATAAAACACAAAATTAAATATTGTTCGCGCTTTTAAATAAATATTGTTTGCTTTTGCCTCGATTCGTTTACGCAATTGCGGCCTTTTAATAATAATATTTTTAATAATTGAAAATCAACCTGAAAGTATGCTAAGCTTTTCCTTTAATGTTATAAATATTATAGATAGATAAAGTATAGCATGTTGTTATAAACAATTAACATAATTTCTTGACTAAATTGTGTGGTAACATTTTTGAGATACGAACCCTGTTTGAGCTTGTTCTGTGCCGTTAATAAAAATTATATAAAATATTTCAGAAAATTTAACAAAATGCCCAACAGCACAAAAACGTCGACTTTCAATGTTTTCAGTGAACAATTTCAAATGTTTCGCTTCGACGGCAACAAAAACAATTTGACACAATTTTGTGACCGCAAAAGCGAAAGTGAATATTTAAGCCAAAAGCTAAGCTGCCTTTTGTTGCAGCTAAACAGACTTGTTGATTATGCCACATGCCGCATGCCGCATGCCCCATCTAAAGCGCAAATTGAAAATTGCAAATCTTGAGTTATTTGCGCTGCCAGTTTTGGGAATAAGCCAAAGTATATAAATAAATAATTAGCTAAAGAAGAACAAGGGCAAGAGAATAAAAGATATCTGTAAGACGGCTAAAACAAGCTAAAAATAATGATGTGCGTGGTGCCCCTTTCAACAATTGCGATTAGTGGCGGCTTGAGACAGACGCTGAGACAGTGGCAACAGCTTACGGCCATATAAAATATGCATGCCCCAGGTGCTGCCGCATACCCAAAGCACCACCAACAACTACAGCAACACTTGGGACTGGGGCGCAGCGGATGGGGTGCTCTGTCAGCACGTGCTGCCCCGTCTGGTAAACAAAAATGTTAAAAAAGAATCAACAACAGCAGCAAAAAAAGCAAGCAACAACAACAACAACAGCAACAAAATGTAAACAAGCTGGCAACGCATGTTGCCACAGCTCAAGGCGCAACTCTGACGTGGCAGCTGCTCTGCCTTTGGCTCATTTGGGCGGCAGCCACTCAAGTGTGCCCCAGACAGGACAAGCTGCCACTCGATGCGAGCACACTCAGGCCGTGCCACTCAATTTGAGTCCCGACCCGATCGAATCTCTGCCACAGGCCAATCGCATTTTGTGTGTGTGCCACCATAATTAATATGACGTCAGCTGCAACAACTTATCAAAGCGTGGCACGCAACAAAAAAAAGACCAACAAAATGGGTTACTTTGAAATTAGCACTCAGAGCTGGACGAACTAACGCACAGATACCCTGTAAAATGTTTCAAATATAAAAAACATAGGAAAAAAACACAAAAACTAAACACTAAAACTAACGAAATATTTTTGAAAATCGTATATTTCAATTTATTTATTTAGTCCTGATTTTCCAGCTCTAAAAATATTTTCGAGCAATTATTCCATTATTTTTCTAGGTTGCGTTTTTGTTCGAATTTCTTAATAAACAAACCAAAGTTCTTTATTTAAGTAACCTTTTTAGTGTTAACTCAATGATAACCTGGCCGGGTCGAGGTTAATGTTCGAACAACAACAACAAAAGGTTGTCTGAATAGCTTTTTCAAGAACTACTCTGTTCTATCAAAGGCAGACTTTGCTATTGAATCTAGGCTGGAATGGCCTTGTGTTCAGTACGCAGCTTTAACCACTTGAAAATTATAAACAAATAAAAGGCGACGAAGAATAAAGAAGTAAAGAGAGCTCCGCTGTGTCTGTTTGTCTTCTACAAAATAAATAAATTCCTTAAGACTTTTGTTGTTTTCTCAAGCGGTTTAAGCAACCGAGATATATTTATGCAAGTGATATATCTCTAAGAGCTAGTTAATCCTTTCTAAACAAAGCTTACAGGGTATACGTAAAAGCAAAAATGCTAGCATACTGTTGAGCGTTGCCTAAAGTACTTGATAAATAAAAATATGTCTACCTCTCTCTCTTTCGCTTGTTCTCTCCCTCTCTCTCGCTTATTCTCTCCCTCGCTCTCTCTCGCTCTCTCTCTCTAGCCGTCTAGTATTTGCCTGTGCAATCTGGCATCGAGGTGTCGCACTCATATATTTACTTGTCGCCCGTTGTTGTTTTTGCGGCTGCTGTTTAATTTGGCGCGTTTATTTGATTAGGCCCGGCTAAGCGCAGTACGTGACTGGGTTAATTTGCAGCACACACACTCACACACCACCGGATGTGTGTGTGTGCATGTGGTTGTGTGTGTAGTTTTGTGAGTGAAGTCAAATAAATCGCTAGCATGTCCTAAGTACATTTACTTGTAAACAAAAGTGTGCATACTACGCATAACAATGAAAACAGCAGGAAGAATCTGTTGTGGAAAAGGGGGCCGCAGGGAGGTGCAGCTCATGGCTAAACTACTTACTGACGTCTACTTATTGTTTGCCTATAAGCATGCGGGTTAACCAAATGCCTATAAGTTAGCTGCCCTACTCTCAGTAAAAAGCATATCAGCTGGGAAATAAATCTTCTAAATTAACCACGAAAATGTATTCCACACAAATTTGCAAAAGTGCTAGGAAAATGTTTTGAAAAGCCACCCTGTGCATAGGAAAAGCTCTATAATTAAACATTTACAATTGTTTAGGTTCAGATGCCAAAAATAGCATTTGTAATTTCCTCTCCACTAAATCCCTATTATAAAAGGAACGGAACTTTTTGATTTGTGTTGAATTTGAAATACATTTTTTTTATAAGAAATAAATTTTTAAAATAAAGTACATCTACTTTTTTGGTGGACTTTAATAAAACTAAAAGTAAAAGATAATTGTTGGATAGAGATAGATAAACAGGTAGATAGATAGATAGCTATATAAATGTATAGTTAGATAAATAGATGGATAGATAAATAAATAGATATATGGAAATATAAATAAAATATTGGGGCCTTATTAGACAAATCAAACCAATAAGGCTCCAATCTACCTCAAACAAGTCTTTCTGTCTGTTGCTTTTGGTCGATTCGATTCATTATAAAACATTTTTGCCAAAATATCATATACTGTAGACTCCTATAAAATACTATAGAAGGAAACCCAAAAGACCCAAGAACATAAGAAAATGAATCAGAAATTCGGCTTTTATTTGCTTTAAATGTTTTGTGGCTCTTCTTAGACTAACTATCGTTACTCTGTCTGAGCTTTTGGAAAATATATCCAAAAGCAGAAACTATTATTACAGTTCAAGCGTTTGCCCTTTTAAATCCGATAAGCTATGATATATTTATATAAGAAATATAATTTCGAAGTCTTGCAAACTGATTTACCTAAATTAATTAAACATTTTTGTTTGTAATGAAAATCTTAAAGATTCATTTCTGAATAAGTATCTCGCTTAAATAGAAAATTTCAATTTGCATTTAATAAGGGCATGCGAATTGTTGTCAAAACTTTGCTGCATAAATCTGAAAAGGAGCTTTGAGCCTGGACAAACAGGCAAATAGATGCGACCCCATAATAAACAAAACATTTTCTGCCTCGGCCGGACAAAATGCCAATTTATGTCTCTCTATGGGGCCAGCCGGCCCCCATTCCCCTCAATCCCTGCCTAGCCTCCTACACTTCGCTTTTGTGTTTTGTTTGTTTTGGTGTCTGCAGTTTTGAAATACAAACAGAAACTTGAATTTTTGCTGACTTTGATGCATATATGTGTATCTGCATTTGTAGAGAAAGCCAACAACAATGCACAAAATGGGCCTTAATAAACAGAAAAATATTCTTCAATATCAAATATATAGTAGTATACATATATGCATATAAAGAGAGGGGGGGAGGGGGAGGGATAGCTGTATTCCAAACATATGAATAATTTCTGTTTTTACTGCATTAATATTTTTATGGGCCAATGGCCCTTGGGTGGCTGCCAGGGATTCTGCTGCTGCTGCTGCCAAAGAATCAATAAGCGAGTTGGCAGTTGCTTTTGGCTTGCTTTTTTTTTAATAATACATTCGCTTGGCTTTATGAGCGCCTGCTGCTGCTGCTGCTGACACGCCCCATTTGCGCATTTTATAGCTGAGTGGAGACGGAGTTGGAGCCTAGGCCTAGCCTGCGACAATGGCAACTCTTTTCGCTTAGCCGGTAATGCATTGTGTCTAATACCCAATTAATTTGGGATTTGCAGTTAATGTGCCCCCCAAGCGAATTGGCAGCACTGGCCAGCCAAAATGTGCACGAGGGCAGTTAGAAAACGGACTTAATTAGCGCCCAACCAACGGCAATAGACACGGTTATAACTGTGTGGCCATAAAAATAGCCGCCAAAGAGCCATACATTGTCAGACACATAGCCACAAGCACACACAACCACACACACAGCCACACACTCACACACACACAGCCACAACCTACACCACAGCGACAATAATTACAGCCAACTGACGCACATAATAATTATAATTTACTCAACTCTTGAACAACTTTAAATTCCATTCATTGTTTAAATTGCATATGGACATTAAGGGATAAAGCTGTTTAAATGTGCCGGGCAGATCCTTGACGTATCATTTGCCTTTTTTCTGTTAAAGTCAATATAATTTGTAATTTAAGTTAATTTAAGTTGACATTGGTTAATAAATAAATAGGAAAATATGTATAATGGCCCTTAAAATTTGTTCGTCTTTAGTGTTGAAAATCCATAATATCATATTCATAATCTTTCAACCATTCTCACTTTCTTTTTAAAATGTTGCCCATTTTTTATAATTTTTTATAAATCAGAGAAGAATAGATGCGTAGTTCCAACATGAACAGAACATGCACTTAAATATAGGTTAACTTTGAAAAAATAGGACCCCTGCAAATCTACCAGCTAGGCGAATTATTTCAATTCCTTACATTATTAGGGCATGTGTTTCATTGTATCATCATCATCATCATCATCATCATCATCATCATCATATTCATCCCATCCCAGACAATGTAAGTACTCAGTAAGATAAATGTAGCTGGATTCTTAAATTATATCTGGATGCAGTGTATCTGCCAGTCAAGCACATACTATTATTGCAATTTGTTCCACTTAGTTCAGGATTAAGTATTTAGTTATGTTGTTTAAAAGAATATCCCAGAAACTAATCGTTTTTATCTAGTATGTAGTCGTTCTTTATTGAAATAAGAAACTTAAGCGAAATTAATTCTTGAAAGCTGATAAGAAAAAAGTGCGTATAAAAAGCGCAATTCGAACGTTGATTTGATTGTTCGGGGGAAAGTTCAAAGTGGAAGCTTTCCTAGCAATTTCATTTGCTTAAGGAATCTATAGAAACCAATCAAAATAAACCCTTTTTCGCATTATTGTTTTTTCTCGGTTAAAGCTCGTTTTATTTATATGATTTCTCATCAAATAGAATCCACAGACGAACACACACACACAAGCACGTGCAAATAATATCCATCAGCTCTTTGGCCGCAGATTTGTATTGGGCGAGACCGCACCCAAAAAAGGAAATAATAACAACAGCAACAACAACAACAACGACAGCTGTGCAAATTCGGTGCCATTCATTGAATAAGCTACAGGCAGAATAGACGCGACGGCAATCGCTACCGAAAATGGGTGTGCGTGTGCCTGTGTGTGTGAGTATCTCTTACAACTAACTAACAGTCATGTAAATATACATACATATGCGAGTGTGAGTGAGGTTATGTGCAGCAGGCAGCGCATGCCGTGGAACTGTTGCGCGAAGCGAGCGCCGTTAATGAACTTAAGCTCAGACATAGACAAGTTACACGCACGCACACACACTCACACACTGACACATAGAGCGCAAAGGAGCGCCACACACTCACACACACACACACATACAGAGAGCGACAAGGCAGTGACCTACCAACCTACTCAAGCAATTTCGCATGCCATGCACGAAAACTGAAACCAAGGCAAATAAACGCGCGCTGCTC